>JAHWFO010057280.1:20945180-20990930 GCA_023313115.1 Rhysida immarginata
TTGTAATTATGAATGTCTGATCGAATATGGGTAAATAAATTTTGCTCATTTCGATAATTTTTTATGTATAAAAACAATTCTTTTATATAAATTATGACTTCCTCAACATTCATTGATTAATAACATTTTGCGAGTTATGAAAACCACATTTTCATCGTCATGTAAGCATTCACAGATGGGTTCTCTTCTTAGTTCCAAATAGATCGATCCAATACAGTAATCCACGTGACCGAAATCGCAGGATCGGACCTAGAAAAGTTTCTACGGTTCAAACTACTGCGACTGACTATTTGTAGTCGCGACAACAGTCGGGCATTCGAATCGTAGCTAAAAATCTGAGAATAAGAAAATCGGTTTCCATAGGCTCGACTCAGTCAGGTGCGATTATCGCAGGATCGCACTTAAAATCAAAGCTATGGGAACCAGCCTTTAAGCATATTGACTATAATATATAAGGGTCGTACAAATGAAAACAAAAATTATTTTATCCAAAGTGTATAGAAGGAATTTAAAACTACTCTCCAAATGTGTTAAGGCATTTATCCCACTGTGGATCAAGGCGTGTAATTCCTTTATGGAAGAAGTTTGTTGTTTGTGTGTGGAACCATTCCAAAACCTCTTCCTTCACTTCATCGTCCGACTGAAACCTGCGGTCTTTCAGATGTTTCTTGAGATCCCCAAATACGTAAAAGTCACATGGGGATAAGTCAGGGCTGTAAGGTGGATGCTGCATGGCTTGCCAGTTGAACTTTTTGATGAGGTCAGCCATTGCTTTCGAGGTGTGAGGACGCGCATTATCGTGGAGAAGCACTCCTTCTGTAAGAAGTCCAGGACGCTTGCATTTGGTGGCCGCGCGCAGTGCCTTCAATGTTTCCCCATATCGTGCTGCGTTAACTGTGGTGCCTTTTTCAAAAAAGTCCAGTAAAATCAGGCCTTTGCGATCAAAAAACAGTCAACATCACTTTCCCCATGCTGTTTGCGATTGCTTTTGATTTTTTCAGGGGTGGTGACCCATAATGCTTCCACTGACAACTTTGACGTTTGCTTTCAGACTGGAAATGAAAGCACCAAGTTCCATTCCCTGTAACGATTCTGTTGAGAAAAAACTCTCCTTTCTGTTCATAGCGAGTCAAATGTTGCAGGGACATGGCCATTCGAACTCCAAATTGTTCTGATGTCAAATGATGCGGGAGCCATTGTGCACGGATTTTTCTGTAGTGCAGATGGTTCCTGATAAGGCCAGTTTTAGCAACCACGACATAGATTGTCACTCTTCTGTTTTTCTTTAAGACAGCGTCAATTTTGGCCTTGGAATCATCCGTGATGGCACGGTTTCCTTGTCCAGGTTGTTGATCATCTTGCAATGATGACCATCCCTCTGAAAACCTCTTGCTCCATGCCCAAACTTGAGTGAAGGTTAGGCAGTCATTTCCATAGACGTTCTGCATAAGATGATGAGTTTCAGAAACTGAAACTCCTTCACATGTCAAAAAACGAATTACTGCTCTGTTCCTGTTTCGTTGGCTCACTTTTGTTTGGACGAAGCAATCACTATTGTTCTTTCTAACGTGATGCAATACTTGCAAACTATTGTTCAATTTGCTCGTGGGGTTTTGCAGTTGCTGAAAACAAAAACTTACAATCCTACATGCCTCCCCCCCCCCCCCACACACACATATATGATTTCGTTTTTGTTTGTATGACCCTTATAAATTGTCCTCTTTAATGATAATTTTGTACAAGCTCGTGAATACTAGCTGAGGCCTTCCTATCAGTTGCAAATAGAAATGATTTGTATAATACGAGTAAATAGGCTATTGTAAATGCAGTAAGAATAGTAGCTGGCTCTGTGGCTGGTAGTGCTAAGGCGTTGGTCTTGTCTCTTTCGAGACCTGCGAATTGTAGGTTCGAATCCTGCTGAGTGTGTGGATATTTGCATTTGTCCCTTTCCTAACAAACTTAAGCCCCCCATAGACTAGCAGATCTGGCCTGTAAAAGGTTGGTCGTGGTCATTTTTAGGGCTATTACCTGTTGCCTTTGTTGCCAACACTTGCAAGTCGTAAGAGAAGGCCAAATGGGTTGGCACAGCAACAAATTTCCTGCTAAATTCCAGTTTTCTTGTAGGGCAAACAAAACCATAAAATTTATTGGCTGATTGAGCCTTCAATTTCTTATCGGGGTATAGAAGAAAATGCAGTTCACTATCTTTGCAAGTACATATAATAGATCCAAGAGACAAGGTCCAAAATAAAAGATTTTAGATTCTATTTGCATCTGGGAAAAAATTGGTAAATATGCTAATTTTATTTGGGTCCTTAATGGTTTTGCAAAAATTTATTCTACATGCACAAAGAGGAGAATTTTCAAAAGCACGCTCTTGCAGGGATTTGAACCTGCATCTCTATGGCTAGAATGTACAGCATTTATCACTGTGCCATTCATACCATTATGTAGAGGACAAGTATTACTTTGGCCCGTATCACTATTGCGCGGCTCCGTTAGGGCAGTAATGTCTGCTTACTTAAGCAAGCTTACGTGTAAAGTCAGCTTAACATTCGAGCCATAAGACTATCACGCTACAGATATCAGCTCAATTGAATCGCCTCTGAAGCGAGTTGTAAGACTGAAGTTACGCAAATTTGTAGGCGTGTTCAAGGGAAAGGGTGAGGTAGTCATGGCAACGGTGATATGGCCGAGGCCCACATGTGTTGGACATGTGGTTTTTATGTCACCTTCCCAGAGGAATGTAAAAAAAAACACAACAAAAAAAAACCATGTTGTTTCTGATGCTTTTTTTTTTGCTCAGGAAATCAAAATTTTAACATTTAAAAACTATTTTCCTAAAACTAATTAATAATTCCTATATTAAATCTGCAAATATATAAATTGAAGTACTATATTTCCATATACAGTAATAACAGACATAATTCACAATATAATAAATTAATACAGGCAAAATCTCATTCTACAATATATAATGAAAGTATGGGAAAGCAAATGCAATTTTGATAACTATTTCATTGTATGTTGTGAAGTAATAAATTTTGCTTGTATTAGTTTATTATATTTTGAATTATATCCGATTTTATATATTTTAGGGCAGGGCACATTTTTTGCTGCTTATTTTTTCCTATCGTAATTTGAATATTAGAAAAACCAGAAAATTTGTTAAGATTTAATGAAAGATCCTTCAATTTAAATAATTTATATTTGGAATTGTTTCCGGTCAAAGTTAAAACAAGTGTTAATTTAACTATGACATTGTTTGCTCATTTAATACCCTTTCCTTGAGAAATTATGTTTATTTACTGTTACTGTAATATAATAATGTTTTTTGCGTTTTATTTTTGTAATAAAAATTATAAAATGTGCACTACGATTACATTAGAGAAATTGCGAATAGCGAAGCGAGCAGAGCTGACTGGGAGAAGAGCAAATTTAGCTTGATTGATGAAGGGGGAGGAGGCATCGACACGCAATGACAGATTCTACGGATCTAATATATTCGAAGGAAATATAGCGTTTCCTGAATTTAAGATGGTCTGCGTCATTAATAATATTCATCCTATCCTATATTAACTATTCGAAGCGCAGATGAAAGTGCTTAACACGTGGCATTTTTCCACTGTGCGATGGGAGTTCGCCATTTTGGTTGTTTCGATAGCTGAAAAGCCAAATTGGACTCTTCGCTAAGCCTCCTTTTTCATGGCTTCCATCCGTGAAGTTGACTTGGCCTCTGGAGTCGCGTTTAGGCAAATACTGGTACGACTCCCGCGTTAGTAGACTTTCATTGGAGTCAAAGTAGGCTTTCGCTCCGGTGTAAGTCACTTTCAGCCGTGTAGTGATCCGAGCCTTTATCTTATAAGTGTCAAATTTCTGAAAATTAAGGACCACACAAACATGTAACTGACCTTGCGAGGAAAGTATGGACCAATACCTTCACCACAGGCAGTATTTTGCCTTATTTCAAGCATATCCATGACATTTGGTGCATTGTAAGCAACGCATTCCATCTTTGGAACTATTTTGAGATATGTCTAGGGATGAAGTTAAGGAGACCATCAAAAGATTAAAGATCTGATTATAGTTTTATTTTCAACTTTTTACTTGAGTAGTTTAAGTTATAAATGTCCGTGTGTATATTAGCAATAATCTTTATAACCACGAAACAGTGGGTATAAAATTTTGATGATGCTTTAAGTAGAACAGTGAAACTCCAACTGCATATTAAATGAGGTATAAATGTTTGAGTCGATTTCTACAGATGCGAAACTGATGGGCATCAAACTTTGCAAGATCCTTCAACATGTTCTGCGGAATGTTTTAAGTACTTTTAAGTTTTTATTGCAAATATTTTAAGATGAAATTACCACTTGCCTTAAGAAATCTACACTCTGTAGTAATCGTCAATTTGGAGGCTCAAAACAAACATTCGAGTACTGTTGCAGAATGACCCACAAGTAAAGATTTTTCTTTCAGACGAATTCTTGAAGATGGGCAAAGGGAAAATCGAGCAGATTTTATCAGAAACATAGTTTTTCCAGCAGTTGTGTATTGGTTCAAAATCCAGGAAGGGTATTTCAAAACATTGAACAAAATTAAAGAAATTGTCAACAACATTAGTATTTTCAATGGTTATACGATAGGGAAATGCTTGCTCCAAAACATGACTGTTGATGTAATTAGCCAGCAATTATGGAACAGCTTCCTGGCACGAGCAAAGGGTACAAATTGGTGGATAAGAACTTCAGGTATTGCAAGATTTCCATTTGAGTTTCTTAATTTTCAAGATTTTTCTGGATTGTATTGAACTGTCGGGTTTATCATTTTATTGCGCAGTCTTGATCCACCAAAGCTTTGCAATGTAACTAGTCATTAAGTGAAGAATATGCATGGCCATGTAATTGAGGCTACTATCCTCGCAGGTTGTGTGAAAAAAATACTGATATGCTGATTTCTAGCATTCCAATTGAAAAGACTGATGCATTTTCTTTAAACAAATCCATTCTCATTTGGTTTGCATTTGCTTATGACTATCAAAGGACATTAAAAGTGATGGGAGTCAATTTGGAAAGTGTGCTTTTCACATGGGCAGTTATATTTAGCATGCTCATGCATTGAATCTCCACAGGGTTCATTCTAGACTTAAAAAAGGGGCAGGGTGCTGAATGCTAAATAGGGCATGACATTATCCAAAAAGGGCACTTTGCTCCCCCATAAAAGCACGTAATTTTCAAAAAAGGGCATTATGTTTTTAAAAAAGATTTTTTCTATAAAAAATGGCTAGTTCTTTTCGAAGTTCCTTAACCCTTTACAAGATTTTTAGCAAAGAAAGAGAGGAAGGAAACTCCACTTGTCCACAAAAGTTTAATATGTATCATATATGTATACATTTCGGCTACCAAGTAGCCATCTTCAGTATGTCTCAATGTTATCAGCAAAGATACAGCTTTTATAAGGTTTTGGAACCAATCAGGATACCAGGGCTAGTGGTAAATATCCTGATTGGTTTACAAGAAAAAATAAACACAATACAAAAAAATACAAAAAGGGGGGGCTTAATATTAACAGGAAGACAATTATAAGCAATTGGCTATTATTAAAGGGGAATGGCTATTATATCCAGAGTGACGCTATTATAAACAAAGGGCTGCTAAAAAGTTATATCCAGAGTGAGACTAGGTCACATGGGATAGTAAAGAATTCCACAATAAGTCTAGTGGGCCTCTATCATGGTTCAGTAGTTTTTCGGGTGCAATTTTTGTTATTTCCAGTGACTCCAAGAAATTCAGCTTTTTGGGACCCTCTTCAAAGTGCAAAATCCGAACGTTCTTTCTTTCTACATGTCCAGTAGTTAGAATATGTTCAGCGAATGCTGACTTTTCGGGTCTGTAATTTTTTATATGGTTGAAGTGTTCCTTTATGCGTGTCTCAGTTTTTCTCCTACTTTGGCTACCACACCGATATGATTGACAGGTTATTCAAGAAACACCTTTTTAGGAAGAAAATCAAAGCTATTACAACTCTACAGAACTACCAAAAAAAGAAGAAAAAATTCGTATGTCTACCCTACAATACGAACTTGACAAAAGGCCTGGAGAAGATTGCCAAAACATTTGCACTCACTGTGACATACAGAAGTAGCCAAACGTTGAGACACCTCCTAGGCAGGACCAAAGACACGATAACACTAGAAAGATCTGGAGTCTACGAGATCACTTGTGACACCTTTGACCAGTAATATCTAGGCCAAAGTAGGAGAAAAATTGAGACATGCATAAAGGAACACTTCAACCATATAAAAAATTACAGACCGGAAAAGTCAGCATTCGCTGAACATATTCTAACTACTGGACATGTAGGAAAGAAAGAACGTTCGGATTTGGCACTTTGAAGAGGATCCCAAAAAGCTGAATTTCTTGGAGTCACTGGAAATATCAAAAATTGCACCCGAAAAACTACTGAACCATGATAGAGGCCCACTAGACTTATCATTGTGGAATTCTTTACTATCCCATGTGATCTAGTCTCACTCTGGATATAACAACTTTTTAGCAGCCCTTTGTTTATAATAGCATCACTCC
The DNA here is from genome assembly GCA_023313115.1 of Rhysida immarginata. Classification (NCBI taxonomy): domain Eukaryota; kingdom Metazoa; phylum Arthropoda; class Chilopoda; order Scolopendromorpha; family Scolopendridae; genus Rhysida; species Rhysida immarginata. Next base: position 20,951,765 of record JAHWFO010057280.1, read on the forward strand.
GGATATAATAGCCATTCCCCTTTATAATAGCCAATTGCTTATAATTGTCTTCCTGTTAATATTAATATTAAGCCCCCCCCTTTTTGTATTATTTTTTCTTGTAAACCAATCAGGATATTTACCACTAGCCTGGTATCCTGATTGGTTCCAAAACTTTATAAAAGCTGTATCTTTGCTGATAACATTGAGACATACTGAAGATGGCTAGTTGGTAGCCAAAATGTATACATATTCCTTCTTTTGTGGACAAGTGGAGTTTCCTTCCTCTTTCTTTGATACAAGCATCCACAGATTCCTAAGCTCAATGTATTTTATTTCTTTATTAATAAGATTTTTAGATTTTTCTTTGCAGGGGTGCATTTTTGGGTCTCGGGGCGTGTGATCATGATCAAAGGGCAGCGGGGCGGAAATTTTTCATCAAAAGGGCAAATGGGGCACTGCACACCGTAAACCCCGCCTAAAATGAACCCTGTCTCCAGAAACATTTTCTATGTTCCTGGTAGATCAACAAAAAATGTTTGCAAGAGTCTTGGAAGATAACTATAACCTATCATCTTCTTAAATGTATGGTAATAACACATTTATACTTTGCATTTTCAATACTTATACCCTACTAAATATTAGGATCTTCCATAAACCACATATCCACATACTCCCTCCCCCACCCTCTGTGCCTACGAAGTGGAAAATCTTTAACCCCTCCTAAAAACCACATGGTCATTGGCCTACCCCCCTCCATTTTTAAAGTAATAAAGACTGTTCCTGGTTGTCACACTTCATTTCGTCAGTCACTTTTGGTCTCATTCACTTCATCCCAAAATCATTTAGTCACTCAGTCAACTTGATACATTCAATTCGTCTCGATTCGTTTCGTCACTCAGTCAACTCGATACATTCAATTCGTCTCGATTCGTTTCGTCACTCAGTCAACTCAACACCTTCAGGTCATCACATTTATTTTGATAACTCACAATGCAACATGTCAGGGTACACTTGAAATATCTTGGGGGTTACTGGACCCTGGGTATGTTTTAGGACTTATAAGGATTAGTTGAAAAGATATAAAAAAGGTTAAAAATATTTCATTCAAGATCATGGAATTTGATATATTTAATGACAAATACAAAAACAATCTTTTAACTGAAATGTACCTATCTTAAGTGTTTTATTTCCATATCCTAGGACTTACTTGAGCCCATTGTAATTGCTTATTTCATTGCAAAATGTAGCTTGGACCTAAGTAATCGCCACTACAGAGATGAGGCGAAGATGACCTGAATGTGTCAAGTCTCCTAAGTGACAAAATGATTCTGGGATGATGTAATGTGATTTGAATGAGACAACATGTGACCAAAAGTGACTATGATGAAGTAAAGTGTGACGAAATGACTTGCTTGTTAACATCTCTTGATCCATTCCCAGAAGACCACGTGTCTGCTACCTTAACCCCCCCCCCCACCTCTCAGGTGGTCAACAGTGGCCAGTTCTTTACCCCCTTCCCCTTCTACTTGACCACATGGTTTATGGACAATCCCATTTAGTCAAATATATCAAAAAAGCCTTAATTTAGTTATTCTAAACACCCTGGGTACCTTGTCCAGTTTATTGGTAAATAAGTTTATGGGTAATTTATTAGGATTGTGATAAAATCTCACTTATGTAACTTTGGGCATTCTACGTATAGATTTATCTCCTTATTTTCCGTTGAATATAAACGCTTTCAGCCTATTATTGAATAAATTAATTTTAAATCTCTTTATTCGATGCAGTTGATGATTAGAAGAATTAAAAATCTCCTTAATTTCGAATATTAGATTTTCTCTTTCAATTAATCATTAGGAATAGAATTATTTAAGTTTTAAAGCACAATAGACACTAGATTATCATAAGTATTCAGGCATTAACAAATATTTACATGAGTGCAAAGAACATAGCCTGGAAAGGTGTGGTGTGAATTGGAGAGATGAGTATATATGCTTAGACAAACTGGATTCTTTGAGAAACAACTGGTATCCCAATGCCTCTGTGAATTGACAATATGGGCTGGCCATATGAGGTTATCTTGTAATGTTTTTTACACTTGACATTGCAGCTAAACTGAGTACCAATATCGGTTGCGGCTCCCATCTTATTCTTTGCAGCAAAATAAAATTTGGGAAGGCCACACAAGCTGATGGGATCTGACCAGAAGATCCCTGGTAGATTTTTAAAAAATCTTGGGAGAAACTTTGAATTTTTTGTGAACAAGAGAATGTGGATGTTTCTACACCATATTTGCAGTTTTAGGCTGAGGTGTGAAGTGCAAAACCCAGGATTTGTCTCCTGTGACTCTGCCATTCAGAAACTCATTTTTCTCCTGGTTCTAATGCAGTAGTGATGCAGAGTGCATGCCATTCTGTTGCTGGTCTATTCTGGTGTCAAGGATGTGTAACATTCCACTAACTTCTTTCAAGGAAATGTGACAGTTTTCTCTGATTGTGGTGTTAATATCTTCGATAATGTCTGCCTTGCTGCTGATGCAGGCTGCTCAGAATGCTGTTTATCGGCAAGGCTAACACTTTCTTCCCAAAGTGTTTTGCACTATTTGCACACATTGGAACACTCCAGGCAGTCGGCACCGTAAATCCCCATGAGTTTTGGTGGATTTCTTAACTTTTGCAAAAAGAAACCTTATAACAGCAGCTGTAGACGATGGAGATAGCGATGGCCATTTGTAAAACGACTGGTAGCGAGGTGTGCGCAGGAACAATTGTCATGCAAAGTCTGTGGATGTACTTTTCTTTTTGGCCATGTTAACTTTTACAGTGACTACATTGCCTCTGTTAAATATAAATGGCGTTACTTTCTGATATCCTCTTGTACTTACGCGAATGCATTCTTATCTTGTGTGTTTACCCGGCCATCCAGTTTGCATGATAACTTGGTAAACGATTAACCTTTTCAAATTTCAACAATGCAAGCAAAGTCTTAGCTAGGCTATATCAACGTTTCATGCTTTTATGTGGTCCCCTGCAAGTCCACTTGACGTGCTAAAACTGACAGTTATGAATACCAAGGTAACGGCATGTCATGTGACAGTAGATTCATCAGTCTTTGGAGAACGTAAACCTTTTTCTAAATCCTGCATTGGATTCAGCTGTGAATCTATATAAAATATATATAATCTTATGATGGCAATTTTTCGAAGTGATTGATAGCAGCCACGTTGATTTCATTCAATCTAAGCGAAAATAAACCACATGTGGTCCACACAACAGCCAATCATTACAGCCTGCCGCATAACAATTCAAAGGGTGGTTGACTTGATTTATTTTCAGGGGGTGCAGGTTTAGGCTCCGTAATCATACGGGACTGTTTTTCATGGCAGCAGAGACTTTAGTAAGAAATGAAGTGTTAAGCCAGTCTTCTATTTCCTGACTTTTAAGTGAATTGTAATGCTGCGATTTTTTGGGTGTCTGGTTCACCGGGTTTAGGTAGTTTTCCATTTAGCAATTTTCAGACATTTTTCCAACTCTGGTCTGATTGACGAAATTTTTAAAACCTGTTTATTAATAAATTTGCAAAGGAAAAGTCATCACTGAAAACCCGTATTGGTGAACGCCAAATACGGCAGCCATGATTCCATAGAAGACTCTTCAGCGAACACCACTACCCAGAATACATAGCGAAGTAGAGTGCACCCGATTGGCCAAATCAGAAAAGACTCCTGAAAAGTGTAAAAATCTAACCTCGCCATATCTTGGAACATGGCCTGGCAGATGCATGCATGTGAAAGTTGCTAATTGGAAAACGAGTGCGAGCGTCATGAATGGCACTCAAAAGCCACAAATGCCTAATGTATGCTAAAAAAAGTTACTAAATGAAAAATGAGCTTTAGTACGCTTTTTTAATGAAAGGACAGCAATGATGGCTACAGAAACAAAGCCCGATTTGATAAGCGTCGACGCAGTCGTACTCGATTATCAGCACCCTGTGCTAGTTCCCATAGGCGTGATTTGCAATCACTATCTAACACTGCGCATGCACGGATTGGAGCAAGAGCCTCTTGTCGAGAGAATAAACATGGCCTCTAGTTTATCGATACGTTGGTGAGTGTGTTTTCTTACGTTAAAAATTATCAAATAATAAAGAGGGGAATAGTTATATATTCACAAAGGCAAGAGCATGGGAAATCACACCGATGATTCGATGAGTTGGGCGCCCCCCCCACCTCTTTGCTGGAGCACATGGCTAACGCGAGAGTTGGAACAGAGCTGACAAAGACCCCGACTAGCTGGCTTTGGCGCTGATAAATTTAAAAATTCATTTATTTCACAAAAAAGAATTAAGCTTTTCTAATGTTTTATTTTATATATTATACCTTGTTGAGATAATTAAAAAGGTCACCCAAAATGAATAATTATAAAAGTTCTCAAGTTTAAAATTCAATATTCTACACTGCAAAAAATAAACAAAAACCAAAATAGATAACAATTTTTTATAAAATAAAATATTTAAAATAGAATCTCCTATCGAATCAAGAAAAGGATTCAAATTAAAAATATGTTCAAATTATATAACTAATTAATCCTTAAAATGTGTAATTAAAAATTTAATTTTCAAATTGCATCAATTTTTTTATCAAAATTAAATTGAAAGTCGTGGAATTACAGCCATGGAATAAATATAAATTTTTATGCGCTGATGTTTCTCTAGCTTGCTACGTATATCGTTTAGATTTATTATGAATTTATTTTTGATAAAAATATTTTGATGCAATTTAAATAAAGATTTTAGTTGCACATTTTAGATTCATTGTTTTTCTCACGTTATATTGAACTATACAGGGAGTTTCATAATTGGTGTCCTGTCTTTAGGTCCAAATAACGACTCATGGGGAACAGGTGGGGGGAATATGAATATTGATTATTTGGTTTTAATGTCCCCTAATTCAGAATAAAAACATTTTGCGACCCTGGGAGTGAAAGGGTAAATTGTGAAAATTTTAATTTTTTAGGGGTAGGGGTTAGACCCCATGTGTTATTTAGAAAGTTGTAGAGCGTCATGTAAAATGTGGGTTTAGCAAAAAACCCAGTGAAAAGATATAATCCCCTGCCCTTTATCAAGTGGGTAAAGTGAAAGGTATGGCTAGCTAATGTAGACAAAAACAGAAAACATAAGAGATGAAGAAGAAAACATAAGAGATGAAGAACACATAAGAGATGAAGAAAGGAAACTCCACTTGTCCACAAACATATATTTAATACACCATAAATGTATACATTTCGGTCACTAAGTGACCTTCTTCAGTATGATTCAGGTTGACTTGTTCAGAGTCGGTATTTATAAGGAGGAGGTACCAATCAGGGAGCGGAGCACCTTGATTTGGTTTACAAAAGCGGGTTAATTAACAGGATTGGAGGAGAGTCAAACCACTCTACAAAATTATACAAAAATTATACAAAAAATTATACAAAAAGTTTTGCAGAAAACAGAAATCTCTAAAATAAATACGTACAATAAATACATAAAAAACAAAAGAGTTCTTATAAACGCAGCTCTTATATCCGGCCTACTTATATCAGAGGTTCTTATATCAGGAAAGAATTTTGCCCAAAATTAAAGTTTTGAAGTCAGTGAGTACCACTGTGATAGATCCATTGGGCCTCTTTCATGATTCAATAATTTGTCTGGAGGTACTTTAGAAATCTCCAACGATTCTAAAAAATTCAGTTTTCTGGGATCGTCATTGTAATGTAAGATTCGGAAATTATCGATTTTTCCGACGTGTCCTGTGGTTATAACATGTTCCGCGAACGCAGACTTCTCGGGTTTGTGATTCTTGATATAGCTGAAGTGTTCTTTGATTCGAGTCGAAATCTTCCTCCTGCTCTGGCCAATGTATTTGCTGTCACACGAATTACAAGAAATTTCGTATATACCCGATTTATCTGTTTTACTAATAGCATCTTTCGTGTTGCCTAGTAAGCTTTTGAGGTTGTGGCTGCTTTTATATGCTACCCTAAGGTCGTAAGCTTTACAAATTCTTTCTAGACCTCTAGTCAGCTTACGGTTATAGGGTAGACATATGAATTTCTTATTCTTCTCATCGGTGGATTGTAGAGTGGTAATGCCTTGCAATTTCTTCTTAAGAGTCTGCTTTTTGATCAGTTTGTCTATTAACTCCTTCTTGTAACCGTTGAAAACAGGTGCTTCCTTGATCGTGTGTATTTCTTCTTGTTTCATCGCATGGGACATGGGTATAGTTAACATTCTGTGGATCATATGGTTGAACGTTGCAAGCTTGTGGTTAAAACTGTGGTTAGAGTTGTGCTTGATGTATGCTGGTATATAGTTGGTTTTCCTGAATATTCCGAAGTTGAGTTTCCCATCATCTCTCCGTATCACTAGGTCCAAGAATGGTAAGGAACAGTCTTTCTCTCTCTCAACCGTGAAGTTGATGGAGGGGGATAAATTGTTGAGTCCCTCAGGGTGCTCCGCTCCCTGATTGGTACCTCCTTCTTATAAATACCGACTCTGAACAAGTCAACCTGAATCATACTGAAGAAGGTCACTTAATGACCGAAATGTATACATTTATGGTGTATTAAATATATGTTTGTGGACAAGTGGAGTTTCCTTTCTTCATCTCTTATGTATTCTAGTATCCACAGAGTTTTTAAGGTAAGTCTATTCTCTCTATTGAGTTATTTATAAAAACAGAAAAACTCATTAGAAACTTATTAGAACTTTATTATTACTTATTAGAAAACAGTATATTTGAAAATGAATGAGAATGAATAAGTTTATTAGCTTTTCAGGGTAACGACTCATTCATTCTCATTAATTTTCCAAATGTAGGCCCTACTGTTTTCTAATAAATATGGTTTTTGTCCACATTGGCTAGCCATACCTTTCACTTTACCCACTCGATAAAGGGGGCAGGGGATGAGATTTTTTCACCGGGTTTTTTGCTAAACCCACATTTTACATGATGCTCTACAACTTTCTAAATAACACGAGGTCTAACCCTTAGCCCTACAAAATTAAAATTTTCAAAATTCCTCTTCACTCCCAGGGACGCAAAATGTTTTTATTCTGATTTAGGGGACATTAAAACCAAATAATCAATATTCATTTTTCCCCAATCTGTTCCCCTCGAGTAGTTATTTGGACCTAAAGACGGGACACCAATTATGAAACACTCTGTATATAGTTATTTAAAAAAGTCCTCTTTACAATAAGTATATTTTTAATATAAAGTGCGCCGTTTCCCTAAAAATAATTTCAAAATTATCCTATTTTTAATTCTCTCTTGCGCATATTTCTAAATAATCTTGCGGGCCACATGGAATCCAGTAGCGAGCCAAAAAAACCTGGAAACAGCCTGCGGACCGTAGTTTGCCCATCACTGAACTAAACTGATGCAGTTAGTTAATATTTGAAATGAATGTACTTAGTGGTCTAATTCAAATATTTAGGCTTTAAATCACTCACGCCACCATAAGCTTCAATGAATACGGAAGCCGCACATTGTTGGCATTTATTGGATTCAGTGTCGCGTTCGTGCAGCATAGGTGGCCCGAGGGCAGCGTGGCGGGATCGAGGGGCAGCATGGCAGGGCACGGGGCAGCATGGGTCTTTGCCTAGCGGCATCACTGGCCAGTCTTCCAACATGATTGAGCTTGACACTGTATGTTACTGTCGGCACGCCACGAGAAGACCGTTGAGTTGCTTAATGTGCTCGTATGGAGTCGCTGCAGTTCCAGATGAATCTATTGTGTTGGGGGAAAACCAGCCAAATTTGAATTGATCCATGTTTCATCGATGTAAACAATAGGACGATTTTCTTGTCTTATTTTTTTCATGTTTCTCTGGTATTCCCTCTCCACATAAACTTTTTCATTTGTTTGGAAATACTGCCAGAACTCAATTTTTGTGCTACTTGATTTTAGCGCTTTTCCTCCCTTCATAACTATAGACTGATCTGCAACTACAGCGACACCATACGAGCACATTAAGCAACGCAGTGGTCTTCTCGTGGCGTGTGAACAGTAGGACTGGTTTCTTGAATGTGAGGTATTGTTCAAGTAGTCTTGGTTTTAATATCGTAAAACCCCTCCAGAGTGAACAGGAATAGCCTATAGAAATTTGAACACAATGGCCCTCTTCACTCTGATTCTTGGTAGCAGTTTCACAAGACGAATTATAAGCCTCAGCATAACTTAGGCTTGATGAATTGGTTGAAAATCTATCTCGATAAATTATTTTTCTCTTACAAGTAAATAAATGGTGAACTGAGTAATAATTAATGCCATAATAAAGCCATTTTTCCCAAAAAATTGTGCTGTCTGAATCATTTGATAATGTAGTGTAAGACTAATAAAGTAGTAATTTTTATTACTTTTTCCATTGCATTTATTTTCATTTACGTTTTCCTAATTTTATTTTATTTTTTTACTCAAGTGTTCACAGGGAAAACATGCGCCGAATGGATCAAATGATGAGTAATTTTATGAATCCATTTGAAAGCTTATTTGGTGACATGGGCTTTCCAAGGCTCATGGCACCAGAACTCGAAACTCATCCACATAACCAAAGACCATCAGCAGGAGGGGGAGGAGGAGGATTAATGCCGTTTGGTTTTGGTCGCTCAATGTTTCCTAACATGAGAGATATGTTTTCTGATTTTGTAAGTATTAAAAAGTTAATTAATACTTTGTACTGTATTAATAATTAATAATTTTTTAAGACTCTAGTTTTAAGATGAGCACTTTAAAAAGACTTTAGGCATTAATATTGAATATCGTTTTTTCTTGAACTTAACAAATTTCTTGGCCTAACGTTCGACAATTGTTAGCAATAATTATAGACTGCAGATAGAATCTTGAGCCTGTTTCTGTGCATGACATCTGAGTCATTGATTATCTTTCAAGTGTGGTTGTTATAGCAACCACGCTTTTACCCACGATTGATATTAGTCCGATTGGCTAAGCGATCATTTATCCTAATTTTCTAATGCTCAATAAAATAGTTGGGGCTCAGGATCTGATCTGCAGAATATAATAAGAAATTTGCAGATAATTTATTCATGTTAACCGACTAGTACACCATACCCTGTTTAATACGAAATCTTACAGAACAAAAAATAGTTTTGTTATCAGACTTTAATAATATCAGAGAAAGATTTAAAAAAAATTACATTTTATTGTGTTCCGGCCAAATTAATCAATTATGATTTGTTTACTATTAATTTTTTGCTTACAAAATCATTCCGTTTATAAAAATAATTTAACAGTTCATCAGAAGCATTAAGTCAAGACCGTTCACCGTGGGTGTTGGACTGCGCCAAGGGTGCGTACTGTCGCCTCTCTTGTTCATTACCTTTATGGACTGGATAGACAGGGGCAGCCGAGGCGATGAGTGTGTTTGTGTGGGCGACTGCCTGGTGGAGAGGTTGCTCTTTGCTGACGACCTTGTCCTCCTTGGGTCTTCTCGCACGAACCTTCAGCATGCACTAGACCAGTTTGCAGCCAAATGTGAAGAAGCTGGGATGAAGATCAGTGTGGCTAAAACCAAGGTTCTGGTTTAAGACAGCCTGCTCAGTGCGCTCTCCATGTTAGGGGAGCCTCATTGAGACAGGTGGAGAAATTCAAGTATCTCGGGATTGCATTCACGAGTGATGGACAGCAGGAGAAAGAATTGGATGCTCGGATCGGTGCAGCAAGCTGTGTCAGACGTGAACTGTGGCGATCCATGGTAACGAAATGCGAGCTGGGTAACAAAGCCAAGCTCTCAGTCTTCAAATCTATCTTTGTCCCCATTCTCACCTATGGTCATGAGGCTTGGGTAATGACCGAAAGAGTGCGATCGCGGGTACAAGCGGCCGAAATGAGATTTCTGAGAGGTGTGGCAGGTGTTACCCTACTAGATAGTGTACAGCAGCACAATAAGGGAATCTTTAGGTGTTGAGCCTCTACTTCTCCGCATTGAGAGATCTCAGTTGCGCTGGTATGGCCACGTGATACGGATGCCGCAAACTAGTCTTCCTAGGCAGTTATTTTCCAAGCCGGTGGGTAAGAGACCAAGGGGTCGGCCTAGAACCAGGTGGCTAGACTACATGGAGAATCTGGGTTCGAGTCGCTTGGATACTACCAGGGAGGACATGCGCCTGATGGCGGAAGATCGCGATCGCTGGAGATCCTCCATAGGGCTGCTGCCCCCGCGACCCTAACGGATAAGCGGGTTTGAAAAGTAAGTATCAGAAGCATCATCTTAGGATAAGAAAAACTATCTTGCTGTATGCACCTCCTTTAAAGATGGCATAAGTTCTGGCAAATTCTCTTCATCTTCACTCTTCTTCATCTCTGCCATTTTGTCTGCCTTGACACTGATTAACGATATCTTCATTGGTTAGAGCCTTTGAAGTTATCAAGTCTTGCTCAACCTTGATTTAATCGTTAATTGTTACATTTGCAAGTTTTTCTTGATATCCAGTTTTGCTTTGAAGAATCTCCCATTCAAAGTCATCTTCTTCCAACTCTAATTCCTCCATAGGCCTATCACTTAAAAACCCGACCTTCTGGAAACTGTTCAGAATTATGTCTTCTGGTAATGGTTGGCATGCATTGTATTGCATTCAAAATGGCATCTAGAATAATCCATTTTTTCAGTTCTTCTTTTTCATCAACTTTCATGTTGGATTTCGCATTAGTTCTACTGTATACAATACCAGGTGTTATGAAAAAAACTGCTTTATTATTGGAATTGTGTGACATAGGAATCGCAGAATAAGCTGATATTAAAATTTTGACGTAATAAAAATAAAAACTATCTTGTTTTAAACAAAAAAAAAAATTACCAAAATTTTTTGTATTAACTGATTATTCATAAAAATATTTGTTATTGGGGCAAGTTTATGTGTAAATTACATCGACGAGGTCGGGGTAGAGAATTTAATATTAAGCGAGTTCGTAAAAAGTGGGCTATGGTGTATTAATAAACTATCGATACCAATAAGCTTAATAAACACAACACATTACATCAGTTAAAAAGGTGAGTTTTCTCATTTGTAGATTTTTTGAGGGTTTAAAGTTATTACTTATAAATTTTTTTTTTTTTTTTTGATCAAACAATTTTTATGGATTTTGTTAAAGCACATTTAAGAAAACCTTTAAAGAATTTATAAGTTGAATGCTGTAATAATAAAAAATTAATGCTTTTACAAACTGCATGTATGATAAATCTCTTCCATTGTTACTTAGCTTGTCACCCGATTTATACACTTTTCTTTCTTGTATGTTCAAGGTGATCTAGAACAAGTTGGGGGTCAGTTGGCTGGAAATGGTAAAAAATTCCTTAAGCCTGTTTCACGTGGAGCTTTGCAGAGCAGAAAACATGTGGAAGCTCAATCTGTGGGCAAAAGCAGACTTTTTCTGCTAAACTGAAGAGTTTAACATTTAGGCGCAAACGTTGGAGAACCGCTCCGCGAGTGTTGTGGAGCGGATTTTTCATTTCAAGGGGGTCTGGAAATCTTGCGGAATATGCTTTTCCTCAGCCAATTAGAAAGCAGGTGAAATGCAAAGCATGCAGTGAGAACCTAAAGCAGGAGAGAGAAAAATTGCTACACTCTACCCTAACTCTACTACACAGCGATGTCCAGCAAAAGTGCGTTTAATGAGAAACTTATTTCTTCAGTTCCTGAACGAATTCCAATTTGAAATACCAAACTAAAGGAACACACAAATGCTTAGCTAAAAAAAAAAAAAAAAAACTGGTAAAAGTCCAGAGTAGTGGTTTCTATTTTCTTGGGTGACATCGATCAACCCCATTAAGTTTTAAGCCTTCACATAAAGCTCGTTTCAGCCCAGTCATGCTCTGAATTTATTATTGCTTTTAATCATTGAGTAAATATAACATAACATATTTAATAAATAAGTAAATGATGTATCATATTATAGAATTTATATTTTCGGAATGTTATGCAAGAAAATACATCAAGAAAGTCTCGTTGCAGTGTATGTGCGGCCAGGCCGACATTAATGACAGACAGCCTGTCCGTAGCTGATGTTCATCGTTAGAGGACTCTTGTGATTTTTTTTTTTTCCCCCGCATAAATTTCGTAAAATATAATTCCTATAATATGATAAGTTATTTATGTATTAGACACATTACAATAATGAATTCAAAGCATAAACGCGGCAGGGCTGATCAACATCTTCCGAAAAAATTAGGAAACTCTACTCTAGACTTTTACCCAAAGGGGTTTAATATTTATTATTACACAAAAACTGGACAGTACAGTTCTTGTAGTTTTAAAGCATACTCTGCCAAATGAAAAATTAACAACATATAACATCTCTATTTAAAAAATTGTTTAAAATTCATTTGATAGACTTTTTTTTTTTTTCTTTCTTCAAAAGTGTAGCAGGTTAACTTCATCTAATAACCACGGCGTTAGCATTTCTTGTTTAGACTCCATTTTACGAAAGAAGATTTATATAGAGGTACCAATCAGGAGACAGCTTAAGCGGAAATGTTGTGGGAAAGTTTTAATTGTGAAATGCTCAGCAGATTCCAAGTTTCCACACTGAATGCGCGGGGAGGCACCACTATACGGAACCCATGTGGATCTGCATCCGCTCTGCCAGGGGTTTTCTATGTGAAACAAGCTTTACTGCACAAGCGTATTTTGACGTCGCTGGATGACAGCGAAACCACCACCTGCTAAATCGAAACCTCGACAGAAACCAAAACATGGCGGCAATGATAAGTCTTGCGATAGCAACACTTGACAACTCATTCATTTCCTTCACAATTCCCATCCTTTATTCTATTTATTTTAATTAAATAACAGCAAAATTCCATTATTAGGATAAAAAAGAAAACGTTTTCACGTTATAATTATTGTATAAAGTACTTTCGTATTTTTTTTTAGTATGAACACTGAGTCAAGGATGATAAAAGTATTTCTCTTTATCATTAGGCTTAGTTATAATTCTTAGTTAAGATTTCGAAATTGATTTGTCCGAACCGTTAGCAGTTAAGAGATGATAATTTCGATATTATTTCATAATAACTTTATTTATGCAGGCATTAGGAAATATTAATTTATAAAATAGTAAGTTTACAAATAAACATTTCTTCAGAAATACAACGAAAGAGTTTTGTTTTTTACGTGAAAACATTTTCTTTTGTGACCAGAATAATGGCTACCGCGCATTGCCAGAAGTAATGCCATAAGTCATCCAGTGACGTCACAATACGCATGCGCATTAAGCACTTCTGACAAACTGGACTTGCCTTTATTCTACATTACCTTGGACTTCATTAATACAATCTTCCCTTTTCTTATGCGAGATGCAAAGAGAAGATTGGGTTTATAGGATCCAGATCGTCCTTCGCCTTCATTATGCATAGGGATCTTCACCTGAAATATGGAAAAAATAGACAATCGGAAATTCTATATTAAATGCACTGATATTACTGCACATCGATGCAGTGGTGTTTTTTATATACACTTCAGGTACAAATGGAAAAGCATTCCATTTGTATATCTTAACGAAATGTGGGTGAATGCACACTTACGGCCCCGAATGCCAGTGGGACAATGAAGAAAATAGGGGCAGCGGTAATTTAATTCCGTGCGGCAAAGACTCCTGCTTGATTCTTCTACACGCGGTAAGCAGAGATGGATTTGTGAAGACACTTGCATACTTTTTCGATCAAAAACTAAGTCAGCAGACTTATGATAAAATGTAAGGCTGCGTACGAGTGTTAACTTGAGTCGAATAAGTGTGCAGACGAATTCATTTGAAAACCACAAATTCTGCTTCAAATGAAACAAATATAATTTTAAATGGATTCGGAAAAAGTTCAAAAACACTTGAATTGAAATCAAATCTATTCGATTAATTCGATTCAAGGAGGCTGATCACTCCTGTAAGCTCGAATTGGTTTTATCCGAACGATACCATTCGAAACCTTCGAATACATCCGAAAATAAGCTTGTAACTACTTACAAATAATAGCTCATTTCGGTGTTTATGGCGGACTAATCCATTAGAAATCTTCGGGGACATTGTAAATGCAGTTTCAATTAGTTAAAATACCCAATTGAAATTCAAAGATTTCAGAACCAGTCGTACGCGTACGACTGCAGCGTTAACTTTAACGTTAGAACAATAGTGATAGAAATGGAACCAAATTCATCATCTAGGTTTTTCATATGGAAACATTACAACAAATATGTTGAGAAAAGTGAAGAAAACTAAGGTATGTTCAAAAGAAATATGTTCAAATGGTTTCGAAAGGAATATTCAAAGGCCATTCGAATAGGTTTCGAATAAGGTATTCAAAAGCTGTTGAATACAAATTAATTGAATGAATCACACAATTCGTTACAGCAGCCAAACTTCAATGCTAGTTCAAATGAATTCGATAAAGGCTCGAATGACTCGAGAAACAGATCAGTTCATTTCGAATTGTTTTAATGTAGATTTGATAGCATGTTCGAATGGCTCAAATCAAAGTTTTCTTGAAATTATTCGACTCGCACGCAGCCTTAATAAAATGAATAGTGAGTATTTTACAGAATGGATAAACATTCTGAAAATTTCAATTATAATGGATAATGCTCCATATCACTGGAAAAATCTAAACATTGAACAGCAATATCTGAAAATGTGAAAGAAGTAATGGTTAACCTTACAAGGCATACACACACTCTCGGGTCAGTTAACCTTACAAGGGTCAGTTTGCCGGAAGTGGAAAAAAATTGCCTTACTGCGCAAGCGTATTTTGACGTCACTGGATGACATCGAAACCAGCGTTGCCAGGGGAAGTATTGCCGGAAATAGGTTTTTCCACCCATATCTGGGTTTGCTTTCATCATCACCTATCTCAGCGACCTCTCCAGACAAATCTCAATATTGCATTAGAGGAAGGGGAGAGGGAGAACCTCACACCGAAATAAAACTGTTTTAAAAAAGAATAAAGAAACTTGTTTCTTATACAAATGTGAAAACTTCAAGAGAATGACCTCAATCAAGGTCAGCAGAGAGCACAGCCTATTTTAAAGAGGCAGTGTGGTTTTTACTTCATGTATAAAATTAATTTTTATATTATTAATTTTTTGTTCATGTATATAACTTTTTTAAAAGAGTTTCATTTATTTTCTGGTTTGATATGTTTTAGTTTATTCGTTCATTAAATTTAATTGTAATTATTTAATTTACCAAAACCAACATTTAGATGTGTACATTTAACATACAGTATTTCATCTTTTTACATTTAAATACGGGATGTTTATATACAATTTATTTTTTATATACAGGTTTGTTTTTACGTTTATATACGTATGAATGGTTTTCTAAAGTGACTTTCCGAACATTGGTTTTTTCTGGATTTATTTTTTCCCATCTAGGTTTTTTCTGGGTTTTTATTTTCTCAGCAGATGTCGCTGGGATAGGTAAAACTAATTTGGGTGGAAAAACCCAGGTCTGGCATTGCTGATCGAAACCAGTACCCACTAAATCGAAACCTCTACAGAAACCAAAACATGGCGGCAATGAAAAAGGGGTTGTGCGATAGCGATACTTGATGACTCGTTCATTTCCTTCTCGATTCTCATCCTGTATACTATTTATTTTAATTAAATAATAATGCCTATATAAGGAGGGACTTATAATTATTGTAAAATGTACTTAACGTATTTCTTTTTAAAGTGAACACAGGGTTAATGTTAACTATCCACACATTGCGCGATGACTGATCATGCGACCAAGGTAGTTAACATTAAGCGAACACAGACAAGGGCGATAACTTATTTCTCGTTATCATTAGGCCTAATTATCATTCCTCGTTAAGATTTCTAAATTGATTCGTCGGAACCGTTAGCAGTTAAGAGATGGGAGGTAATAATTTCTGTTATTTCATAATAACTTTATTTATGCAGGCATTAGGAAATATTAATTTATAAAATAGTAAGTTTACAAATAAACGTTTCTTCAGAAATACAACGTAAGAGTTTTCTTTTACGTGAAAACGTTTTCTTTTGTGACCAGAATAATGGCTACCGCACACTATCGGAAGTAACGCCATACGTCATCCAGTGATGTCGCAATATACATGTGCGTTAAGCACTTCTGACAAACTGGACTTACCTGTTATTCTAGATTACCTTGGGTAATTTTTCTTTATAATTTATAACAGAAAACTAGAAAACGTAAAATAAATTAAAGTAAGATTTTAATGTTATTCGTATACAACGTGAATGTGAGTCATTCATTTGTGGCATGTTCTATCTATAAAATAAAAATTAACCACATTTATAAATAGACCAAACTTCTTTAGAAGTAACATTAAAAGTATTAAAAACAATAAGTAAGTAAATAAACTTATCGATTTCACCTTTCCTAACTTTTAAAATTTATTTTAAACGCTTACAATTTTTTTAATTCACGGGAAATTTTAAATTTTTATTTCATTCTGTATTTTAACAATTGAATGACTTTTTCTCCCAGCTGCTTCTGTGCCAATACACATGTAGTTCTCGGGCAGCATCTAATAGCTTTTCAGAAGGGGCGGAAATGCTTTATAAAGTATGGAAAGGTGCTTTATGCTTTTGCCTTGTCCTTCCGTTTTTAACTCTATTTTCTCAAGTATGTAAGATTTTAAAAATCTGTTTTCATCAACCGATAGATATGGGACAAGTTCGAAGAATTACCGAAATTGGTACAATGGCACGTGCTCTAATGGTCCTGGTATGATATTCCCAGAAATATTCACTACTAGGATATAGTAACATATTGAACCACTCGTAACAATGAGCCATGAATGAATTCGACTAGTATTAAGTTAGACTGTTGAAACTGGTTCAGTGGAAATTTTCAATGCCAAAATATGAAGTGTACTAAACAAATCAATTTATAGCAATTAGTCAAGAATAAATGTTTATTGTGCAGTGATGCAAAGCAGTTCTCTACATAGTTGTTGCTCATTGCTCTTAGGTCTGTTGATGATTAATCTCTGTAGCTGATTGCTGTTAGGCCTACCAATAGTTAACATTCGGCCTATCATCAATAGTTAATTGCTATCAATTGGAAATAACTGTTAGGCCTAAAGTTATCAATAAGTTGTGATTAGGCCTCATATTACCAAAATCTAATTGCTACCAATCACGGTCTTTTAATCCCCTGGTCTGTGCACATGCGCAAATTCCGTTGTAGTCAGCAATTGGATTGCTGTAGTTATGGAAGAAGCGTTTAGTCCCCCCATGTTGCATGAATTTGGCTAAATCTCAAACTTAATATAATTTAACGATCGTACAACGTAAGAAAACTATCGGCTACTATTATGTGTTCAGCAACAAATAAGTAACATCAGCTGACAGTTTTGTTACGTCGTACGATCGTTAAATTATATTCAGTTTGAGATGTAGCCAAATTCATGAAATAGAGGGGATTAAAAGCACTTCTTCCATAAATACAGCAATCAAATTGTTGACGATAACTGAATTTGTGTGTGCACAGACCAGGGATAAAAAGACTATGCTACCAATAGCAGGTAGGTGTTAGGCCCAATGTTGTTACCAAGAGCTGATTCCTGTTATTAGCAAATTGCTGTTAAACATAATATTGAAAGGTTATTTTTAGCAATAGCAAACGTCATTTAGGCCTAATAAATTAATACCTAATTGTTAATGGCAATTAATTGTTAGGGCTAACTAATGTTATTGTCAGCTAATTGTTTTAAGCATAATGTTATCAAGAACCATGATCTGTAAATTAAGGTGGTCGTTAACTACCCATCCCACCATTGTTGTACAACATTAATGAAAATGACCACTGTAGAGGGTGAACTCTCTCATTGTGTCAGATTAGCAGCAAATTTTTATTTTCACAATGTTTAAAACCAGCATTTGTGTTTTTGCAGTTAATTTAAACCATAGTCAGTAAGGCCATATAAATCTCATTTGCTGACCCTAGAAATACCAATAAAATTAGATTGGCACACCACCCAGTGGCAGAAAGTCATTAACCCTGTTTTTTTGCCTAGTTTAACGACCACCTTAAGTTACAGATCATGTCAAGAACTAATTATTATTAGGCTTATTATTCTCCTATTCTAATTATTAAATTTACTATCTATAGACGGGTATGCAGGAAGTAGGAACGTGCATGCACCACTTTCAGCGCCTTCCTTTACTACAGATCATAGAATTGTGAGGCAGAAAAGAGTAAAAAAACAACGAATTAACCAATAAAAATGGCGTATTGTGTTGTTCCCTGTTCAATAAATTCGCAAAACACAAATTTATAGAGTAAAGTAACGTTTCATTGATTTTCGTGTCCCGTTTTATGACCTCCGACACGATAAAAAATCGGTGATAAATTGCAGCACTCTGCGGTCAATCCGAATAATTTCTGCTTTTAGTCACAGCCAAAACGAAAGTGCAGTTATTATGAAAGCGGAAATGCGTCTAGGCACGAAGTTAGTGTTTGTAAACAAAAACCCCGTCTATACCAGTTCCTTAGTCCAAATATTATCAATAGCTAATTATCAGTGGCTAATTTTCTGTTAGATGCATAAATGAATCTATAGGGTGAACTAAAACAATAGGACAAAGTTCAGGAGGAACAAAAGATCTCATGTGAATATATTTCCAGAATTGAATGGTTTGTCTGTAGTAGGACAATTAGTATTGAACATAGAATTACTGTGGCAGTAATTGTCAGTGTTAAAGATGATCGAAGTGGCCTCCTTGGATGCAGTGCAAGAGTTCACATGTCGCATCATGGATTGCTGCCCTCGTTTGAATGTTCCTGCTGTTCAAGTGGCTCCACATCTTGAGCAGTCCGCATAAACATTTGAGGTGCACCCACAAGTGAAAGTTCGGTTACTGAGCAGGCAATGCAATAGAATCTCTTCGTCTATCCACCGTTTGTGGAAAATGTGGAAGTGGGCTGGAGCTTCATCATGCAACAGCTACATGACCTGTCGTGTTGCACATGGCTAGTCCCTGAAATGAATACTGGACTATTATACCTTTGCCACACAACAATCACCCAAAAGTAACACACTCTATTGTTATGGGGCATGATGCCGTGCATGCAATTGCCATTTCTATGTCAGCTTTGCATTTTTGGATACATGTTGATACAAGTTTTCCTCTATTGTTTTCGTCCACCCTGTATACTTAAACCCACAGGAAGTGGTCTCTTACCTTATGGCTTTACTGATCGTAAGAGAATACCTTGAGATAGTTTGGAAAAATTGGATTGGCCTGTTTGGATTTGTGAATTTTATTCTGAATTCATCGTTGATTATAAAGTGAAGACCCTTAATCCACAAGAAAAATAAAGAAATACAGTTCCGATATGACGTTGATGGAATTCACTGATGGAAATGTGAAGCAGTGTAAAAACCATGATTCCTGCCAGAAATGCCCAATTGGAGATTCTTATATCTGTGTTATTTTCAAAAATAAAATCAGTAGGTACCCATTTCTGGGCCCAAAATTATGGAGAGGGCTAAAGATTTAATTAGAAGCTTGGTGGAGATCTGCTGTTAAGGCAAGTGAAGAATGGTTGCAGAAATTCAAGTATCGTCATGGTATTCATCTAACAGTTACGAAATGCTAGGCGACAAATTGGTGCAAAATCACAACTACTGATGAAAACTTATAAAGATTAATCTGAATCTGATGAATATGCAGACTCCAAAAAAGCAAACATAACGCATAGTAAAGCCAAAACTGATGTTATCAAAGTATATTGCTTGGTTTGAAAATCAAAGGAATCTGACGCGTAAGTATTGTTGTTGCGTAATAGAGGGTGGACCAAACTAAACTAACCACTGAAAATTTCTAAGTCCAATGGAAACTGTCCACTAAGGGGGTGAGCGATTCTAGAAGGAAGAACGCTACCATTAAGACAGGTGTTAACATTAAATGGAACGAGTCAATTTCTAGACGAAGGGTACCGAGAGTAGTGTTTATTTTTCACTTCTATTAATCAATAGATATTCAGTAAGAGAGACGATCTAAAATGTGTACAATTTGTGTATTATTTAAGATTGTTCACCTCTTCTAGGAATCGACTCGTTCTATTTGACGTTAACGCCTGCCTTAATTAATGGTAGCGTTCTTCCTTCTAGAATCGCTCAGCCCTTTGTGGACTGTTTCCATTGGACTTAGAAATTTTCAGTGGAGAGTTTTTTTTTATCTACCCTGTATATACTAACCTAAATGCAATTTTTAACAATTTATACATCAAATTATGCTAATTTAAACACCACCTCCACGCAACATAATATACGAGGAGTGTTCAAATTTGATCTGCACTTTTTTATAAAATCAGGAAACTACAAAAACAAACATACATACATACATATACACACAAACATACATACACACACCACTTATTACTCAATGAACTCTTGCTTCTTGAGACATACTTTCCAGTGTTCTGGGAGCATCTGTATACCGATTCTGTAGAAATCTTCAGGCTGATGTCGAAACCACGTCAGGACCAATCTTTTCACTTCTCATTGGAGCCCTTTCACAAACTTTCATTGGCCCAAAAATGTGATAGTCTCAAGGAGAGAGATTCAGGCTGTATGGAGTATGTGGTAAAATGTCCATTTGAGCTCCATCAGTGTGTCCATAGTCAGCTTGGCTGTGTCGTCTGGCATAGTCTTGCAGAAATCAAACTCCACTGATAAGGAGTCCCGGTCGCTTTTTCCTTAGTGCTGGGTTCAGGGACAACTTCAAAATTTTACCGTAGTAGGGTGCATTTATGGTTTTGACGTTCTTCCAGAAAATTGACATGAACGATACCCTTAATGTCCCAGAATACAGTCTCCATCACTTTCGTTGCCGATGGTGCCATCTTGAATTTCTTGGGTCGTGGCAAGTCCCAACGAATGGTTGCTTTCAGGAGAATGGTGATGAATCCATGTCTCGTCGGTGGTCACAACTCTCCTTAGGAAGCCATTGCCTTCCCTGTCATATTGCTGCAGCAGCACGGAACAAATTTCCACCCAGGTAGTTTTGTGATCCTCGGAGAGTTGTTTAGGGACCCATCTGGCACAGATCTTGTTGAATTTCACCTTATTGTGGATGACTGTCTCCACACTGCCATTGCTGATGTTCAGTATTGAAGCCAATTCTCAGACATGAATCCGCCTGTTGTCGCTTAACAGCTCATTTGTTCATGCAATGATGCCATCATTGACAGCATTTGCTGGCCTTGTCTTATGAGGTTAATTGCCGGTGGATTCTCCCCTCCTTCAAACTTTTGGCACTAAGCAAAGACGGATGATCAAGTCTAACATTACTTGGTGAACTGTCTTTGAAGTCTGGTGAATTCCAGATGCTTTCACACCTTCGTTGTGGAGAAACTTGATTATTCGTTGTTCCACTTTGGTTGACACATTGCTGCCTGCCATTTTGTTTAAACAACCTGTTGTCATGATAACCAGATGAGTGTTGCTGCATTTGCATGACAGGTGGTAGTTGCCATCATAAAAATGAAAGTTTAGATTTTTACAACAATGAAATTTACAAAAATAAAGTCTGGTTAAACTTGAACGCCCCTCGAATGTATATAGCAAAAAATTTTGCCAGTCCCTTGCATTTTGCTATATGGAGGCTGTACTGTAGTAATATTCTTCCATCTGTGCATGTATACCAATTTTAATTTTAATACGGAAATATCAAATCGTCATTTAAAATGTATTCTATTTTCCATTATCAACTTAAGCTTTACAAATATTTGTAGTTTTCTGCCTAGACGTATTTCCTCTTGCATAGTAACTGCACTTCGGCATTGGCTGTGACTAGCAGTAGACATTCAGATTGGCTTTGCTTGTAATGTGGCATGCAATTTATCATTCAGGACTTGGGGATCATAAAACAATACACGGAAATAGATGAAATGTAAATTGGCTAAATACAGTGACACCTGCTTAAGCCGGAATCTGTATAAGATTGAATCCTGTCTTTCGTAGGAAAGTTTTTTGGTCCCGGCAAAATGCCTATAGAAACCTTGTTAAAAATTCTGTATAAGACTGAATCTGTCCAATGCGGAAACTGAATGGTAAAAAAAAGCTCAATCTGGAAACTGAAAGTGAAAGTTTTAATGCATTAAAGCGAAGTGAAACGTGAGCTGAGCAAGTACATAGTTTACTTGTACTTGTTTCATCAGTCAGCAATAAAATCTCGGCAGTAAAAAGAAAAAAACATGCACTGGACATGCAAACGAAGGTTAAAGTCATTGAGGACAGTGAAAATGGACTGAATGTAAAACAGCTGACCGAAAAATATTCCATGGGGAAAACACAAGTGTACGAGATTTTAAAAAACAAGGAAGTTATTCAAGAGGACTGGTTAAAAGGGAATTACACTGTGATATTTTACATGTATTAACTAAATTCATTATTAACTTAATTATATCATATTTTATTAATTAAACGATATGATAAAATTAAAAAAAAAATTTTTCAAAAATCTGTAGAAGCCAGAAATATTTTTTGGTCCTGGTTGATTTCGGCTTAAGCAGGTTTCACTGTAATTTGCCTTTTGCGAATTGAGTACGTACATCCAGGAGCAACACAAAGCATTTTTGTTTAATTTTCCACTCTTCGCTGTCGTGGATAATTCTGTGTTAGGAAGTGAGAGAAGGCACAGGATGTGGCAGTAAATTTGTGCATGCATATTCCTTTTTCCTGCACACCCCATCATAGAAATATCAGGAAGCTTCCTTTTAAAGAGCTGAATGCAACATTGGTATGATTTTTCCACAATAAACTTTTAACGAAGTGATTCTGTTCTTGCATGAGAATTGTGGTAGAATCATTTAGAAAAGGCAAATCAACTAGAGAAACATTATTTTAGAGAGCTAAAAATTTAGCTTTACTATAGAGGTGTGGTGTTGATGTATTTTTGAGATGTCATTTATTTTGCCTATAATGTTTAATGATATTTTCAATCACTAAACCATCTTATCTGAATTTGGGAAATTTAAAAAAAATCCAAGTCGAGATCACTATGCTTATTCGTAGTCGTATTAATTTGTTTACAGTTTAAAGTGTGCATGAAATTTAGATAGAGTTTAGACTTTGAATAGATAGGGATAGCACTATTGGAATAGTTAGGGATATTGAGTTATGGCAATTAAAAAGTTATCCCAGAGAGACATTGTATTATATAAAGAGTTTAAAATCAGAATGACAGATATGGCGATAAATAAAATGCTCCTAGTAATAATTTTGATAGGGTAGATTGATTAATAAAAATTCTGAATCGATGAGAGTGATACCAGGATTAAAATCTGTTGGATTAGTTTGTGTCCTCTTTGGTGTTCCAATATTTTCACATATGCAAAATAAAGTACGCTAAAAATGTCAACATCTGAATAGATTTTTGAATGTTTCATGCTGCTTGAGAGAGCTGACTTACTGTCGTGATTTTATTTATTAGTCATGATCAGTAGCATTATCATACTGTAATTCAGCTGTCAACTTTTCTCGCAGCAACTGTAAATTGAGAACAAAATGCATTAGTTACAATAGGGATTTTCATCCATTGAGAACAAAATCCACTTTTCATGCTTATAAGGTGGATTTTTTCAAAATATGGCCAACTGCATTTCCCCCCAAAAAACCAAAAAAAAAAAGTTTTGTTTCCTTAACATATTTTATTTAAGACAATAGGTAATAAGTTTAATGTCAGTCTAGGTTGTGATTTGCCTGATGTTTAAAAAAAAACCTGTTAAAAATATTTAATTTTTTTATGCAAAAAAGAGCTGTTTCAAAAAGATATGACCATCCTCTTTAAAAGTGGAGAAATCCTTACATTTTACCTTGAGCGAAAGGAATGGGAGGCTTCAAGTGTATAAAAACCCAGTTTGAAATTACACCTACTTTTTGTGTACAAGCAAAATCAAGGTGCGTGTTGGTCCTGATCTCATCCCCATTCACACTCAAGTATGGGTCGAGGGAAACCGCTATCTGAATTTGAGAAAGGGCGGATTACTGTATATAAGAATGACTGTCTGCCAGACAAATTGCGAAGAAAATCCGACGATCTCATGGAGTTGTGGACAATTTTCTTAAACTGGGACACCGATATGGTACAAGGAAGGTGACTGAGATCACGAAAACTGACGAAAAGACAGGAACGAATGGTAGTCTGAAAACTTTCTGCTGGTGGGACAAGTTTCTTGTGATACAGCATTAATGTCAGTAAGAATTGCTCGACGCAGTAAACGATTAGTGTACAAAAAAATGAAAAAGCTGCGGAGGTTGACGGAATTTCATAAGCAGGAAAAAATAGTGGGTTAGACGATATGGTTCCTGGAAGAAAGAATCTTAGAAATTTAATCTTATTTAGTGCCTCTTATTCAGCGATGAGAAATTTAATCTCGATGGACCAGACTGGAATGCCTACTACTGGCACGATCTCTGCAAAGAGGAAAAGTTTCTCTGACAAATGCAGCAAGATGGAGGCTCCATTATGGTCTGGGGCGCATTCGGATTCAATGGCAAAGCCACTCTGGTATTCCCAACTGATGAATGAATGCAATTGCCTACCAGGAGTTGCTAGAGACCAACCTACTCCCGTTTAAAGAGCTTGTACCGTGCTGGATATTTCAAGAAGACAACGCCACCATTCACACCGCAAACTCGACGTGGGAATGGTTCTTGTCTAATGGCGTGCCAGTAATTGAGTGTCCTGCTAATTCTCCAGACTTAAATCCAATGGAAAATCTGCAAGGCATCTTGGTCCAATCGGTTTATTGCAATGCAAAGCAATACAGCAATGTCATTGATCTGAAACATGCCATCATCACAGCCTGGGAAGAAATAGACTTGTCAGTGCTGCAAAATCTTGTCATCAGCATGAACAAAAAGTTTTGTTAAAGAAAGGAAGATTTATTGGCCATTAGAGAGAGGTGGTCGTATCTTTTTGAAAGGCCAAATGTACGCAATAACTATTTTTTTCGCTTTTTGTTAGACAACTTTATTAAGTTAATTTTGGTGAAGCACAATTTGTTACCTATTGTCTTCAATAAAAAAAAGTTAAGAAAACAATTTTACATTTTGGGGGAAATAACACTTGGCCATATCATTTTGAATCCCACCTTACTTATACATATCATTGTGATAACTGGCATGGATTTTTTCATGTCCATGTTTAGTCTTCTGATTCTTCCATGACAGAAATTGTTAGAAACCCCTTCGACACTATGCGTAATGATTGTGCTGCACTGCAATTTAAGATTCAAAGAATCCTTTGCATCCCTTCTTACCTGTGATGTAGCAAGAACTTTTAGTCATGAAAGTTGTTACCCTTTGCAGGGATACAAATTTTTTGGAAATTTTATGAATTTAGAATTTGATTTGGGAATTTTTATATGCTAAACAGTGTTCTTCCCAGAAAATTTTATCAGGTGGATGGAAGAATAAAATACACTACATGATCAAAGGAGTTGGGACACCTGTTGCTCTATCGTAAAGCTGCAAAAAGCTTCAATCAGTAGTGTAGGACCACCCCGAGCTGCTATCACTGCCTCCACCCTACATGGCATACTGTCCACAAGTTTACGGTATGTGTCCACAAGTATTGACCACCATTCCTCGAGTGTAGTGGTCAGTTCCTGGACAGATGTAGGGCGAACCATCCTGGATCTCGCACGCCGTTCCAATTCGTCCCAAAGATGTTCGATGGGGTTGAGATCAGGACTCTGGGCGGGCCAATCCAGTTCTTCAGCCTGCATCTCGTCAAACCAGTCGGACATGGATCTTGCTTTGTGGCAAGGCACATGGATCTTGCTGGAAGAGGAACGGCCCGTCACCGAAGTGTTCCCACAGTACTGGAAGTGACCCGTTATCCAGAATGGTCCTGTAGCCATCAGCATTGAGGTTTCCGTCCACCTTCATGAGCGGGCCCAGTCCAGTCCACTCCAGGAGAAATACCCCAGATATTCACAGGGGGGGTCCCAACTCCTTTGATCATGTAGTGTAGCTGAGCAGAAAAAATTAAAAACAAATAAAACATGTAGTGGTGTGCAGTTTTCACATACTCAGCCGGGCGGTCACTAAAATCTGGGGAGAACCCTGCTAAGCAATTACTAATAAATTAATCTTTCATTTTAAATGAAGTTGTGTGACCATAGAATATATTTTAATTTTACTCTTTTGGAAGCTAAAATTTATAATTTTAAATCGCGTGGTGGTACTGTATTGCCCTGAATATAAGACTAGATTTTTTCGAGAAAATAAGGTGTCAAAAAACGGGGGTAGTCTTATAATCGTAATCTCAGATTTGGAAAAAAATTTGGTCTCCCTTCCCCCTCCTCCCAATAGAAGAACAGCTGTTAAAAACCTGTGTGTTTTAAGCCTAAGTACAAGATCATCAATTTTCAGTAATAAACATGAAAAAATAATCTCATCCTTTATTTTTAAACTAATATTTTTAATGTTGCATTTCAAAATTATTTATTAATGTAAGAAATTGCGCAGCAATTAACTTTTAAGAACTTCTACTGCCATTGCGAACCATGACGTCGGGCCAATTACAGCCCTGCATAACCACATGATTTGACGAAAACGTGAAGAGACGGATACGGATAATTTGCTTTTAATTGTTAATTAAAAGTCAAGCAATTTACAATGATAATTTTTTGACTTAATAAACTGTAGAAATTTTCATAGGCGATAACAGAAAAACTAACATCGACATTTATTCGATTTAAGGGTCGTAGCTTTAACCAAATACATTAAACAGTACATTAATTCATTTTTTATTTGAATTTCCCGTCGCCAAAAACTAATATGAAAATAATTTCTCAAGAAGCTGGCAACTGATGAAGTTGCATTCTGTCCTGATGAACTACAAACTAAATTAGTGTGTAATGTACATCACAGTACAGTGGTCCCTCCACAAGTCTGCGTCCGTGGTTCCAGGGCCTTGCCGTCTTGCGGAATTCCAAGATGGCGGACCCCCCTTCCCCCCCGTGTGCTTTTTCTAAGTGTTAAGAAAAATTTTTGAACAAGTTTTTTTTTTTTCGATTACTGGCTATCAATTATCAAAACATTTGATTATTATTATAAATGTTAAGCCCTATTAAATATTTATTGTTACTTATTAGCTTCAAATTTTATTTGCACGACTTTTTTTTTATGAAAAATTTTGCTGTTGGAAAAGTTGGTCGAAATTTTAATGTTGGGCGAAAGAACTCATCGACTCGTATAGAAAACGAGATCGTATTTCCCACTATGCAAACCACCTCGAAGATTCTGGACACGCTTTAAAGAACAAGATGTTATGTCTGTCTTACATATCTGCAATAGACCAGAAAAAACTGCTACCCTCAAAGCGATCGAAATATTCAAGGCCAAGAAGTCCTCCCCCCACCTGCTTCTCAATTGTCAAACAGAGTTTAATGTGTATGCAATACTTAACTCTTTATCTGATCTATTATGATTCTTTTTTTCTCGGTTTCTTTATTATGGTTTGTTTTCTTTTGTATTTTGTTATTTCTTGCCTGTTTATTTTATTTTCTGTAAATCCTCTTGTCCTCAGTAAACACGCACCATCTCTTTGTATATTCCTCTTTTTGTATATTTTATAAAATTAGTGTTTACACTCTTTTTATTCTATTGGCCATTATAATTCAAAAATCTATGCTTATTCTATTTATCCTATTGGCAATTATTTCCTCTTTAATTCTTTTGTATCCTATTGGTCATGTATTTGCATAATTTGTACCACTGTTCTGTATATAAAGGCTTGCATGCCTCTTGCTGTATATATGCTTGACAAAGCCGGGAATAAATGGCGAAACTAGTTGGAACTCCTGATGTCCCTCTGTTATACTGTAAGGCTACCACCTGTTTAATCAATAGGAACAGTATTATGATCCACCCTTCTACCGAAACATTTTATTTGCATTTTAAATTTTTTCAGATGACTGCAAATTTGTGTACAATTTTAAAATACGTTCGAATAATGAATTTCTT
This sequence comes from Rhysida immarginata, assembly GCA_023313115.1. Lineage (NCBI taxonomy): Eukaryota > Metazoa > Arthropoda > Chilopoda > Scolopendromorpha > Scolopendridae > Rhysida > Rhysida immarginata. The sequence goes on from JAHWFO010057280.1 coordinate 20,979,770, forward strand.
GATACAGTTAACGGGAAGTATGATCACTTGGCCATTCCAAGCAAAATTATGATCGATCATTCATGACAATCCACGAACGCGACAACTATCTTCAAACTTCCAAAAGCGGGATAAAATTGGAATGTTTACTAAAAAAAATGAGATAATGTTTTCAAAAGGATAAACGATCACCCTAATAAGCCTAAAGATAAGTGTCTAAGAGAAAGACTCCTAATTTTCGGTCATTGTGATCGATTGATTTCTTTTCACATTTTTTTTTTGATAGGCGTTTATTAATTGTTTTCTGAAACTGGTTATGGATATAAACATATATTTTACTTAATGTCACTTTTATGCGGATCCCATTTTATTGTGATCCCTTTTTTATCACCTATCACTTTAATCCCATTTTCTTAGGCCTAACATTTTTGTCACAGACTTTATATCGACCATCCCCTCCATGTACGCTATGAAGCGCGAACATTACGAAGTGCAACTTGTAAGGATTTATTATAAATAAATCAGATATGGAATGAAATTTCCTGCTTTCGAAAATCAAGCTAGAACACTCTGAAAATAATAAATTTAAAAAAAAAGCCGAAACTCGATAACAAAGAATTCATCACTAAGCATTCAGTTTAGAGAGGCCAAGTTCGCTAAAAACGTCGGCGATGTTTCCTTTACACCCTTTAGAAATCTTAGAAAAACGAACACATTTAAGGCTTTTATGAAGTTATTTGACTAAAATAATAATATTGAGAAATAATTCATTGTATTAACAGAGTTAAAAAAGGTTTAATGCAGTACATGCACTTTTTTCCACTTAAAAAAAAAAAATTAACGAAGAGCACGAAGTGACGGAGGTATTTTGGATTTGATAAACTAACTTTTCGATTGAATTTTATGATAATCAACACATGAATAACGTAAAATAATGCATTGAATAAAATACAATAGAAAAATCTTTTAAAGCTATTACGTGCTAAGCATTTCCAACGCTAAAACGTCGGCAATTCCTCTCTTCGCCAAAGATATGTATTTGCGTCTACTTCATTGCAGAGTTGCTCTCGTATTCTTCAGTAAATTAACTAGCTTTCGAAGAAGAAAATTGCAAGAAAAAATTAAACCAGATTAAATATAGTAACACTTTTTCAAATTAAGACAATCTTACAATTCGGCATTTGAAATTTTTAATTGTAGCCGCTTTGAATGGGAAAGGGGGAGGGATGCCTCCATAATTAGTCACCATTCCGAATTTCGTTGAAAATAATCAGCTCGAAGAAAGCTAGCTTATAATAATTCTCATATTAATTTCCATAATTAACTTTTATATCTCCAAAATACTCTATATGCATTAGGGGAACTATAAAATTGTTTAACTTAGAATGTTTTAATCGTCATAATTGTTACAAATTACACATTTGTGCAAAAATCCCCGACCGGAAGTTATTGTCTGCCATCTTGGATTTCATGAAAAAAAATTGCCGACTTGTGGAATACCGACTTGCGGAGGGATCACTGTACTTTAATTATACATTATATACAATATAATTGTAAAAATAATTTTTTTTTTCCTGTATGTTCTTGCATATTTTATTTCTCGTGACAAGTCAAAAATGGGGAGTGCATTATACAATATGTGCATTATAGTAGAATAAATACGGTAGTTCATTTCAGTTCATAGTTAAAAAAAAAAAAAAAAATAACTGCATAAAATTTTTCTTTTATAATGTCAACTTGTAGCTGATTATAAATTTTTAAAGTAAACTGGCAAACTGCTCTTGCCCTTCAGGATAATAGATTTATACAGCCAACGACAAAAATATGGCTCGTTGAGGTGCTAGAGACCTGTACAAAGAGGAAAAATCAAGAACAATAATGAACAGTGCACACCAACCCTTCAGTATACAATGTGTAAAGCTAAGGTGGCAGTGAATTTATGCAAACTGGATAGTAATGATTTCATCAGACACCCCTCTAAACACCAGTGACAAAAATATACCTCGGTGCTGCTTTTATTCGAATAACAGGTAACATCAGCGAAAAGATACATTTTTCTGTACACTAATAACCACTTGGCCCTCCATGTGTACTCTGCACTGCAATGAGCTGGTTTCGAATTGAGTGGTAAAAGTTCTGCACGTAGGTTTGTTGGATTGCCCCAGCACTCATTGGATTGTTTTAGTAAACGCTTCCACTGTATCAAATTTTCTCTCACCGTCATACATCAAGCGAACCAGCTCTGCCCATAGGTTCCCAGTAATCTGGGGAGCACATTAGTCCAATCACGACCAACAGTGGAAGTTTCCCAAGATATCCAATTGCTCCCTACACCATCACCATGCCACCACCGGCTTGATGTAGCTTCTTGACACGTTGGGGTGCACGGGAGTCCACCCATTCCCAGTCAAGTCCATTGGGACTATTAAGTTGAACAGCTTCTCATCAAAGAACACAACCTTGGTCCAATCTAGGTCCAAATTTGCACTTGAAGTTCAGTCTCCGCTTGCGATGTTGCAGTTTCAATGCTGGTACTCGTTTGATCTTTCTCCGCCCAACAAATTCACAGTTAGAGAAGATTTGCTGCATGGTACGAAGATGCCTGAGGTTCATATGATTGTCTCGGCATATTTTCTTGCAAGAGGTGCGATTCCCTGGATTCAGAGATCGGACGATCCATCTCTCAGCCTGACATCAAACAAGCGAGGTCGACCCGGTGAATGCTTCTTACCATATTGGTCTGGATTTTTCAAGAAATCACGTACCACATCATGGCTTCTGTTTAAACGTTTACCGATTTTAGTGAAATTGAGTCCTGTTTCACGATACACCTTGATTGCGCTTTGTTCTTGTGAAGACAATCACTTCTAACAGTTATTCACAAAATACATACAAGTCGCATGGAATGCAGCAACACAAATGTATAACACGCCAATACTGAAGGAAGAATTCAGAATTGTTCCAACAACCTTCTTTAAAAACCTCTTCCACCTATGTTTTCAACCTTTCTGGGTACGAGCTATATTTTTGTCACTGGTGTTTAGAGGGTGTTGATGAAATCGTTATCTAATTTGCATAACTTCATTGCCCACTTTAGCTTTACATATTGTAATACTGAACGGTTGGTGTGCACTGGTTAATATTTTTCTTGACTTTTCCTCTTCATACAGGTCTCTATTACCCACTATTCTCTGCTAGAACCTTAACGAGCCATATTTTTGTCGTTGACTGTACTAAAGTATTATACTTGATTAATTATACTTGATTTCAAGTAGCATTTGTCATTTTTAACAAATGGAAGAGATTTGTGACTAACTTGTATTGTCTGTTAAAAATGGATATATTATTTGTAAGTTTTAATTTATTTAAATCTTTATACTTCATTTTTATCTTTTGTAAGTTTTAATTTATTAAAATAAAATAAAAATAAATAAAATAATTATGAAAAATTTTATTCTTGTAACAGGAAGGTGGTCAGGGGCATAACCAATCTGGATATGTGGTAATAACAGCTGATCAGCATTAATTGAATCTGTTTTATTTCATTTAAGTTAAAAAAATGTGTTACATGAAGATTTTAAGTTTCCTTGGCTTTTAGAGTGTTTATTTAATATATAAATGTCTTGAATTAAGTTCAGTTGAAGGGAGAACTGCCTTAGTTAAATAGCCACATAATAATAATATGAACAATTTTATGATAATTAAAGAATATGGTTTGAAATAAATCTTTAACAAATGCAACCATAAATGTTTAATGCAATGGAAAATTTTACAGTATTGCATAAAGATAAGATTAAAATTCAGTTTTCAATTTGGAAATTAAAATATATTTTCAATATATGGTACTTTATTGATATTTGAAAATAGCACTGTATAGTTTATTTAAAAAAACATTCTGTAATGCAAAATCATTTTTTAGTTATTTAAAATTTTTAAACTTCAATAGAGTGTGTGGAAAATTAAAAAAAGCTATGTAGGAAGTCAGTTTAATTTATTTTGGGTTTACAAATTGCAACTCTGTGACTCTGAAATAGTGCAATTTTTAGACAGTTTTCAGTTGGATTTTGAAGGTCAGGATGTTCTTGGCAAGTCTTCAAGGAGCCTTACAGTTTAAAACCATACAGACGGCAAGTAATTTTTTTAAAAAACTGGCAGAAGGTTTTATATGTATAGTGATAAATATACTGTATTACAGGTTGTTTCTACAATAAGCTTGAGTGGAAGTCTTAATGTAATCTTTAACTTTAAAATACATAATGAAAACATTGTTCACTACTAGTTTTCTTCAGTCTCACATTTTTAATTTTTAAGCATTTTATTTAAATAAAAGTAATTTTTTTCTTAAAACTTGTAGCCATCAGAATATTTGAAGAGAATTAACCCTTTTTTTTTTAATCTGTTTACTATTTACTGTTAACATACACAGAATATATGTGCTTGTATGAAATTTGTAAGTTTTAATTTTTTTAAGAAATGTACATTTATTTAAAATGTTTGGAAGTTCAATTAAAATGATTACGTTCTAGCAGTGTACATGGAGATAGTATGATTTGGTTATACCTGAATAAGGAATTCTACCTCTTGATACAAATGTATATTTTAATGGGTGCCACTGAAATTGTTTTAATGAAAAGATATTAAAAAGGCTGAGATCTGCTGATTTAACATGTTGACTACCATGTGATAATCTGTATCTCTGTGATGTACACATTTCCTGTCCGAACTGCCAACATTTTGCCAACAAGGCTTTGATTTTTTATACTTAATTAGCTGGATAAAAAAAAACTTTGTCCAATCCGAGGGAATGAATGTTTGTCTATTTACGAACTGACTTGGAACACTAAGCAAAGCCTTAGTAGGCTGATCCCTCTGCTAGGTTAAATTTCAAATGGATTGAATGGTTATTTAACATCCTCGACATTGAAAAGGTAAACAGGAATAGAAAAAAATAAATAAATATGACGATACTAGTTGTTACTTGCGGCTTTGCTCGCCTGTGCCATCTGTTGAGGAGAATTACAAAGCAAAAGCAGGAAATTTCAAAAGGACTTAGGAAAGCTGTGTTTTCCCATGGGAAAGATACTTTCATGCGGCAAAAAGTAGCCTATGTCACTCTCGAGCCCATGAACTATCTCCGTACTGAAAACCACATCAATCGGTTGCTCCGTATCGACGTGAAAGGACGACAAACATTTTCACATTTATAATAGTGTGGATGTAACTTAACCCTTTTGCTGCGTAAAACTGATATATCTACACAGTTATCTTACCTTTACCTGCGGAAATCTGATTCATCCCACAGGGTTTAAATATCTTATGCTGCTAAAAGTGGATAATTCCTTCTCAGAAATGAAAATGAAATTTGATTACGGAGTGAAAGGGTTAAGCGTCGCTGAGTAAAGAAAATTTGAGGACACCTACGTTATAAAGTGTTGATGATATACAGGGAATCCTCGTACATAGGAGACAATTGGTTCCTGTGAGTCAAAACTTATTAACTTGAAGCGTTATTTTTTCTTAATTTCTTTTAAGAAAACTCCTTTTTCTATTGTATTTTTCTCTTAAGTGTGAACCAAGCATCTTAACTTAAATTGTTTCGATCTCACACTTTCTTTATCTCAATTTTTTGCACTTTACTTTTAAAGCATTAGCTTTTTGTATTCAAAAGTTCCATGTAATTGTAAATTGAATCTCCTATCTTTTTAACCTATATCTATAAAATCTGTCACAATGTGATGAAATAAGCAATAGGGCCATGCGATCAGTTCCCACGGGAAAAAAATTAAGAAAAAAAAAATAACATTCGTTAATGACATGTTAAAAATAACATTCGTTAATATAATTAATTCTCGATATCACCCATGTAACGTGCACAAAAATATTAAACATTTACGGAAGAAAAACAAACGACAGATGCTGTAAGATGCAATGGACAAAGAGTGTTTAAGACTCGTGGAAGTTGCTTTGTTGCTATATTTGCTGAATAAAATTTAGTGGTCTATTTTTGTCCCCACTCTCATCTATCATCATGAGTATTGGGTAATGACCAAAAGAGTGTGAATGCAGATAAAATGAGATTCTGCCAGACAGTGCACAGCAGCACAATAAAGGAGTCTTGGTGTTGAGGTGCTAAGTTTTAATTAAAATTCCTTAATAAATTATATTCACAATGCACAATTTTTTTCTTTACAATTTTGAGTATTTTTGATTTAGTGCATTTTCAGAATAGACTGTTAGGCCTAAGCGCTAACGAATTTGCTGCACTTTGATTTAACACTGATCCTAATTGAATTTTTCTCCAATTTCTAACGCTCTTGTGATTTAAAAAAGTCTTAGAAACATCAAAAATAAAATTAATTTTCACTTCGTTAATTTGAAGCACTTTTGAAGATGCCATGTATTTGAGAAGTTATTTTTGTATTAGCTTTATGGTGATGAGAAATTCAAATAAAAAAGTGAATTAATGTACAGTCGTCCCTCCACAAGTCGGCAACCTCAGTTCCAGGGCCTTTCCATCTTGTGGATTTTTCTGACTTACAGAATTCCAAGATGGCGACCATATTCGTTGCAGTTTTATTTGTAATGTGTATTCTTCAATAAATTATCAGCTTTAGAAGAAGAAAATTGCAATGAAAAATTAAACAAGATTAATTATAAGGCAACTTAATCACAAGTCGCCATTCTAATTTTTTAAAGGGAAAATGTAGCCAATTATGCGTGTAGAGGGGACAAGGTGCCTCTATAATTGGTTGCAATTTCAAATTTCGTGGAAAATAACCAGCCCAAAGAAAGCCAGCTTATATTAATTCTCGTATTAAGTTTCATAATTAACTTTCATAGCCCCTCAAAACAGGCGTATGCATTAGGGGAACTATAAAATTAGTTAATTTTGAATTTTAATCGTAATAATCTTCAGAGTAATTTGGTTTTTATTGGCAGAAATCCCCAACCGGAAGTCATTGTTCGCCATCTTGACTTTCAGGGAAAAAATTGTTGCCTACTTGTGGAATCCCGACTTGTGGAGGGACGACTGTATTGCATAATGAACTGGACAATGTATATATTTTGTAATTAATGTTTGTTATACGGTAATTTTATCTAAAGCTCATCAGAATGCAACTGACCTCCCTCCCCCTGGCCGTTGTTTTGCTGCAGGGCTATATTATCCCCTTGTATAATGCGCTCCCACAAATTTAGGTGCTTTTAGAGCAAAATTATTCTCATTATACAAGGGAATTTTAAATTAAAATTATTTTATTGCAAGTGCCAGTTTAATAATTACATATCTGTATGTTTCCTTCCATATTTAAACACAAAGACCACAAGGAATAAAACATTAGAAAAGATCTTTTAGTGAGCATTCGAATAGAGGTGATTTTTGAAAAATCATCCGCTTACTATTAGTGTCAATATGCAGATAAATACTTGAACTATTTGCAGCACATCGTCTTAACAAACTGTTAACAATTTGGCGTTTTTCATTATTACTTATTTCTAACTTAACATTCTCCGAAAACATTAACTAGATGAGTACAGTAATTTCTGAACTGACTTTTTTCACACTACTTTGAATATGCGTCCAGAAGATGTTTTTTATTAACTGTTTGTACAAGAGTAAGGTCTTCTAATTTGAAATTGTGATCAGTGTCCAAAGAATGCATATGAAAACATGGCTATCATCAAAGTGAATCAGAATAATTTGCTCAATTCTGACAAATGACAGAGTGGCGATTCCGAATCATTCATCATTAATCCACTGGTGGACGACTTTAACCAATCCGGGCTCTTGATCTTCTCCTCTTTATTTGACTTTTCTCGGATTGGTTTGTTCTAGTTATTTTTCGCTGTAAATACTGCTTCTTTGCCGTTTGACTTCAGTTCACTTCCATTCAAGTGGATTCATGGAGTCACGGATTCCTGCCAAAGATGAAAGCAGTTCTTTCGAAATGCGTGTATCCAGGTTGTATTTTTCTTCGTTTATTCGTTGTGATTAAAGAGTGTTCCTTTATTTATTACTATTACAACTATCCACATATTGTTTCCTTGGTTTTAAAACATTATCTTGTTTTTCTACCGATTATTTTGTTAATATTAGAACGCTTTTTAATCACTTACGAAAGAATGCCATCGTTCGTGGTTCTTTTTCTTTTGGAAAACGATAGATGTGTAAGCCGCTCTTTTGGCTCCTTCTTGAGCAGTGAGGAACTCTACAATTTCACATCTTATAAATGTTAAAAACACTTGGTTTATACAAAGCAATTTTATTCCATCTCTGTTGGAACCAATGTTAAATCCCGAAACGAGAAGACTCGTTTGGAACAAATTCAAGTCACGTGACTGAAGAGCACCCATGGTTGACGTCACACTTGCACTCCCTATAGCCCCAACTTGCCACCATCAGATTTCCCACATGTTTGGCCCTTTGAAAAATCCATTCTATGGGATCCCATTAGTGGATGACTGATGTTGTGTGCGCTGGGAAAAAGTGGATGCGTGAGCAGGACAAGAATGGTACAGAAGGGGGAATAAATGCTTTACCGTAACGCCTGGCATAAAGCCAAGAAATAGGAGACTTTTTCCAGAAGTCAGTTAAATAGGCAAAACTGATGAGTGTAGCAATTCGATGCCAGAGTTTCAAAGTTGTAAGTAATGTTCCATATTTTCAGAAAAAGTGGTGCATTACTTTTTGAATGCTCTTGGTTGGTATATGCTTGGACTTTTATGGTATTCCAGATCCTTGGTTAATTTCACAGCACTTGCATTATCTGTATCCACATGGGGAGTGAGTATCATTTTTGTTTCAATTAATTCTGTCAAAGTATTTTAAGCCATATTAGTTCTTTGAATCATTAACTTATTATTTTAGCTTCTGCATTGAAAGGGCAACTACTTTTGTAATTGACTGCTTCAAGAAATAACTTATCAAAAAATTTGAAGTGGATAGCTTTATTTTCTTACCACCAGCAAAATCTGCATCAGTAAAAACCTTCTAGTCTTAAGTCTTTCTTTTGATATGTAATTGTATAACCTACTTAAATATTTGTTAACTTTCCTTGTGAATAAGTAAGATTTAATTTTGTAATGGTAATATAGAGTAGCAGCAAACATACTGAAAAGATGATAGAGCACATTGTGAAATTTGATAGTAAATAGTATACATACTTCTTAGCTCATAATCAGAGGAACAATGTGAATTTATTTTTATGGTTTGTTTTTTTTTTTCATACATAGGAACAGCTTGCAAATGATCCGAATTGTCATTCTTATTCCTCATCATCTGTTTTAACTTACACCACTGGAGAAGATGGAGCACCCAAGGTTTATCAAGCTTCATCCTCAACTCGTACAGCTCCTGGGGGCGTAAGTATTTCAAAGTAACAAGCTTTTATCTTTTAAAAGAAGTGTTTTACAGTCATCCCTTCACAAGTCTGCAATCGTACTTACAGGGCCTTGCTGTCTTGCGGATTTTTCCGACTTCTGGAATTCCAAGACTCTCCCTCCCCACCACCATGCGGGTTTTCAGAATATATTTAAAAATTTCTTTCCCCTGTTTTTAAACTGTGAAACAATAGGTTTAAAATAAAATGTTATTGTATAATTTTAAGGTTATGGAGGTAGAAAATTAAAATTATCATTTCTGATAAAACTGAATCTGAAATTTAACTATAAATTACTTTTTCTCTTTTTAAATTTCGATGTTTACTGATTATAAATTAACAAAACATATTCTTTCAAAATAATTTGGTGTTTCTTATAAATGATAATCCCTGTCAAATATTTATTCCATTACAAAAAGTCATGGACCCCTACAGTTGACCACCCCAGCAACCCAACCTCTCATTTGCCAAGCCCAAAACCTCCCACAATTATACATCCTACCTCCAACGCATCCCATGTGTAGTTTCAAAAATTTGTCAGTTTCTATTATTCCTGAAGATGGCCTCTGGCCAAAAACATGTCGAATAAATAACTTCATATCAAGTATTACTTAAATCCGTTATTTCTGATAATCCAGTAATATAAGAACCACAACTCTATTAAAAATGTTAACTACCTAAAATTTTAATAAAGTGTGATAAGAACAGTACACATTAGGTACTTTCTGTATAGTCTACTAAAGAAAAACGGTCCTTTATAGAAAGCTATATTTTCCATAAAAACAAGAATGAAGCATTTTTTTTTTATTATAGAAATCTCATTGGTTTCAATTAGAACTTCATTATTATTTTCAAGGTAAAAGAAACCCGAAAAACCGTTAGCGATTCTGCATCTGGAATGAAAAAAATGGCCATAGGACACCATCTAGGAGAACGAGCACATATCATTGAAAAAACTCAGTATGGAGGAGGCCAGCAAGAAGAAGCTCAGGAATTTATAAATTTAGAAGAAGGTAAATAAGCCAACTTTGCCCCTCTCCCCTTTGTTTATAGTATTGTACATGGATAATAAATACAATTGTTGCATTTTGAATTTGAAGACCGGTCATTGATTGAATATACACTATATGACAAAAAAATATCTGGATACCCTCTTGAGCACATATTATTAGGATCTTGGTGCACCTTTGGCACCAGTTTTGATGTGTAGACAGATTTTGGTTATCCTATTGGAATTGGCCTTCCCCAAATTGTTGCCAAAATAGAGTACAGCTTTGTCAGAATGTAAGATACATTGCAATGCTCACTTTTCCAACCACAAGAACTAAGGGGCTCAGGTGAACCATGGGAAGAGAAGGGGGAAGGAGAGGAAAAATAAATAAATAAATAAATAAATAAATAAATAAATAAATAAATAAAGTCAGTTATATCTCTGCTAGCGAACTTGGCAATTGGCACTTTGCAGTCAAACGAAATGTTTGTCAGGCATTTGCCAAGCCCAGGCATGCCCATTGGACTGTCAAATCGTGAGGCAAGATTCATTATGCCAAACTACGTATTTCCAGTTTTAATAGTCCACTGGCGATGAGCTTTGCACCATTGCTTGGCATTGATCTGTAATCTTCTGCTTGTGAGTGGCTGCAGTGGAAACCCATGTTACGGTCCTGCTGCTAGCTACAATGCATTTTGAAATTAAGTGATGCTGCCATCAGGACTCCTTCCCTCTCTCTTCAGGGTTTGACGGCTGTGATCAGTAAGTTTCTTTGTCTTACCAATTCGTCCTTCTGCACTTTCATTTCCTCGAT
>JAHWFO010057280.1:20991030-21014834 GCA_023313115.1 Rhysida immarginata
ACTTAGACTTTGGCATCTCTAGCAAGGTGGATATTTTCCACAAGGGTGTCATTCGATCATGTCATATTCGAAGTCGCAGAGCTCTGCCAACTTACTAATGGATGTATATGAGCTTCCAGTCTTCCACCAGGGCTTTTATGTCGTTATAGTCTGACTTATTTCTTTGGATGAGTGCCTGGATAATTATGGTCATATAGTGTATCAGTTTTACCTTCAAAACAAACTTAGCTGTATCTTAGATATTTTAAAGTTTGAAGTTTTCTTAAAGGGCAACTGACATCTAAATTTGACATATATTTTTTTTTGTCCTAAAATTATAGAGGACATTGAAAAAATAAATTCTGCACAAAAAGTTTTCAAATATCAGTTTTAGGAGTTATTTAATTTTAAAAATTAACGCCTACGTCAGCACACTTGACCATCTGACGTCACAGTCGAATAAGTCTGTATCACTCATACAGATTAGTATAGTTTCTTTTCAACGCTATTCATCACCTCGGTTTTGGCAACAATAATAAGAGCAAGAACTGCAGAACATTTTATTTTCACGTTTTACATTTTTATTTCATTGTAAATTCAATTTCAGTGTGATCAAATTCATTTTCATAAACAATTTTCACCAGCAAACTTATTACATGCGCGTATTGTCTGATGCAAAGATTTCTAACTAATTTCGCCTTTGACGTCGCACACCTGTTCAAGATGGTGACGGCGATCGTTCATTTTTGTATTGTAAAATGCTTTTATTGTATAGAAATAATGAAAATTAAAAAAATGACTTGTGTTGCAATGTTCAGCAGTTCATAAAGAATAGATTTAGTGAAAAAAAAATTTTTGATATTGGTTGCCCTTTAATGTAGCATTTCAACAAAGTTTTATTCTAAGTCAAAGCTATAAAAGAAAAACTCATATTAGGATTCCACGATATAATTGAAGAAATACTGTATGCAACAGAGTTTTAAGTTAGAAAAATGAGGGAAAGTCTTCTACATATGGCTTTCTGTATTAACGATTTCAAAAGTTTTATTTTTTCATTTTTTCCTGAAAGAAATAGAATTAAGCTTTTATTTAATGCAGTTTTAAATTATATTAACCTTGGGAAAACAAAATTGCAGATGTATCGTATTGCCCTAAATACAAGAAGGCCCTCCATAAATAATCAGGGGAGGGGGTTATTCACGTGTGAACAACACATGTTTAGCAATCACTAAAAAATTAATAAAATAAAGAGATTTGAGTGATTAATATACAGGGTGGGCGTAAATTATTGGTACCATAAAAAAAAAAAAAAACAACGTTGAAACTAGAAAAGCTATCTGTGGTTTCAACAATGAATGACTGATCCGAGCATGCAACTCTGTATTGCATCATAATCAAAATGGCGATTTCCAAGAGTAAATCGATGTGGCTCTTATTGTTATGAGAATTAAAATCTCCAATTATCGTTCAATGATGTTACAGTTTGCAATATAGAGAAGACCCACCTGATAAGATATCGTCATTAAATTGCTGGCTCAAACAATTTCAAGCAATAAGAAGTGTGTTGCACCTGAAAGGCACAGAAAGACCATCAATGTTGAATGCAAGTGTTGCAGAAATTACAGAAATGGGTGAAATAATATTTGACTCCCATCATCTGCAGCCCAGCAAAATTAGCGCATCGTGCAAGTTTGCAACTGAACATTCCAAGGAATACTATCCATAAGGTTTTGCATATTCGTTTAAAAACTGTCCCCTATAAAATTCACATTATTCATGAACTGGAAAAAGACGAGCCATTGTGTTTCCAGTAGCAATGCTCGACTGAATTGACAATGCTTTTCCTTCCAAGGTGGTTTTTAGTGATGAGGCAACATTGTGCAAGTCTGAAAAAGCTAGAATTGTAGGATATGAGGATCGGAAAACCACATGTTACACGCGAACTTAAGTAGGATAGCAAAACAGTGAATGTGTGGTGTGCTGAAAAAAATTGTGCAGCACAAATTATCTGGACATGCTGGAAAATTATGCATTACCAATCGTGGAGTAACATCACTCCCCCCCCCCCCGTGCCGTCTTCGACAGGACTGTGTACCACCCCATTGGAGACTTCTCTTTTGGATGAAATATTTGACTCTATCACTATTTTGCAGACAAATGGCTAGGACGGGATGGCCTGATGTCTTGGGGATATGTTCAGGATGAGGTGTGTAGCGAGAGAGTAATAGACTTTCCTGAGCTTTGTCGGCGAATTGTCCAAACCATATCGTCCATCACCCAGGAGATTCTCAATAATACGTGGAGAGAGTACAGTTTACATATTTTTACAGGTCACAAAAGGAGCTTGTATTGAGGTGGACTGATTCGTGGTGATAAGACTATGACTGGTATAAAAGCTGAGTTTGTTTTCATTGTTGCAAACTCCATAGAGGTAGCTTTTCTGTTACATTATGAACATTTTTTTGGTACTGATAATTTATCCCCATCCTGTATATCAGATAGCAATATATGGAAAATAGTACAATCTTATTAAATTGTACTCTGAAATAATATAGGATTAATAATAATAAATAATTCTGAAATAATAGCTTTTTGTAATCCTTGATTATGAGACTACTATAAATGTTTTGAACTGCATTTGTCTGTGTTGTCTTGTATTTGGGGCAATATGGCATTTACTTTGTATTTTTATGTAAAAATTAAAAATATAAGTTGATTGTTTTAAAATTTTTTTTTAAATCAAATTTGTAGAAGAAGCTGATCACTTCAATCGTGAATGGATGAATAATACACAACAGCGTCCAATGCAGTACAATGCATTGCAAGCACCAGAAAACAATCTCCGTAGACACTATATAGATGATGAACCTAGGGCTCTTCCACCACCCCCTACAAGGTCAATAATTGTATTTTTTAAAGATTTTTGTCAGAATATTCTAAGCCAATTGCATTCTTAAAGCCTAATTATTTTCCAATAATCAACTATTTGCTGTTAATTCATTAGTTCCAAATTTTATTATGTATGTATACTAGGAAATCAACTTTAAATATGGAATTGTAACTTGCATTTAGGATAATGTTTTATAAAGAGGGGAAAAAAAAAATCTCCAGATAGAATTTTTTACAGCATAGGTATAGAGTTTTCCTCAACTTTTTCACTAGCCTGAGAATTGTGCTCTGGAAGTAATATTTCTTGTGCAAGATCCTTCTGAAAATAAATTTATCACTTGCATTTGCATTTTTAAATGTTAGTTCACTCTAAACAAGATTATAATTGGCTCTTATTTTTCTTTGTCCAAAAACGGTATGTCAGGTATGTAATATACCTTTCCCAGAAGGTTGAATAGGAATAGGGAACAGATTAAGGTTGGGCCAGAACGGGAAATAACAATAAGGTAGGTGTAAGTAGCATTAATAAAGGAATATCCCGAATTCAACGAATTAAATGATACATTGATACCACAGTCTTCAGGTCAAAACTTGTCATTGTTCTTTCACCACTCATCATGGAAAACAACCTTGCAGCTTAGTCTTCTGGTCATCTTCTGAAACTTCGCTTAAACGAAGGGAGAGTTCTATCTTCTTCCCAAAGATGGCACGGTGATCCTGGTCCGTCAAAATTCTCTTCTCTCGTTCATAACAGATTATTTCTGCAGAACATCACATCATTGTCGTGATATCCCTATAAACCAACGTTGAAAAAGAAAAAACAATTTCTGTAACATACTCTAAAAAAATCAACGAAAAGGAACGTGTGTACCGAATCGGACAGTTGCTTTGTTTTTGTCAAAATTACAAACGGGGAATACATCAATCGTCGCTTTTATTTGAGGGGAATATAATGCAGTAATCTCTGGTTTCGTTTGTTCTTTCTGGAACTGGCATACTCCGACCATCTCTTTGGGGATGATGGCCTTGATCCAAACTCGATGAAAACTTTCCTGCAAATTGTTTTCTTGATATCGAACAACTAAACATGGATGAATACTTTTTCATGTGTCAAAGTGAATCCTCTGCAGGAAAATGAATTCCTTTAAACAAAACCGTAATCATCTCAACAATAAAACGTTTCCCTCTTCAACAAGGGAAAGAAAAAAATTCTTTAAAAGTTGGAATTATCTCCTCTTTGACCGAGAGCCATTTTTCACACGTCTCTTAAAAAAACTAAAATCTCGTCTGCATTCCATCCTATAACAACTGTTAAGTCATTCATTCGCAGAAAGATACAAGATTGTTTTTCCGAGCCTTTTCCTTTGTTGTAACCTTAGCGCTAGTTTTACTATCAATTGTAACGTCTGTGGTCATAAGGCTGTCACAACGATTTCTCTCAATAATTGTATAGACAAATTGCTTGGTGCGTGAACACATAAATCCTTAACAATTCTTTACTTGAGAAATTGGATCCATATTACAAAAAACACTGAGTCACAAACTCTGAAACCAGGGAAGGTAAAAAATAAGATTTATCTATTTAGATCAAAGAACCAAAAAACTCCTTATGTGCTAAATGAGCAAAAATTTAATTGCTGGATGCAAAAAAACTAAATATAAATCGATCTGAACTCCTCTGAACAAACATGTCCATTTTGCTGAATAAAACTGATAAAACAATTCACTAGTGTTTGTTCCATTATTTTTAAATGGCTAACATTAGGAATGTCCAGTTCCTCCCTGGACATTGCTTCATAATTGAACATTAATTCAATCTGTTAGTATTTTTACAGATTTCAAGGGAAGAACACTGAAAGCAGCATAAGTTGCCTCATTGAGGTTTAGAAAGGACATTTTGAGACGCTAGTAGTATAAAGGCCGTAACCTATATCGGTAGACTGTACAGGGTTCCCCACAGAAAATCCGAATCCCATTTCCCTGACTTTCTCCTGTTTTCCCTGACAAAATCGTAATTATTTTAAAACTTATCTCTAAGACAGCTTTTCAGACACAACTATATTACATTATTACATATTGAAGTTGCTTTACAAAAAATTTTTTTTTTTTAATTTAGTTTATGTACTTATCAGAAATAGCTTCCTCTTCTTTTCACTTTCTAGTTTTTTCATTTCTTCATTAATTACGCTTTTCTGATTTTCTTTTAAGATCCTCAGCATTCAATTAACGTTTTTCCTCCAAGAATGACTCGTAGCGCTGACGTGCAGGCTGTACTGACATAAGCATTCTTTGAGGTATAGGCACATGATGTATTCTTCTAAAATATTGGATAAATAACATCTCCAGTAAAATCCATTTCCCTGAGATTTCCCAGAAAGTCTCATTTCTCTGAGATGCACGAAAATGGCCCCCCTTTCCCTGATTTTTCAGAATGTGGGAACCATGCAGTGTCTGATGTTAAAGTCTGGCATTAAATATTATCTCTGTATTCCAGGATATCCTTAAGGAGGTTATGGTTTCAAGTTGGAGTTTCATATGGAGCCTGTCAGTCTTGAAAATTTTCTTTCTAAATTCAAGGTTGTGCATCAATTAACACAGATCAAGTAAAACAAAAGAGTTACTAGGGCCTCTTTAATACATTTCTCATGGATAGAAGGGTTTGGGTTAACTTCTTAGCGATGAGATATGATCCCGCATCGGTGGGTTTAATAAGACAAAATATGGACTGCAGAGTTGGCATTTTCATGGGAGGTACAATCTGGGTTTGAAGACTGGGCGATTTCAAAAGGATTATGGCTATCTTGGTTTCCTTACTTAACCTTGCCCAACTATTTTCTGTGGGTCTACCTCAGAGAGGGTGTTTGGCTAGTAACCCCCACGTCAAAACAGCATATCAAAGAGCAAATGAACAAGATTTCTGAAAACATGTTTTAGTAGGCATAGCTTTAAAGTGTATCAAGAGTTGAGCTGTGCAGAGTTGGGAGGAAAATATTTGAAAAATTTCTGTGAATTCCTGTTAAGCATAATGGAGAACATTAACAAAAATTTCAGTATCATTGTACACTACTGTTTGTGAAAATTGCAATACCAAGAAGGATTCATGTGATTGAAATGAACTTTTTACTACAGAGCAGTTACATAACAATACACAAATGATTAGGATTATAGAATGTACATGATCTTAGACTTTGAGAATTCAAGTGTCCTATTAAGCCCCTACGTACTTCAGTTTGAGCCTCTAAACGTTGTGGCATGGAATCAAAGAGGGCCTGGATATGTTCCTAAGGAATCTCATTCCATGCGGTTTACATGATAGTCCACAGAGCATCAACGGAGGTTGCTGGAGGATTGTGACAAACAAGTTGTTGACCAACTATCTCAAACAGTTCATAGGAGTTGAGATTGCATGTTGTATCCAATGGCACCCCAAACCATCACATTAGCGTTTGCTATGCCGCTCATCAATAGTAGGCTGCCAGATTAAGTTCACCATGGTACATGTATGAGGCCATTGCTCTAGGACAGTTGAAGCGACACTTCCGAAAACGCTACATTTTGCCATTCAGCACGACCGTTTGCAGACTGAGGCGTTTGTGGTCTATGGTATGGTCATATTGCAAGGTCCAGTACCCATTTGTCACAGTGTACGACCTTCTCTTCACTGATTCCACATATTCATCACTGTTTAGCAGCATGCCCTGTACATGTTGAAATGTCACAGTATGACAAACCCGTTTCCTGGAGACAGATCATTCTGCCCCTATCGCATTCTGATATTGTGCCTTTGACGTCGACGAGCCATACTGACACTTGTTTTCATGTTTCCAGTTAATTTGATTAATTTTCATTGGCTGAAAATGGCATAACACTGACTTTTCCGGTCACACAAGAGAGGGTTATGTGCATGCCATTCTCTGCGATTTTAATCACTTAGCGCTGGTACACTGTTCTACATATCCTTTTGAGTGTGGATTCATTCGGGCCATTCTTTTTGGGTGCTGCAATTTTTACCAACTGTAGTGTATTTTTACAAGTGCTGATCAAGTAAGACTGAGACTGGGTTTTTCCCATATCCTTGATAGTTACATGTCTGTATCTTAAACATTTAAAAGAGCGGGTTTTTTTATGTATAATATCCATAAGCAGGAACAGTTATATCGATCGGTTGGAAGTAACGCTCTGTGTGCAGACCAAGCTTGCAAGAGTTTCCTGTATTGCACAATGCAAAGAAATGACCACAACTTCATGGGATTAGTGGAGACTTCATTATGCAATGCACAATCTCACGTCATGAATCTAGTCGTGCACTTTTTGGCTAACTTCATCGTAATGTGTGTATTACATCTGCCTTAGAGCCCCAATCTTGCTCCTTGTGAATTTTTTTTTAATTTTATTTTTCTTAATAAAGGGAAAGCTCTGGGGCATTCGATTTGAGAACACTGCCTGATCAGATAAATTCAACAAGAATGTTTGAAATTATTTTAAGGTCCAGCATTAATATCTGATCTGAGACAGATTACCTTTTCTCCAAAGTTCATGCAAGAGTTCCTCTTATACTTTGCCTTATATGAGAAGTCCAAATTTCAAGGACCAGTTTCAAGGACTTGAGAAAGGATGGTGTGCATCACGTGTTTAAGAACTGGCAGAAACTCTTTAATAACTGCATTCAAGTAGAAGGTACTACTTTAAAAAAAAATGCCATGTAAACATTGAAGTAGAGTAATAATCATCTGTAAAATAAAATCGGTCTTCGGTTTTTCTTGGATCAGCCTTGTGCATTCAGAGCTACTCAAAACGTTTCAGGTAACAACATAATCACCCTGTACAAATTAAAGGTGTTTATAATTATAGGTTGTTGAAATTCTTGTATTTTGCATTTGATTTATTCATAAATAGATCATTTATAGCAATGTTTATAAAATTCTTTTAGACTAGTTTCAGTTTACACCATCTTCAGTAATAATCAAATACGAGAATGGGGAAAGGAGAGAAAGCCATTAAAAATTCGTTGGAGATTTATTTGTGATCGTTTGAGTCTTATTCGCAATGAGGAGTGGGGGGGGGGGGGTGAAGATGGTCACCCATCCGATGACTAGCCATGCCTGATGTAGCTTAACTTCACAGTTGTGGTCAGTGAAAGCCCACCAGGCCACGTCCTCCCCTAAAAATAAACACAATTATAATGGTATATATAAGGTTATATGAAAATCGTGCAAAAGTTACTACTTAGGACATACCCAGATGCATTTTCCATCAAAGATATAAAGAACATATGACTCCCATAAAGTTCAACAACCTAATTATGCTGAGCACATCTTAGCAACAGGACATCAATTTGGACCTATTGATGAAATCGTGGAGATCGTTGAAGAAAGCAAGGAACCAAAGAAGATAGAAACTATCGTTGAAGAAACCAAGCAGTTGAGAAAGATAAACTGATCAATATTCAAACCACTATGGAGATGGAGTCATTATTGAAAGGAATAGAGGAAACTTGCAGAAATAGACACTGAAAGGAAGACATGCTGCCCTTCAACATAACATGTTTTGTAAGTTAATGTAAGTTCACAGGTTACATTGTATATTTATGCATGTTTGTATTTATTAGGAGCATAGCAAAAAGCTTAAGATTAACTTTTTTCAAATTCTGTTAGAAATGCGACCATTAAGGTGTTAGCTCGGCTATATGAACTTTTCAGGCTTTTTCGTGGACCCCTTCAAGTCAAACTCACGTGCTAAAACAGTGACTGTAAAGGATACCAAGATAATGACATGCCATTAAAAACAATCAATTTGCCAAGAATGAATACTGTTACTTTCTGTTCATCTTTAAGCACTGTTGACATGGGCATAAGCATGTGATAATCGCTTTGTCGAGCCTTATTAACTCACTGTTATTGTACTATGTTGAGCAATAAAATGGAAGTAAATTTGGAAAGAATTAAATGAATTTCCATTGTGTATTAGTAATTTTAGCTAGACTTTAAATTCTCGAATTTAATATTCTACGTCACAGCTGAAGCTCCTTCTTGGAATGTTGCAAGATTTTAATTATTTATTTATTCCTTCTATTTTGTTTTTAATTATTAGAGAAACTAGACCCTGAAAAAACTGAAGTTTCTGAAGGAGATACGTAGCCAATACTTTCTTTCTGCCCATATGTTCTTTATTATTTTATTCTAGGGCTCTTGTGTATTTTTTTTTTCCCCTCCCTCCCCCACTCCTCCTACATCCATCATTTATTATCGTTATTTTCCTTATATTTTCAGTTTTGTAACACCATATCATTACAGCTTTTATGTACATTACTTTCACGATTATTTGCTTCTGTAAATAGTTTACGTGATTAATTTTATTTATTTAGTTATTTTCTGATTATCTTGTAACTCCAATTATTTGCTCCCTTTTATATAATTGTTTATTTTCATTCTTTTGTTCTTTTAACGTTTCCATGCTTTTTAACCTTTATAATCATCCTGTAAACGTTTGCATGGTTTTCAATTTCTTCAACTATTTTGATCTCCTTCCCATTATCACATCATCTCCATCCACTCTCCATTTAAAAGATCCAAATGATCGTGAATAAGAAATCTCCACCGATGAATTTTTAAGTTTTCTCCCCCTTCCTCGTATGTAGAGTGCATTTAATTCTTCTTACTGAAGATGGTGTAAACCGTAATGGTCTAATAAATTTATAAACATGATTGCTATAAGTGACCTATTTATGGATATAAAAGGTGTTCAGTCTTAACCCCATCTCCTACCTTTCCCATTCTGAAAATAATTGAATTTTTTTCTCCTCTTACAGAAAACGTGAAAATAAAGACACTGCTGTAAAACAAGAGAAAAGTAGGAGGAAAATGTTTGAGAAGCTAAAGAAACCCAAGCCGAAAACTGAAAATTGAAATAAACGTCCAACTGTTTATCTATTTATGGACTTTTAATAGTTACTATTCATTGTGTTTTAATATCGTTTGAAGATTAATTGGAAGCTTGAAATTTTGAGATAAATTAATGACAAGGCTTATGTTGCAATGTGTCTTTTATTAGAAGCATATAAAATTTATTTGTTGAATAAAAATTTCAGTATCAAAACAAATTTGAAGCCCAATTAAAAATATTACAAAATAGGAATGCAAACAAAAATATCTAAATTTTTAAGGCACTAGTTGTAACAGGCACTTGCATCAATGGCTGAATTAATTGCACTCAAATCATTAATGAATATTGTGTCAGCCAAAATGGCTGCAATACGTTTTAAAGTATCCTCTAAATTAAAATTTAAGTACAGGTTGCAAGTATTGATAAAACCTTTTTCGTAACTGTTTAATTTTTGATCCAGAATTTTCTGCAGTGGAATTTTAATTTCATGGTGTGAATTAATATGATAAAAAATGGTCAATTTAGCTTTTAATGAAAGGGGGAAATAAATTCCTGCTAATAAATTTCCATGTCTGTCACGCTTTATCAAAGATTTAAATTTGTATGCTAAATTGCGTCGTTCAGTCACATCTACTGGATTAGTGAACCTTTTCTTAGCATAAATCAAACTGGTATGTTCCCGCACTTCATTTTCACGAGTTACTCTAACAAACCAAACTATGTAATTACCACTAGGATGAATCTCATATTTGTATTCTTTCATTGATTTGGTTGTATTACTTTGAACAAACCATCCTGTATGAGGATACATTTCATCTTCCATGATAGTTATTACTTGACCAATATGGTAACCTGGATCCATTAACAAATAACCTTTTCTCCCATTGATGTTAATGCCCATTAGTACAACAACATGCTCTTTCTCTACATTGTTGACAGGCAATTGCATTTGACAATAGTGATCAGTTTCGCTGATTGTTTCTTCACATGATGCTACATAAAATGAATTGCATATTTCAATATTATTAAAACCAAATTCGGAGTGCTTTATGGTTGTTATTAATGATAAACCTAGGCCAACGCATGTGTAGTGATCTGCTGTAATTACAGGATTGTATTTTTGAAAGAATGTCTTCAAATGAAATGTATCTTGTGCTTGAAATTCCTCATAGAACCTGAAATCATAAATTATATTTGCTTAGTTATGTATAGTAATAACAAACTTTTTAAATGCTAACCTTATATAGTGTAATGATATTACCGTATGAAATTGCCAACTGTGTTATATGGATGGTCTTCCAGCTGTTGTTGCAAGAGTTGGAGGATGTTCTGCACAAAGGACAAGTAACATTCTGCACTTTCAAAATCTACTTTGAAAGGTGCGTCATTCCATGTAGGGTTTGGGAGAGGATATCCAAGTTGAGGACAAAACTGCCCTTCCCAGATCTGCAATTCAAAATTGGGTATTTAAATATTGTGAAAGTTCTGATTATTTGTTGACTCACTGGGCCAACAAAGTAAGAATTAATTTTTGGTTTTTATTTGTATAGTAGCACTTACTTGATCAAGATGACCATTTCCAGGAGGCGTGACCTCGAAAATCTGGCTTTTCACAAGGGAAGCATCACTCAGATGATCATTACTTATCCCATCTGGCGAGCTAAAATAAAAGGATTGTTAAAGTAATGAACATAAAAACAGATTTAACCCTTTCCACATGCTAGGTAGGGATTAGTCACATGGAAGGGGATTACCTTAATGATGGCAAAATACACCTACTTGCAAACGCTTGATTTCAAAGATTCGAGTCAACTTGGCCATTCCAGGGCATTATTGGTACTCCAAGACCATTCTACATCTTTTTCAGGCTTCTGCTCAACAGTTTCCTTTAATATTAACCGCTTGATTTTCTTTTGCTCTGTAATAGATATTTTTGCCCTTTAATTGTGCTATTCATACACCCCATGTATAGTATTCTAGATTGTATGCAATTGAACACTGTTTGTTTTTTGGAAGTTTATTAAATTTTTAGGAGAAAAATTATTTTGTGCATACGATAGCACTAAAAATTCCCTAAATATATGGTTGAATTTGAGTACTTTTCTGATTTAGACACAATGTCTATATCTTTTTTGTGGGATATATCAATTTTGAGTATGGCATGAAGCTTTTGGGGGAGGGGAGTTTAATTCCTTGAATTTTGCCCAGGTAGGAACCATGATTGTGGTTTAGAAAAATTTCTTGGCTTAAGAAAATAATTTTTCAAAATTTATTTTTAATTTAAATGACATGAATAGCAAAAAATTGAATTGTATTTTCTCTGAAAAATTAAAAAAAAAAAAAAAAAAAAAAAAAAAAATTTGGAACTTGATTGAAACTTTCTTTGCATGACCTTGAATGCATAGCTTAATGACCCGTATTGCAATTGGAGAAGTCTCTAAGCCGAAGTGATCTATACAAAGCCGTGGCACTGATTTTGTGACATCATGCAAACAGATGGATTTTGTGATGTTTTACAAAAAGAAATTTATAAAACAAAATTTTAACTAAAATGATTTATTAAAGTAAATGACCCATGTTTGGCATTAATGCATTTTATTCTACTGTATTTACTTAAGTTATCTAAAATACAAAATTCATATTTAAAATAAGTCACGAAAACCGATGGGATTTCAACAATGCCAAGTGACGTAGTGCCATGGCTTTGTATAGATCGCATCTGCTTCGGAAGTCTACTTGCAACATATCAGGTCTCAAACAAATACTTGAGATTACTAATTGCTTATGAACACTCAAATGATTAAAATTGATACGTGCAGGAATCAATTTATATTGCCTGAAAATTTTCAAGTGTAGAAATGTTCACATATTAGTTTTTTGAAAGGTGATAACACAAATTTGAGAATTCCTACATAGTGTGCAAGTGGTAACCTATGCTAAATGGATTAGTGTACCATATCTCCACAAAATTCCTACATTAGTGTAAGTGCAACATCAGTTACAGTAGCGGTTTAAAAGAATTCTCATATTTTGTAGTTTAATAATTATATATCATTTCATTGAGAGTTGATAACTGTTTTGTTAAAGAACAGATTATAATATTTTAATATTTTAACATGTTCATATTGGCATAATGCAGAAATGTTTCCAATCATAAAATATAAAAATTAAGTTTAAATAGCTTTTTGGCCACTAGAAATGGTTGAGATTTTGATTTGTGTGCAGTGGACAGATTTTCTTTGAAGAACTAACAGTGCTTTGGTAACTGTAAAGATCACGGGCCCACTACCTATGGATTTTATAGGATCATGTTATTCCTTTTATCAGGCAAAGAGGCATATTGGGAGACTAACATTCCAACATGGTGTGCTGCCACTCATTTCTTGCTTTCTGTTGAAGGCAGATAGGTTGGACGATTGGACAAAAGGTTCCAATAGCATGGCCTCCTCAATTCCCAGACCTTAATCCCTTTGACTATTGGTTATGGGGATTTCTAAAAAGCAAGGTTTATCCTAACAGACCAACACATCTGTGACCTGAAAGATTGCATCAGAAGAGACAGTTCAAATCCCACAGGTAATGCTGCAATCTGTAATTTTCAATATCGTTAATCACTTAAATTTGGATAATTCGCGTTGCCTAACTAGCAGTTATCCAATGAAAAGTGTAAATCCCTTATTTGGATATTTTATGATTAGAAAATTTTTATATTATGCCAATATGAACTTATTAAAATATCATCATAATCTGTTCATTAATAAAACTTATCAGATCTTGAATTATTTTTGGGCTACCCTGTATCTAAAGGCAATTATTTCTTCAATGTGGGGCTTCACCACTTAAACAAGGGCGAAGCATTCCCCTTATTCTATTGCCCAATATTCTCAAGTACTTTGTAGTGAAGCCATTGTTGAGGTACAAGAACAAAAATGGACATGATACAATAATACCAAATATCTCTTCTAAAATTCATAATTACTGCTTTATTCATTCCAGTTAAAGCCTCTACTGCTAGAGGTTGATAGAATTATAAATTTGATACGTACTTTAAAGGTTTACTCAGTTACTAATTTTTTTTATTTTAAACATTTTTATGAATGTTTTGTTTCTGTAACACATTTCCACGATTTATTTAGAACGCTTTCTATAATTTTACAGTCACAAACACTAATCAGGATATATGAAGAGTAAATTCCTGCTGTAACGTAGAACTTTATGTGAAAACACACATTTGTTTTTAAGAATTTCTAAAATTTATAAAGTATCGATACCATTAATAAACAAAGATTTTGTTAACAACACAAAAAAATTTATAAATAAAAATAATTTGGGATAATTCGCGTTGCCTAACTACAGTACTATGGATTAAAATAATTTTTACATTAAATATATTCTTTTAAATTGTATTGAAAACATATATGACGATTATTTTGGACTCATTCCTTCGTCTCTATTATTCAAAACGTTTTATTCAGTGATATTTAGTCAATACAGGGTGCTAGAAAATGCAATTTGCTCTTCTATTTTTGGTCACGAGTTGAGCAATCGGAAATTCTTAATCACGTGATGGAAATATCCGATGTGCAATCGAGAGCACAATTTCCTGGTAGCATCCCTTTAGTTCCTTTTAAGTTAAATTTAATTCATTCCAGTTATAGATTTTTTGATGGAAAAGAGCATTATAATCGCACGCATAAGCGTTTTTTATGAAGCGATCGGATTTCTAAAATGTTTTCAATGAAGGCGAAAAAGCCATTTGCAGCTGGTTTATTTGGGAATTTGTATGATCCAAATCACTATTTTAACACACAAGCCTTTACTGCTATATAATCACATGCTGGTTTAAAGGGGAATATTCAAATCTAGAGAAATATGCACTTTGTCTGACCATCCTAATTATAGCTCTATCGAGAAAATGTCGCAAGTTGTTCATACATCTAAACAACTTTAAATAATTTATTCGCAATCGATAAGCTGGTGGTATCGTTGTTATACCTTAAGGGCCTCAATAAGCTATTATAGCTTAAAAAATATTGATTTTAAAACATTAAAAAACATCTTACCCATTGCCATAATACTATAGACTTTTCTCTCTGCGAACAATTGGTATCCTGATCCGAGTGCGTTGGGCTAGCAATTTATAGACTGGCAATGACGTTACGATGATGTCATGATATTTGGAAACGTCTCTATGGCAACGGGTTTCCGGGAAGACCTGAACAGCACGGGCGTTGCAGCTGACGTGGTGAACACGTGGAAGGTATGTAACATCTATCATGTGACTTACTTGAGTAATCATGATAATCAAGCATTCGGAAAATTACAACAATTAAGATTATCAGCCTTAGATAAAGATACCATTAGGCTCAAAAAACAAAAATGATCACGGCATATGGAAATATACGAGTAAAATTCTTAAATCATTATTAATATGAGGGTGGCGTTGGATTATTCAGATTGAAAGTTTTATTAGTCATTGTTTTCGAGCAATGTTTAACCACGCGTCCTTCATTCGTTTTTGGCTGCCTTCAGTTATAAAAAGTTTTATTGCTTAAGACCAGCTCGAGACCGGCGTAGTCAGAAGCCGGTTTAAACGTGTGCTCTCTCGTACGTAGTGATTTGGAAATTGTTTAATGAAAGCAATTTGAAGTTGATGTGACGGGGGAGGGGGGGGGGGTGCCTTTATATTCACTTAATAAATGTGTAATGATATATTAAAAAAATCCTATTAGTTTTTGAAGCTTAATAAAGAGTAAACATTACGCACAGCCTACAACAATAGAAGAGTGGCGCTGCAGGTGAGACATCACCCTGTCCCAAATGACCGCCCTGGACGAAACTCTACCAGGAGAAATTGATTTGGATAAATTTGGATGTTTTTCACAAATACAGGAATACAAAATGATTTTTATTAATTTACGAGGCTGTTCGTGCAAAGTTAAGAGATGGCGCCACCTCTTTACTGTGTGTCGAGCACGGTGTAAGAATAAACCGTGGTGTCGAGTAATCCAGACAAGGGGACCACCTGGATGATGCAAAAATCTCGGACGCTCTCAAAACACAAGCAAAAAGTATACCTTTTACTATTATGAGTATATAAAAACAAGGAGGCATCGGAATGTCCGGGTCAGCCACCCTCCTGTTATTCAGGGGGGGGGGGGGGCCCGGCTCTGATCAAACCAACACCCCCTAAACGATCATAAACCTTCCATGATATCTTCCCTGAACGATCACCCTGCCTGATATCTTCCATGATAATTAGGGGACGCTATTCTAAACTTCTACCGCAGATCTATTTAGGGGGTGTTGGTCAAACCCGGACAGGTGACAACACTGAATCCTAAGCTTTAGTATCGAGCAGAGACTATGATGATTTCACATTCACAGGTATAACTGTATTGCTACTTTCTGATATCAGTGATTTTTTACCTGTGAACGTGAAATAAGACTTGTTTCTTCCTGTGACTTAGACAAACGGCAGGGTTCTCCCCAGGCCCTTTTGAATGGGCGGGTCGCCCGGCTGATTTTGGTGACCGCCCGGCTGAATATACGAAAAACTGCACACCACTGCATAATATTTTATTTGCCCGCCCGGTTATTTTTTCTTTTCACCCACCTGATAAAATTTTCTGGGGAGAACACTGAAACGGTGATTGTGATTCACTAATTGGCAGCGTAGTAGGGATTCTTTGATGGGTATGATCAAAACATTTATTAAAGAGTATATATTCTAAAACGACGATTTGTAAATAAAATAATGGTATATTATTTCGGTTTTGGAAAACTTGTATTATCATGACTACTTCACTCCCCTTTTAAAAAGTAAATTGCTTGTGTATTACCCACCACTAGTGTGACCAACTGTCCCGAATTTTTCGGAACGTCCCGATTTTGTGGCCTTTTAGACGGGTCCATATTTGATCATAGCGGGACGCCTTTTGTCCCGAAATTTCACATTAACTGAAAAAATCTTCCTTGCGACAAATACTTTCCTTTCTTGATGTTTTTTTGCACTGTCCCAAATTTTTTTGGTCAATGCCCCGAAATTTCCTGATTAAGAGTTGGTCACCCTACCCACCATCCACCCGCTAAGAAGTTTGTGAAAATACAATAGAACCCGCTTAGTACGAAAATAACGTATTAAGCGGGAAAATGTCTTAAGTAGGAAGATCTAAAATATGCAAAACGCATATGGGTCATTCTTCAACAATTCAACAACAAAAACAAAAACAACTTTTGACACCCATGGTCTCAGATTTACATACAATTTGGCTTATATACCGTAGTCCCTTTATGGAGATAATAAGCCATGTATTTTTTTTTCTCTGACTCACATAGTTTCAATTCTACAGTCCATCATTCTTTTTATAAAATTCCACTTTTAGCATTTCCAAAGCTTTCTCTGCAAGCTGCACTTGCTTGCATCTACTTCAAAAATAATCCAATCTCTTAGAAACTTTTAAACTAAGTTAATAAAAGTATGAGGATTTTAGAGAAAAATATGTTTACTCTCTAAATTTTTTTTTATTATTTTATTTTATGAATTGGGACCCTAATACACCTCCTTGCCAAAAAAATAGAATCATCTGGTTTTCAGTAATATCAGCACTGGTTAAAAATTATTTTCACTTCAAATTTTAATTTTTTAAAGTTTTTTTTTTCATATCTTGTTCACTTGACCCTATATTAATAAAAATTATTTACCAAGAGATTATTTTTTTTAAAAAAATTAGCAAAATCTAATAACTACTAAATGACAAATTAATAGAATATCACTGGAATAGAGACAAAAAAATAGAATATTTTTATTTTGTTAAAATTTTACAACTATTTTAAACTTAATACTTGGTTGCTTCACCTTTATTTTCGATAACAGCTTGTAACCTTTGCGGCATAGTATCAACCAGTTTTTTACATTCTTCTTTTGTTATTGTTTTCCATATTTCTTTAATCGCACAAATCAATTCTTCTTTATTTTGCGGTACAAATCAATTCTTTAATTGTTTTTTCATAATGTTCCACACGTTTTCGATTGGGCTTAAATCAGGGGAGTTACTAGGCCAAGATAAAAGAGGAATGTCCCGATTTTGAAGCCACTGTTTAGTCGTTTTTGCGGTATGGGACGAAGCACCATCTTGCTGAAAAATAAAATTATCGCCATAAACTTTCTCTGATGATGGAATCATGTAGTACTCTAATATTTTTTGATAAACATCAGCATTAACACGACTTTTCAAAATGCATAGCTCTCCAACTCCTCCAGCGGACATGCATCCCCAGATCATAACGGATGCTGCGAACTTCACAGATCTCTTTAAACATGCACGGTGAAAGGATTCACTTGATAAACGCCAAACTCTCACACCCTGGTCACCGTACGATAAACAAAACATTGATTCGTCACTAAATAACACATTTTTCCAGTCATCTTCACCCCATAAAATGTGTTCTTTGCACCATCTTACACGATTCTGCCGCTGCTTCTTCGTCATGAGTGGCTTTATCTTAGGAACTGTCGATTTAAAGTTCATTTCATGCAGTCTTCGATTTGTTGTTCGACTCGACACTGTTGCTCCCCAATTCTTCCACTCAAGATGCATATATTTAACACTTTTGAAACGATTCTGTCTTACAACCTGTTTCAATTTTCAGTCTTCTCTTGGAGTGGTAGCACGTTTACGTCCACAATTCTTTCGTTTGGATTTACTTCTACTGCCCTTATGGCGAATAACTTTGGACACAGTAGATTGTGAACAATTCACATATTCGGCAATCTCACGTTGAGTTCGTCCAACGGAGTATAAAGCAACAATCACATCTCTCTGAGCGTTACTGACATCTGGTTTACGTCCCATGGCAAAATGAAATATATTTCAGAAATAAAAATTTTTTGCTTTTTATACCTTTGCTAGTTAATGTGAGAAAGTATAATTTGCATATTCTGAAGAAATTGTCCAATAGTATAGGTTAGAACTCATGAAATGTAAAAATATTCTAATTTTTTGTCCCTATTCTAATAATATTCTATTAATTTGTCATTTAGTAGTTATTAGATTTTGCTAATTTTTTTAAAAAAATAATCTCTTGGTAAATAATTTTTATTAATATAGGGTCAAGTGAACAAGATATGAAAAAAAAAAACTTTAAAATATTAAAATTTGAAGTGAAAATAATTTTTAACCAGTGCTGATATTACTGAAAACCAGATGATTCTATTTTTTTGGCAAGGAGGTGTACATCCATCCAGGGCCTGTATGGCCAGAGGCTGACCAGTTGGGTCCCTGGATGGTACTAGATTCCCGACTGCTGTATGATGGTCGCAGCAGCGGGGGAGGGGGGGGTGAAGATTGTCTATCACTGATGGTCGCCCATCCAGTGACTAGCCGTGCCTGATGTAACTTGAAAGGGCAACTGACACCAAAGATCGCCTATCAATTTTATTATTTTATAACATAAAGGACCATCACCTAACTCTAATTCGACTTGTAAAATTTTTATAACTAAAGTAGTTTTTTAAATATAATTTTTCAAACATCAGTTTTCAAAACTCACGTCGTTTGAGCTTCGCCTCAATTCACCGCTAGGGTGTGACGTCACACTGGAGAATCGTCTTGGCTATCTAACATAGAATAACTCATCATCGTTTTTCTTTTTCGATCATTTTCTATCCTTAATTTTGGAAAATTCAAATTAAAAAATGAGACCCATTTACATTGAAATAATAATAATAAAATCAATTGGTTGCATTTTGGTCAATGTTGCTGTAATTATAAAAGGAAAAATGACTAGGAATATCAATATGGTAGTGTTTTATTGCGAATCTACGCATTTCGAGGAACTCTCATATCGGGATTCTGAACAACTACAAAGAAGGCAGCGACAATCGGCAATCGAACAGTGAAGTGAAAAGAAAGACGCGAGTGGTCCAGGAGCCAAGCTCACTTTGCACGCTCGCCCAAAGAGTAAACCAGAGGAGCTACACTGAACTGGGACAGAAGCCTGATGAACCTCTTTAGTCCTCCAGAGAAGGCAGCGTAAAACAACCTGGTTTTATGGGTATTGCCCTCCAATCAGCGTGAACTGAGTCAACACTGACTGGCGGGCTTACAATAGCTGTAGGTAATATGCAATTTGCCGATTGTTGATTGGCTTTTATATACAATGAAATAGAAATATTAAGAATAAAAATAAAAACCGGCGCAAAAGACCGGGTTCATATCTTCCTACTGGAGGGAAAGATTGGGGCAAAAAATATGGCAAAATGTTCTGTGACATGAAAAAAGTAAACTATCCTTACGCTGGAAATCTGTCCTTATCTTTGAAGTAAATGTAGGGGGAAAATGAAGCGTTATCATGGGATAACGCTTAGTGTTGGATGAATAATATCATTGATGACGTCCAAGATAGGGTTCTTGTCAAAATTCGTCTGGCTATTCAGTATTTTATCTTTGTCAGTTTTTAGAGATTTTCTGATAGCCAGAGTCTCATAGGTCAATATCTTCTTGGGGTCCTTAACTATTTTTAAAATGGACATAATTTCTTCAGTCGGCCCAAACCTGTGCTTTTGTGATATCAGATGGTCCGCGAACGTCGACTTTCCATCTCGGTTGGTCCATGATCTGTGCTCGGAGAAACGTTCCTTGAAGGACCTCTTAGTGCATCCCACGTAATAGCACCCACACGACGGACAAGTTAACTTGTATACACCACAAGTATTATGTACAGGGTGGTCCATAAGTCTGTCCCCCCCCCCCTTTTATTTTTTGAACTGAAGCAGATATGTCAATTTTGATGAATCCAATGAATAGGAAGTTGTGGGTGGCCTATCCCATGGTGCACTTTTCATCATCCCAAATATGCAAATTAGGACACATTCAAAATTTATCTCAAAAACCGTAAGGGATAGAGAAAAAAGCCCAATTGCAAACTTGTTTAGCATAAAAAAACAAACAAAACAAAAAAAAAATCATCCAAATCGTACCAACCAATCGCCCACAATCAGAAGATCATGTTGAACATTTCCAGAACAGTGTAGCTTGCCATCCTGGAATTGTTCTGCCTTCTGTGTGCTGAAACATGCCTTTTATTTGCTTTTCCGCATGAAAGTGAATGTGAGTATGGTAATTTATGTTAATTTTTTGATTTGCATGCTTTACATGGTGGAAATATCAATATTCAGTTTTCCTTGTGCAGTGTGGGTGATTGGTTGGTCCAAACAGTTCACCACGTGATTATGGGTGGTTGGTTGGTCCGATTTGGATGATTTTTTTTTTTGTTTTGTTTGTTTTTTTATGCTGAACAAGTTTGCAATTGGGTTTTTTTCTCTATCCCGTACGGTTTTTGAGATAAATTTTGAATGTGTCCTAATTTGCATATTTGGGATGATGAAAAGTGCACCATGGGATAGGCCACCCACAACTTCCTATTCATTGGATTTATCAAAATTGACATATCTGCTTCGGTTCAAAAAATAAAAGGGGGGGACAGACTTATGGACCACCCTGTATATTCTCGTGTTCAACTGGTGTTTTGGGATTCAGTGCGTATCTGCACTTATTTGCCGTTTTATATGCGATCTTCATCCCACATTCTCGGAATATGTTCAATATCCTAGTTATTTCGGGGCCCCTGTATGTGAACGTAGTGAAGTTGTTTTGTGATTCATTTTCTTTCTTCATTCTGATGTTCCGCTTTGTTTTTTGTAATACAGAACGAGTGACATAATCTGGAAAGGAGTTTATCCTGGCTATGTCGTATGTTAGGCGAACCTCATCATTCTTGTCCTGTTTGGTTTTCGGGTATGTTAAGGCCCTGTGGAATAAATAGTTCAAGGCTGCGGTCTTGTGTTGGGGCAGATGGTTGGATGTATAATTTATGATATTACACGTGGCTGTTGGTTTTTTATAGATCTTGAACTCCAATTTTTTTGTTTCTTCATTCCTGTATACTGATAGGTCCAGGAAATTGATGTTGTTGTTCTTTTCTTCTTCCATTGTGTATGACATGCTGCTGTGGAAGGCGTTAAAAGCACTAGCGTTATTTGGGTTCAAAATTTGCAACAGACTTGAATTTTATTTTATTTTTCATTATTTGATTAATGTGTGTGTCGGTTTCAAATGTTCAAGTAAAAGTTACAAGATTTAAAAAGTGAGCAATTTATACATAAACTGTGGCTTTGGCCTCTCATCTTGTTTCTCATTTTTTACTTTTGTTTATATTTTATATCTTTCCCAAAGTGTGATAATTATATATAAGGGGCACATATATATCGTTAAATCAATTCACATTTACGTATTTAATCAACTGTTGATCGGTTTGTTAACATGCCTTATTATTGATCGATTAACAATTAGACTCGTCAGTTTATATATTAATAATGTGTTTATAACATTCTCTTATGTATTTACTTGATTGTAATGATTTCGCTCTCCGCCCGTATACGTTTCTCAAACCCGTGGGATGAACCGGTGCCCATAAATATATCTAATTATAAATAGTGGTTAATGTTCACTTCTGCACATCGCGCGATGACTGATCATGCGACCAAGGAAAGAATTTAGTTGAATTTATTTTTTAAAGACTGAGGGGCTGCACCCACCAGACCATCCCTCCTCCTCTAACGAACTGATGTATATAACCTCAATGAGACTACTATACTTTTTCCTTACCACATATACAAACACATGCCTACATCGTTTAAGGAAAAGAAAAAAAAAAGATACACGAAACTAATTTCCTGTAGTTAAAAAATATAAAACATAAAAAAATTCTTTATAGCCTATCTTATTCCAATTCCTGATTAAACTGTTTGTATAATTCTGTTTGTATATATATAATTTGTCTAAGATTTTTATCTGAGTATTCTTTTAACTTAAAATCAATAAAGAGCAGGTCGTTTTTCGATTTCACTAATAAACAGCTCTATGTAAATTGACATTTCTATGAGAGTTTTGAAAAAAGATGTTTATAGCAAAATTAGTCTGAAAAAATTCCCAGAAAAAATAACACTGCAGTACTTGTAGTCCTTAACCATCTTCGTTTTGCCGATGACATCGTTCTCACCAGTAGTAGTCCTTCTGAATTGGAGGAAATATTACAAGAAGTAGCAGAGGCTAGCGTGCGTTTAGGACTGAAACTGAACACGCAGAAGACAAACGTTATGTTCACTGCATTTGCTCCAAAACAGAAGGTCATGGCAGGCAGCATTGTGATTGAAAAAGTACAGAGCTACATTTACCTGGGACAAGAAAAGACTATGGATGGCAACGTTTTGAATGAAAATAATAGACAAATTAGAACAGCATGGAGTGCTTTTGGCAAGAATAACATTATCTTGAAGAGCAACATGCCACTTAGCTTGAAACGAACAGTTTTCAACCAGTGTGTTTTACCACCACTCACCTATGGAGCTGAAACATGGACTTTATCAAGGAGGACAACAAGAAGACTACAGACAACACAGAGAAGCATGGAAAGATGTATGCTGGGAATTACAAGAAGAGATCGAAAATGCAACAGCTGGATAAGAAGCCAAACGAAGGTAATTGATGTCATCGAACGGATCAAACATTCTAAATGGCAATGGGCTGGTCATATCGCTAGAAGACAAGATATGAGATGGACCACAATCATTCTGGATTGGTACCCTCGAGACTTTAAACGCCCAAGAGGACGACCCCATGCAAAGTGGCTCAACGAAATAAGGAAGGTGGCTGGCGTCAACTGGAAATCCAAAACTTCAAACAGAGAAGAATGGAAGCGTTTAGAGAAGAACTTCATCCAGCAGTGGATTGCAAATGGTTGACTGTGATGATGATGATGATGATGATGAGATAGATAGATTCTGGTTGAATCCCTATGGTTGCCGTTGATATTGCATGCGCTCCCACAGAATTTCAAGTTACTCCATTTTGGGAAACTATTTAGTTGACAAGAAAGGGATCATAAAGATTGCAAGGCTAAAACATTTTTCTCGAGAACTTTTTTCGAGTTGATCTCAGATTGACCTCCGTTGAATGAATGAGACTTTAGCGGTAATGATTACAGGACTGGAA
>JAHWFO010057280.1:21035256-21072627 GCA_023313115.1 Rhysida immarginata
TTTTTTTTTTTTTTTTTTTAATAGTGATAATACTACATGTGCCTACATTATCTTATTAATTTAAGGTTAAAAACATAAGTGCAATAATGTTAAAAGAATAGATCAAAGTAATTAAATCTTTTTAGGGAAAAAAAAGATATGTAGATGTACCTCTATGATGATATTTTCTATTTATAACATTTTTATAACAACATTTCGATTTGTTGTTCCTGAAACACAAACGAGATAACAACTGGCATGAATCAACATGAAGAGCTCTCTTTATACCTGCTGAATATTCTCATAACTTTTTGAGTTGCAGCACCTTAATATACTGTGTGATTTAATAAGTATGCATTAATAATTTCAAATACAGTGTGTGCCGCTTAATGTGATCACGGTTACTGTTATCAATCGGCTATTGTTATCATTTTTGCTTGGTACAGAACACATGTATCTAAATACATACTAAATATGCCATTTATTGTGATCAAAACTTTGGATATTATTATCAAATTTTTTCCCTAAATATAGTAAAAATATTTGGATTGGCTCCCGAATTCCACTTATAATTACTACTTTTCATTTCCCTCTAAGCCTCATTTTGGGCACCGCTGCCCAAAATAACTATTCAAAATTGTTTTAATCATGGAGGGTTTGCATAAACTGCTAATGAAACAGAAGTCATTGTTCAAATTCCTGAGCAACCAGAAGATAGGACAGCAAGTGATTTTGAAGCCTGGATAGCAACTGATGAAGATGTGGATGTCACAGATAGGGTTATTGAAGATGAAATCTGCAAATTTGTTACTACCACTACTGAGTCTGCATCTGAAGTGCAGAAAGAGCCACAGAGAGTGAAGAGCAATGTTCTATTCCTCCAACTGCTATTGAAATGCATAAGGAGTTCACCGTTCGGCAGAACACTTTACATTGCATTATAAGGTATATTGGTAAACTCCTGAAAAAAAACCAGCAGGCAATCAACAATTAATGACCTTTTTTTAATTTTAATTTTTTGAATGTGCGTGTTAATGCTTCATTATTATTATTTAAATAAAGTGAAATACTGTCATTGTTAATGAATTCCAATTTTGGATTCAATTATTTTAATAAGAAAATATCTTAAAGTTGAACATGTCTCTTTAACAGGATGTGGCAATAGCAGTTTTAGTGAACAAATGTATAAAGATGGTTTTCATAATATCTACAATATTGATTTCTCGGAAATAGTTATTGAAAAAATGCGTAATAAATCTTCTGACACCCAAAAAATGATGTGGTCTTGCATGGACATGAGTAATTTGATTTACCCAAATGAAAGTTTTGATATAGTTCTTGAAAAAGCTACACTTGACAGCATTATGGTTAATGAGAAAAATCCTTGGAAAATATCTGAAAAAACTGCAAGTGAAATTGATAAAATACTGACTCAGGTAAGTAAAATTTATTGATCACATTCGAAATTAAGTTAATTTACAGAGTTTTAGCATTGTGATTTTATTCTCTAATATTATAATACAAGGAGTCTCAAATTAAAGTTAACATTTCATAGCTCGCTACAGCAAAAACCATTCATCAAAAAAAAAAAAAATCATGAAATTTTGAGAATGCCTTCATAATATGATGGGAATTTTTTCAGAGCAAAAAATAAAAGTTCCAAAAACCACCAATAGAGTGTGCATTTCACGATGAAATACTGGCTAATTTTGGTTATGTAAAGCTGCTAATGCAGAACCAAAGTCATAGCTGTTTAGCATGCCAACGAATATGATTTTGACTCTTCAAGAATTGTTTATCAAAATGGTGAATCTGGTACTGAAGCTTAGCGAAAATTTCATTCTTTGAAGCAGCTACGAAAAGATCCACTCATTGGCAACGGACTAAGAAGAATGATTGTGAAATTTGAAGAAACAGGCTTAATTTTGTATTTGTTCATTTGGGTTTCTATAAATAACCCCCTGACCAGGAAAGATACCATACTCTGATCCTGCTAGCTTTAAAAAAACTCTAGATAATTAAATATCGAAAAAAATTTCAGTTGATCCTCAGGTGGTCGATGATGTAGCGATGCAGTGATGGAGGGCAGGATGTCAAATTTTTCTAGTTGGTAGCATTATTTAAAAAAATTTTACACTAAAATGGTGTAGTTCATTGTTACATTCTATATAATGCTATACTATGCCCTCTAGTGGTGGTTTTTGGAAGTAATTTTTTTTTTTTCACTCTGGAAAAAATTCTCATGTAATAAAGGCATTCCCAAAATTTCATTATATTCTAATGAATAGTTTTCACTGTAGCAAGCTATGAAATGTTAACTTTTATTTGAGACACCCTGTACAACCCATTCTCAAAAAAATAGAATATTATGAAAAATTAGTTTTCATGGTTTCAAGTGTTAATTTTAGTTGCTAATTTTAACTTTGAAAACGTTAAATATTTTTTTTTTCACATTCTACATCCATGTAATCTAAACATAAAAAAGAGGGGTTTTTTTTTTAATATATTTTTCTACATATTACGGTAGCCTCATAAAAATACAATGTTTTTGTCTCCAAAAAATAAAAATTATCAAAATACTAGTATACATTTTTTTTTTTTTTTTTGTATTTTGTCGAAAATCCTTCGCTCTGAATTACAACTTTGCATCTTTTGGATAGTGATTCAACCAGCTGATTGACTGAAAATTGATTCCACACAGTCTTCATAATCCCTTCAATTCTTCAAGATGGTGGGTTGCATTGTTGAATACGTTTCTTGATGCCACCCCGAACATTTACAATTACGTTCAAATCTGGAGAATCACTGGCCCATGAAAGAGTTTCAATTTGATGATCAAGAAACCACTGTTTTGTTGGTTTAAAGGTGTGGGGAATATGCAAGGAACATCTGGAATTGATCTTCAATTGAGGAAATGAGTCCATATTCAAAAATCTCTTGATATGCATTAGAATCCACTTTTCCTTTCAGAAACAATAATTTTCCAACTCCTGCAGAAGACATATACCCC
Organism: Rhysida immarginata; assembly: GCA_023313115.1. Taxonomy (NCBI): domain Eukaryota; kingdom Metazoa; phylum Arthropoda; class Chilopoda; order Scolopendromorpha; family Scolopendridae; genus Rhysida; species Rhysida immarginata. Next base: position 21,038,246 of record JAHWFO010057280.1, read on the forward strand.
CATACTATGACACTAGCTGGGTGCTTGACAGATCCCTTCACGCAGGTGGGATGAAATTCTTCATCCTTTTTTGCTGGATATGTCCACGTCCTCCAACAGGAACACAGAACATTGACTCGTAGCTGAAGATTACAGAATTCCAGTATTCGATTTTTTTTTATTTTTTTTTTATGAAATCCTGGGCCCATTTGACTCTGCATTGTCGGCATCGGCTTTTTCTTAGGTATATACAGCATAAACTTCATTTCTCGAAGCCATCGATGAACGGTGTCTTTGCTGGCTGTAAACTCCTGCTTGCTTCCAGATGTTGAAAATCTCTCAGCGTGCTGAAGTGATGCTGGGTGGCTTTATTCCACAAAGCCGCATCCTCTCTTTTAGTGTTGATGCGTTTTGGCCACTGCCCATCCGGTTACTTTCCCTGTATCGACATACCCTAAAATTTTGAATACAGGCCCGGGCGTCTATTTGTCTCAATGGTCTGGACTCCTCAATGGTCTGGCGATTAATTGAGACCTGGCGTTAAGGGCTATTCCCAATAACAGTGTGTGTAGCAAAACGATTTCATAAAATTCCCCGACTTTTCTCGGTTTATCACGTAATTTTCATTGACCACCAGCACCAAAAACAATATATTTTGATAGAATTTATTGACATTTTTCAAATTTTTCTGTTCCAATTTCGTATTTTTTTGCTGATATTGTAAAATTCCCTGACTTTTCCCGGTTACAAAAAATTCCCTGACTTTCCCGGTCGCTAGTCATGAAAAGACGTTTAATAATCTGAAAGTGAGGAAAAATGCCAGAATTTATATCGATGACCCGAAAAGACCCGGCATTTAATCTATTTTTAACATACCACCTGGCGTTTAAGTGGTTAGAGCAGTGAGAGCGATACTAAGTTCCCTGAATTGAGTCTAGGTCGTGGAATTTTTCCTTCCCTTTTGTTCATTGTAATAGGTAAATGCCCCCACATGATTACTGCAAGTTTTCCAAATTAGAAAGCATTTAATCAGGTGACTTGTACACCAAATTAGACACTCGGCATGTGTTTGTAACATGAGCAAAACCAAGGGTGTGAGCAACTTCAAAGCTCTGCAAAACCATATTGACGTCAGATAACCTTGAACAGCGTTCCTAATTTGAGCTGCTAATTTGTTGGGCTTTTCTTGTAAACCGCTGCTTATGTGTATCCAGAATTGCCCAACACTCGGAAAGAGTCGAGCCATTACAGCCTTGTTTCTGACAATCTTGTGTCAACAGCAGGTATCAGTCGTGCTTTCAGTAAATTGTATGTGCCAGCCAATAGAAAAGAATTTATGAAACAACAGACATTATTTCGTGAATAACAATACTGGACTGCTGAGGACGATTTTGGAATGCAGTATTATCTCATGTTGACTATAACAATTAAGAACTTGTACTATGTCTTCCACTGCAAAACAAGAAATTTCGACTGAAGTGAGCTTGTAATCACCTGCCCTGGACTATCTCTAATTGGATAACTGTGACATAGTGAAGGAGGAAGCATGATTCATTGGGCTATGTTGATGACAAGAGTGTGGATGTGGTGTAAATGGTATGTATTGACGTGTGGTATCGATGTTACAGGCTGATGGTAGTTTGTCCAGGGACATAGCAAGGGGGGCCATGTCTCCCAGGCTTAGGTGTAAATTCCCATGAAGGCTGTCAATTAAGGTGGGAAGGGTGCCAAAATGTCTTTGTCCCCAAGTGATGAGAACCTTTGCTATACTTTCAAGTTTGTCATATTCATGGAAAGTGTTAGGTCTCCCAATACAGGTAGATAACATCCTGCACATTATAAGGTCTAATCCCATTATTATGAATCTCAGGGGACCAGAAATTTTGTTCGTATTATCAGATAATGAAAGGAAACCCTGATGGTGCAGTCTTATGGTTGCGTTTCCTCTTTTGTAACGTAGATAATGTAATGAAATGTGAAACATTGAAATCAAAATACGACGAATTGGGCTGTGAATAGTGTGTATTCTGATCAAAGCATCGAAATGCCCATGTTTATATAAACACTGAACACCACTGAACAGAATTCCCAGATGTCATATCCACGTCTCCTTATCGCCAATTTTTACTTGATTACTTGTCATTTGGCATCTGAAATGGTTCCAGGAACATACAAAGATTGCTGATTTCTATAATATGGGATGAAATGGTAGGAGCTTTTCTGAGACCCTACAGCAAATTGCAACAGTTGTGAGACAAGGAAAGATATCGGGACAGCATTATAGGTGGCGCAAATTTTGCCTCGCAATGGTTCTTTAACGTGCAGCTAGCAAACGACTACACGGGATCAATGGCTTTACTTCCCTTCTGAAAGAAGTTCGTGATCTCAGGATTTTCCCCTATGAGAAAATCCTTGTCATTCTCGGCCGGGATTGAACCCACGTCCTCAGGCAGCAGAGGCGAACATGCAGCCACTGAGCCACTGAGGCTGATAATTTTAAATTTAATTGAAAAATATTAAGTTAAACCAAAATGTTTAAAATGTATAAAAAATACTAGCATATTTCTTGAAGTTGGATCTAATGGCCAGCCAAGTTTCAAAATGAAATTCCTTTTAGTATATACACTGAGTGGCCAGTTTATTAGGAACACCCATGACTATGCAAATCTGTTGGCATAGCAATTACTACTTCAGGGTTCTCCCCAGGCCCTTTTTAACGGGCGCGCTGCCCAGCTGATTTTGGCATCTGCACAGCTGAAGAATACACGAAAAACTGCACAACATTGCATAATATTTTATTTGTTTTTGTTTTTAATTTTTGTCCGCCTGGTTATTTTAGCCTACCGCCCACCTGATAAAATTTTCTGTGGAGAACACTATACTTATCACTTGGTCACGTGACAGTCGGTACCAATATAAAACGAGAACACATCTGTCAACTGCCAAGTGATTTTACCGTGATCATAGGGAAAACATAGGATCTGAGCAACTTCGAGATGGACTGAGTATTTCTGAAACCACACGTTTTCTAGGCTTTTCCCGTACAACCAATTCAAGGGTTTACCAGGACTGGTAAAACAACCAGCCAGAGACAAGCCTGCATTCGCAAACGACTCATCAATCCAAGGGGTGAGCGTAAGATGAGAATTCTTGTTCGTGCGAATAGAAACGTCAGGACTCGTCAACCAACCGTGGAGTACAACACTGGACCACAGAATAACATCTCTGAATGCACTACCTGCCATACATTTGGCAAGGATGGGCTACAACAGCCGACTGCTAGTCCGGATATTTTTAATCTCCACCCAAAACCGCAAAAAACTTCTCCAATTTGCCCGTGATCACCAACACTGGATTGTCAATGACTGGAAGAATGTCTTCTGGTCGGATGAATCCCCTTTATTAGTGCAACATGCAGATGGTCAACACAGAATTTGGAGACAACAGCACAAAGCGATGGGCTCTTCCTGTCTGGTTTTTACTGTTCAGGCTGGTGGAAGCTCTGTAATGGTCTGGGGAATATTTTCCTGGCATAGTCTTGGTCCGCTTACATGTAGAACGCCTTAATGGTCATGGCTACCTGAACATTTTTGCCAACCATGTTCAGCCCTTCATGGCTATCGGAAGGATACGTCCAGCAGGACAATGCTCTGTGTCACAAGGCTTGTATTGTCATGGAGTGGTTCCAGGAGCACAATAATGAATTCAACTTACTCCTCTGGCCACCACAGACCCCAGATTTGAACTGGTTATTCGAGGCATGGATCCACCGCCATCCAATAAGCATCATCCAAGCAGCTGTTGCATTCGCATGGACAAACATCACGGAACAGTGCTTCCAGCGTCTAAATGAATCCTTGCCACGGCGAATTCGTGCTGTTATAGCTGCTAGGGGTGACGCAACACAGTATTAGGGGGGTGTTCCTAATAAACCGGCTACTCTAGTTTTTGAGATACAGTCAAACCTCAAAAATCCAGGGTTCAAAGTAGTCTCCCCAAGGAGGTGACAACCATATATATCTGTGTTTCTCGTTTTTAAAAATAAAAACATAACAACGGTCCTGGTTAAGCAATAAGGTAGTTTGTTTAAATTACTACCGATGTATTTCAATATTACATCATCTATACAGATATACACCTACAAAGTTTTCTGAACACAATTGATGGAATTTATAGTACATAGAATAATAAGTCCGCAAATTAAATAAATTGTTGACTGGTGGACATAAGCCGGACCGAATAGAGAACTGCTATGACATCATATCCTCTCCCTGTGTTTGTTCTGGAATTTGTTCACAACGTCTAACATTACATCTTTCTCAAAAGCTATTTGGTTAGTTAGTAAACATTTCCTGTCTTCTTGGTGGGATTTCCTTATCTCAAGAGCTTCATAAATAAGTACTTTTTCCAGGTTCTTGGCTATCTTCAAAACCGTCATAATTTCATGAATCGGTAACATCCGATGCCCATTTTTTATAAAGTGCTCTGCAAAAGCTGACTTATTATCGTTATTGATCCACAATCGTCTATGTCCCTTAAAACGCCCAACAAAAGAGCATTTCGTGGATCTACGTAGTATGTCAATAAATCTGGGCACGTCAGTTTATTTACATCACAAACCTTGAAAACATCATCAGTGGCATCTTGTCTTCTGGTGTTTAGTACATGTTTGCTGTTGCATTTCATCTGAAAAGCGATGTCGAGTCAGTAACTTTGGAACACATTCGTATCCTATTTATTGATGGGCCATTATAGCTAAAAGTCACGAACTCTTAATGTTCTTTAATCTCACCTATTTAATTGTGCCTTAGTGAGTGCTTTGTTTCTTTTAAACTCCTTTGTGTTACATAGTCAGGGAAACAGCTTTTTCTAGCTAATTCGAAGGTCGTGGCGATCTCTTCTTTCCTTGCTTTCTCGGTTATAGGGTATGCCATGGCCTGTCTAAAGTAGTGTGTTATTGCGGCTCTCTTATGCTGCACTGGATAGTATACTATTCGAAGTGGTGCATTTCTTCCTGTATATCTTGAACTCGAATCCTTTCTTAAACAGGTTTCTACATATACATGGCCTCCCTACTCACCTGGCCTAGCTCTGTTTGACTTCTTCGCCTTTCCGAAGATAAGAAAGCGCTCAAAGGACGGAGATTTGAGAACGTGGACATGCCAACACAAAATATGACGGCGGAGAACTTGGCCATCCTAAAGGAGCCATTCCGTACTTGTTTCGACCAATGGCAGCAACGCTGAGCTAAATCCATTGCTGCACACAGTGCTTATTTTGAAGGTGACTAAACACCTGTGTGAATTCGAGCTGTATTTTTTTTTGTAGCCTCAATCCTGATACTTTCCGGACAGGGCTCATAGATACATCTAGATAATTGATCTTCCCATTCATTTCTTTTTCTATTGTGTAGTGAATACACTCATGAAACGAGATGAATGAATTTAGAATATCTGCTTCAATGTACGTGTGAATAATTATGACTAAATATATTTTACTCTGATGTATGCCTTATACGAGGGCGAGTCAACTGAAAGTGAGCCATCTATCCCACGCAAAAACGGTTCTGTCCATTATCTGCGAATCGGCCTCGGTGCCCACTCTGGTTGCGTGATTGCCTCTGATGCCAGAGTACGCAGATTCGACCCCGGCCGAGGACGACGACGATTTTTTCAGGGGAAAATCCTGAGATCACGCACTTCTTTCGGAAGGGAAGCAAAGCCATTGGTCCAGTGAAGTTGTTTGCTGGCTGCACGTTAAAGAACCCTTGCGAGGCAAAATTTACGGCCCCTATAACGCCATCCTGGAATGACCATAGCAGTTGAAAAGGATGTTAATACCAAACAAACCAACCAACCAACCAATTATTATCTGCGACGCATGTGCAAAGCACACAGGCATCTCTCATTTACGAAAGTGACGCCTAAGTGTGAGGATAAAAATTGTTTAATGCTCTCATACACAGGGTTGAACACGGTTGCGTGACATAATGGACACTCCAAAAGATGAACAGCATGGCGTGATCAAGTTTTTGACAGCGGATTTCATTGGCCACTGTGAAGCGTTGGAGCAAACGGTTCAAAGAAGGACGTGAAAGTTGCAAAGACGATCCAAGACTGGGAAAAGCCACCGTGCAATCAACCTCAACACAATAGACCTTTTCTGCGATACTTGAGCGCAAACTGATGGCAGATATGAGAAATACACCATGAGGAAAACAAAGCAGGGCTGCAATGAGGTTTCTATGAAAACTGATACAAAATGCCAATTAATTGTTCGGTTTCATTATGTATGAATTGGAAAGGGAAAAATCCAAATGTCTCATTTCATCATTTTCCAAAAAATGAAGAGCTATAAAAATTAGAAGAGAAAATTTCATTCCAATAGAAATGACAGATGTAGAAGAAAAGAAGGATGAGACACAAGAACTCTGGAATAAAATAAAAATTCAAAATGAACACAGGGTCACAAGACCCTGGAAAAAACCTTAGAGGAGCACACCGCTGAAAATAGCCATTTTTCATTCCTCCGAGTAACTGTCTTGTGTATTGTAAACTTTGTCTGTAAGAGTAAATTTTTGATTTCCGCACGGTCCTCTTACAGCAGTTTCGATCGTATTTCATAATTATCATTCTTCTCGTTTACAATTTCTGTTAGTTTTATTCCTGTGTGTTCACAATTTCACCCTTTTCACTGCTCTGTTATCTTCAATTGGTCCTCGTTCTTGTCCTATCCCAGCACATTTTCCCTTTCATTATGTTCTCACTGCTGCACCTTTTTCACATCTCCCATTGGCCTCGGTCTTGTCCTTTCCCAGCACGTATTCTTTTTTATTCCAGGGTTTGCAGTGGTTCCCTTCTGCGGGGGCCCCCCCCCCCGATCTGTATGTAAGACATCACCTAATACCCTTAATATCACTGTAACTCTTTGCTTTGACAAAGGATAGCCTCTATTTGAAACATCAGCTTTTTTCAGGGTCCTACCACCCTGTGTTAAATTTTCATTTTTATTCCAGTAGAAAGTAATTTCGTTCAATCTACCCATTTTAAGCCTTCAGACTTCCTACCTTGTCTACATAGAAAACAGAAGCTACTGTGTATCTTTCTATAAGCACACCCTTCATAGAGTTGTTTTCCTTCTGGCGTAACACTGCTGATCGCCAACAGATGGCGAATCGTCGCACGCATGCTCAATTTGTTATCCCGGATAAGGTCTATTGCACAGGTTGATGAGCTGATTAGACAAGAATGGAGGATAAGCATCAATGAACTGGCAGAGATAAAAAAAAAAAAAACAGCTCAAGGGAACCAGATTCATCTAGGGCGGTGACGTGAAGGAGTTCGTTATAGACATTTTGAAGCAGCAACCCAAAGACTTTTATGAGAAGGGAATCACATGATTTGTTAGTCAGTGGGACAAATGTCTAAATGCTCATGGAGACTACTTTTAAATAAAGTACTCAGTTTGTTATTTATTCGCATTGGCTCACTTTCATTTGACTCGCTCTCGTACTTTATCCATGAAAATACACTGACAGAGTTTGATAAAAATTGGAGACCGTAAGGTCAATTATCACCAGGTTTTATTCGATTTAACGTGGAATGACTGCTAAGCGGTATTTCCACTTAAGTGAGCTTTGATATACATAGGTTATATTGTATTTTTATAAAATGTTCATTTTTTTTCTCCATTTTAGTAAATGTCATTAAAGTTGTAGATCAGTTCTTTTAATAAAGTAATCTTTTTCTAATTAATCAAGGAATGGTATTTTTTTTTTCTTTTTTAATCCATAGGTTAGCAGAGTTTTAAAACCAAGTGGCAGATTTCTCTCCATCACATTTGCCCAACCACATTTTCGTACACTCTTATATGCAAAGGATAAATATAATTGGTCTGTTATCCATGAAACATTTGGTGGAGGATTTCATTACTTTATGTACATTATGAAAAAAGGGGAAAAACTAGATAAGTGTCCTTACTATTTAAACACTATAACCAGTTCAGTTGTGGAAACTTTGGAACCAGATAATGAGAATTTTATCTTCTCTATTGATGTCCATGAGATTTGATACTGTGATAAATAAATCAAATTTTATTTTTTATAAACCTAATAAAAAACATTCAATTGAATCATGAATATATAATTTATTATAAATTTGAGAATGTTTCTTGAAGATGTAACAGACATGTTTTAACTCCTGTATAAATAAAAGTGGGTGGGATTTTAAAATCTAAGATCAATTAATTTTAGTGTGCATCGGGATAGATTAATTATATTTTGTAATTGTCATCATTCCAATCATATTTTGTACAGTCATTTTTATAAATTTTATTCTACATAAATGCTTTGATAAAAATTTGCAAAGTTTTCTGTTGAATTCCATACATTTTTACAATTTGTAATTTGAATGATATATCAACTTTGGTCTGTTTTTAAAAACTTGTCGACTTTTCATTGCAATTAGAAATGGTAATAAGCTATGTTTAGAGTAGGTGGGATTGCTTGTTTTATCCAAGCTGAAATATTAAATTATCAGATATATCTTGAATTACATGGAAAATGCAATGAAGTTAAATTCCTGCAACCTGAGGAAATAAATCAGTAGGAGAAGAAAAAGAAAAAACAAAAAACAAACTTGGATAAGATTTGGCATACGTGTTCTTTTGGAAATACAAACAATATATTACAGTACAATGATACCGGTAGAATAATAGTTTTTTTTTTATCTTATCTGTATGGCAGTGAAAATAAATTCTCAGTAGATTGCATAAACGTGTAAACCTTGCTCATCAAATTATTTGCTGCTATGTAGCATGTCAAAATGGCAGAAGGTATTAACGTGCATTTGAAACAGCAATGCCTAATTAATTTCTGAATAGAACAGATTGCACCTATTGAAATTCAACAGTCCCTGAAGAGCTGTAGGAACAGGTAGTTGGTGTTAGTATTGAGAGGATTGGGTTAGATGCATCAAAGATCTAATAAATGGCTTGATGATTTCACAGCAACATTTAGTTGGGCAGCTTGCCCCATCTGTTTTATAGCCCCCGACTTGACTGTCAAACTTCCATTTATTTGACCTGATGAAGGAGGACGAATTTCAAAGAAAACTATTCTCCTACATTGTCGTTGATGCTGTCAAGAAATGATTCAATCAGGTAGTGATTTTTTTACAAGATGATGATACATAAACTTATTGAGCACTGGGAAAGATACAAAATCCTCAGAGTTTTAGTGAAAATTAATGGCAAATAAATAAAGTTTTGAACAATACTACACAATTATATTTGCCTCTCTGCATTATTATACGATAAATAAGTAACATTAGTTTCAGAATATCCTTTGTATGTAAACTTTAATTTTAATCAACTGATCTAGCCTGCTTCTTATGGATTTTGCTTGACATTAAGATAAATTCGATTAAATTGCAACAGCTTCTTCACTTAACATAAAATAGAATCTTTATCAGGGAAAAATTGGTTTTTGTAAGGTATATCAGATACGATTTTAAAAAGAATAGCCAGTAGATGCCAGTTAGCATGTTTGGTCATTTTAAGAATCTGCCTCTATGAAACCATTTTGGTAGGAACATACATAAAAGACTAAATCATCAAATTTAATGTTTTTTATGCATTTTTAAGTCCAGTTTGAAACTGATCATTATAACAAACATCTACTGTAGTCTTATCAGTATATAGTTCTCAAAAGTAAAGCTTATTGTTTACACTTCTTGGAAGGGGAAGGAGGAATGGTCTTCTGCTGTAATTGTAACTTTTTGAAAAATATCACAAACTTGTGTATTCTTTCAAGTAGAAAAATACAACCAATTGATAATCTTATGTACAATTGAACACATTGTATATGAACATTTGAAAGGTGCCTGTAATAATGAATATATTAAAAGTGCACATGCAACAGATTTCAAAAAAAATAGGAAAGATTTTCATTTAAGCTTATAATAATGGTTTCGTGTCCTTGAAATAGTCATGTAAACTGCAGTTGTATAAGATTACATAATTTTCTGCAGTGAAACTATTTTTCTGGGGCTTAATTTTTTTGATTGATTTTGGAAAAATTGTAAATTCATTATTTAAAATCTTATAATAATCCATTCCTAATAATTTTGAACTTCATACTTACCCAGGAACCTCACAGAATAATAAAATACTGAATCTAAACTGATATAGGTAACACTTATATCCAATAACATAGTTTATAAAAATATTACGTGCCACGGTTCATATTCAACAATTTCATAGGCACATTAAATACCCATATTTAGGGGTGTAGAGGAAATTCTCGAAACAGTCTAAGCTAGAGTTATTAAAGTCAAGTTTATTTATGGGAGATTGCCAGTGCTCCATTGAATAGAAGTATTCCCAGTGATTCTAGTGTAAGTGCCAAGGAATTATGAAAACTAACTTTTGAATCATGATAAAGAAAAGTTCCAATTACAAAGTTGTAAAGCTTCACCAATTTGTAGCAATCTTCTTTGCATAAGAAAAACAAAGTATAAAATTTGTAAAACATTTGGAATAAAAGTCCATATTTGGAACAGCTTCTGGACACCGTACGTTGAAATATTCATGTGTAAACAAATGACGCATATTTAATATTTCCATTACAACATCAGAATGTTCGAAACATTACATTATTCCGTCAGTACTTAAGATGACACATAGCCACACAATTCAATGCTGCATAAACCAGGTAAGTTGCTGAAGGAGATTTGCTTTTGCCTATGACATCATCCTGCGAGACAAAATATTAGGTCCAAGGGTCCAAGAGAATATTTTTGTGTGCGAAAGTACATGTATTCAAATTGAAAACTCTGATTCAGGAGAATTGAAAGAAAAATTCTAAATGATGTAAAACTCAGTGTCTGTTGCTCCAGATGAAAAAACAGTCTAATTCTCACAATCTCCCCCTGGAACAACCGCAATAGCTCAACCTCAATGTTTTTGCATTCCTTCCTTGGAAAAAAAAAAAATTCACAAAATTATTTCAGATTATGTGTTGGTGGAGCAACATGACATTGAATTACATCACAGGAATGAAATATCACAAGATTAAAGAGTGGAGAGTGACACACAAGATTCAAGACCAGGTTTTCAACATGCATGCTATAGGAACAGCTATCTCGAAGAAAGACAGAACTTTGTGTCACCTCGTCAATTTTGCTTTGATAGGCATTTAAGAACTTGTAAGTTTTGTCAAAAATACACATTTATTAGATATGCGGCATGGTGTAAAAGGAATTTCAACTCTTTTTACCATTATTGTAAAGATTTTAAAGAATAAATTTTATTTATATCAGAAATTACAAGTTCCTCTACACCCATGTATGGGCTGATTTAATTTTATTCAATCTTCCACTATGGCAAGATTAAATAGGAGTGATTTCATAAGCTTGTTGTTCTACATGTGAATATTTCAATGTATGGGGTCATGTACAAGGACTTTTCTGCTTCATTTTAAGAGTTTTATGCTTTTGTTTTCTTTATGCAAAGAGTGGATTTCTACTAAATCAGTAACACTCTACAATTTTGTACTTGGAACTTTTTCTCTATCATGGTTCAATAGCTAGTAAACCACGTACATTAAGGGTGCTGGGAATGCTTTTTATTCAATCAGGCATAGGCACTTTCCTATAGATAGATCTGACTATGACTCTAGCCTTTTGTTCTAAAGTTATTTGACTGTTTTGGGAACTGCCTCTACATCTTGCAAATGTGCTTATTAAATCTTTAAATATGAACCTTGGCACCTAATACTTTTATAATAGATATATTATTGGATTATAACATACAGTGGAACCTTGCACATTGGACACCTCTTCAAATCGGATACAGTTTTTCAGTCCCGAAAAAAGAATAACACGTTTTTAATAATTTTTTACTCGTTTAATAGGACATCTCGTTTTTCCAGACAACAGACAGGGAAAGCATACTCGACACGTCATTTTAATCTCAATTAACCGGACAAAAGAAGATAAACAGAACCAATGGTGGCCAAATTCACCTTATGTTGATTGGCCAGTAATAATACTGCAAGACCATAGTGCAGAAATGTTTTGCATTCAAGCAAAGTGAAGTACAGTTGAACCTGCACATAAGAGCATCGTTGGGGAATTGAAAATTTGCTCTTAAAAGCGGAATTTACAAAAAACAAAACAGTTATTTGGAAAAAGTGACTATTATAAGCGGGTTGGATTGTACACAACAAAATTGATGATGAGAGTGAGGATGGCCTCTCCTTAATTCACTTGTTAAAAAAACTGTGCTACTTGAGGTGCCTACTACTTTCAGGAACACCAAAATATCAAAACAGATTATCCTGCTACGGAATCACTGGAACCAGGATTGCTGAAGAGCTGAAGATCCAGAAGACGAGCCTTTTTAAAATTTGGACAGTTGCGAAAAGGTGGACCCTAAACCTAATCTCTTCTTATTCCGAATAACTGAAGTGGAAATTTCACCTTAAAACATCTGCTGTGGACTGGGTGATGACAAAACATTAAAGTGCATTATGCATCTTGCAGAAAGTTTACCAATTTACAAACAGGGCCATATAAGCAATCTAAAATTGCAAACTTATTAAGTAAATAAATGAAAAGAACTAACTTATTGCTGATATCTATATACATATGTAAAGTAAATAATACATAAATAATAAAATCAATAAAGAAAATAATTAAATTTTGGTTTGTTACAATTGTCCTGCAACAAATATTTGTGTCGCAAAAACTCCAATTTCATTTAACAGGACAGTTAGGCTCAGTCCCTATGGTGTCCACAGAAGTGAAGTGCCACTGCATAATCTAACAACCGAGTTTAAAACTTCATTTCTGTAAATATCTAACTTTTAACTTTATTTCTGATTTCTTTAACACTAACAAGTTTTAAGTTAACAATCAGTTTTTAAAATCAAAACTTCCTATGCATATTTGCATATAAAAAACATTAACTTGATGATGCCTAAAAGCCCAATAGATCTATTAGTATATTATAAGCACAGGTGTTTATCTTTTAAGTTTACTTATATCAGTTTTGGTTCAGAAGCTTATCACTCCGTAAGGTTCCCTAGTTAATAAATGAGAGATTGTAAACAAGATGTTAATTACAGACAATATTAAAAAAGGGTAGTGGTATTTTAAAGAATTTCCTAATTTAGAATTCATGCTTTATAGAAACATTTCTGATTACAATCATTTTTAAATGAAAGTTTAGATTTACACCATTCTTTTTTAAATCACTTTATAAATTTTAAAATGTGATGGATATTTTTTTTTAAATAAATGATTAATGGCCGGTTAAAACAAACACAAAGGAGAAAAGGAAAATTATCTTCTGCTTTTAAGGAAAGACAAAAATCATTTAATAGAGAAAAATATAAAATATTATAATGCAAAAATATTCTTATATTATACAGTGAAAATTATAAAAACGGCTTTATATAGTAAGCAGTCAACTTCATGAAAATTCCCAGAGTTCAGCTTGACTAAAATTTCATGTAACAAAGGAGCTCTGGTTTTCTTTTAGGTTACTGATTTAAGATTACAGCTTGTTCAGTCAAATTGTAATTTTTTTTTTTTTGATTGTCTTGAAATAAAGCCTTAAATTATAAATTGTTTTAAATGTTGCCTCTGTAAATAAAGGTGGCATTTAAAATAAATTATAATGCATTATATTCATTTTAATTTGTTTTAAGTTTATAAATAGTCACTGACAAAGATTTTCTTAATGTCTCCATCACTGTCATCAATGACATCATGCCAACAAATATCTCCATTATCAAAATAGGAATACTTTCCAGAGTCTGAAACATTTAAGGAATTATTTGAAGAAAGGTTATTTTTATGGATTGCATCCTGTTTGTTTTTGTAATTACTTTTATGCTGAACTGCAGGGTTTACATTATTGCTGTGGACACTTTTCCTGTTAAAATTATTTTGATTTTCTTGTGACGATGATTGGAATGTTTGGACTTCTGGTGATAAACTTTGTAAATATACTCGTTCTAGTTCTTTGCGTTGGACCTGCTTTAAGATTTTCTTAGCTGTCATTCCTCTCGCTGAAAATCTACTATGCTTTTCAAATGAATCTTTTATGAATGGTTTCACACACAATTCTTTTCTCATGTTTTGGTCCGAATGAAAATGCAAATTGCCTTCGCTTACAGCTTTTGTTAAGCCCTTAGATTCATTCTCATTTTCTTCAAGGTGTATCTGATATAAACTTAATCTTGAGTCACTTCTTACAGGTAGTATATACATAATCTCTTCACTACTTTTGTGATTAGCTCCATTGTTAATACAGTCTAAATCATTCATTGATAGTGAATTGTTATGGCTTATGAATTTCCTTGGAGTTTTATGATGCTTCAGATAGATTAGTTTCTTTGAAGGTACACAGTGATGGATACGATAAGTAGAAGAGTCAATAAGTTTATTTTCTGATAGATGGCTATTATCATCAGCTCTGACTAAATTGTTCCACGATTTCTTTTTTATGGTGTCTGAATGAGCAGATGCAGTTGTGGCCTGACTGGACATTGTATCTTGAGGAGAATTATGATATGCATCATAGTGTGAATAATATTCCATTCCTTTTCTTTCATTAGGAGTCCTGGAAAACTGAATTTCTTCCCCATGATCTTTTGTATTATGGAATTCAAAGTCATCATCTGCTGCAATCGATTCCATTGAGCTACCATTATCAGAAAGTGAAGAACTGAGTTCACTTTTATCAGAAAGAGATGCATAAATGTGATCATTTTCACATGTTTTTTGCAAATCACTGGCCATACTATTTGATTTTACTAAAGAATCACAGTATCTTGCTTTTGTAGAAAACGTGAGGTTTTCTTCTGTTGGATCCATCAATGTACCATAGTAAGTTCCCTGAAAAGAAAAGAATTCAGCCCATTCTTTTTTACCAATATTATATTGACTTAGAGGAGGAGATCCTGGAATATCTGTGGAATTAGTATTAGAGAGCTGAAATGGAGTCATAGTAGAAAGGGAACGACTTCCAAATAGGTTACGTGGTGCAACTTTATTTTCAGTTAATTCATCAGCATAATGGTATTTTTCATCTTCTGGATCTGTAAATGGATAGAAAAAGAAATAAAATTGTCTTTCCTTTATAAAAACTAATTACACAGTATACAAAAATTTATGTAGACAGTTATATTATTTAGAAATCAGATTATTCCCTGAATTCAGATATGAAATAAAGCATTGCTAATGTCATATAGAAAATTAATATAGTGAAATATTTTTGAATAATTTACTGGAAGTTACAAATATGAGATTATTTTAAGGTTATAAAACCTAAGCATGATATTTGTAGAGTTAGATACTATAACTAAAAATAAATTAAGATTTTTATACAAATAAAGTTATATTTTGCAATCTAACAAAATAGAACCCTTGAATAGATGTCCCCTTACCATGAGTTAGGGGTTTGGGTGCTTCAGGGATTTTGTGAGCTATGCTGATTGTAGCACTCTTACTTAGGGTCGCCCTTGCTAGAAAGGTCATGGTTGAGAAGTGAGATAAAGAGCATCCAAACTAAATCCATGATGTTAAAGAAGTTCATACTATATCATGTGTGGCGATGGTTAAAGTCTCCTGAGAACGAAAGGATTGCAACAGCTATCGAGACATCTCTTTGCTTAGCATTCCTGGGAAAGTCTATGCTAAGTGTCTGGAGAGAAGTCGGGAAATAGTCAACTCCAAACTGTCGGGAGAACATTGTGGTTACAGAGCTGGCTGAAGCACAACAGATCAAATCTTTGCTCTAACGCAAATCTTTGAGAAATCCTGAGAGTATGCAAAAGATATCTACGATTGCTTGTGGACCTCAAAATAGCATATGGGAATGTTCTTCGGAAGAAGCTCTGGAGAGTGTTGAAAGAGTACAGAGTAGACGAGCAATTACTGGTTGCTATCACGCCTTTGTACGAAAGCTCTGAAATGCGTGTCCGGATAAATTGCATGGCCGCCATTTTGGGTCAAGGTTTATTTTCTTAAATGGGAAGGGGGGTCATCTAACATATCAAATGACACCAGTTTTTTCTCAGGAGTTTATTCCTGCAATCGGATTTCGGTTATCTGTTGTGGTTCACAAGTTTATTAACAAAAACATTAACACTGTACCATTGTCTATGGCAGGTACTTGGAGATAGGACTAATGAAGGAGGAGAGGATTGAGTTGTTGAATATAAAGCTCGTACAGGCCAGCCAAAACCATCAACCGATGAGGCAACCTGAACAATGATATTGGTAGCATTTGCAAAGAGTCCACAATGCAACACAAGACGGCTTGCAGCTGAGTATGGACTCAGCCAATCATCCATAGCACGTATTCTGCAGACCAATAAGTGGCATCCATTCAATGTTTGGATGCAGCAAAAACTTTCAGAGGATAATCTGGACAGACATAAGACCCCAGAACTCAGTTCCCTGGGCTCTGGACAACTATCGACTGGATACTTCATTTCCACATAACATTGTAATCAGTGATGAAGCAAATTTTTATGTCCATGGTGAGATGAACCGTCAGAACATGAAATATTGGAGCAATGCGAACCCTCATTGGACAGATCCATCCAAAGTCGTTGGTGATATTAAATTTATGGTGTGGTGTGAGGCACCGTTTTATGGAACAATTTTCATAGACGGTACACTAAATGCTGTCACTGTTTCCATCACTGTTGACTGAAGATGGCAGTTTCCCAAGTTTTTTCCAGCAGGATGATGAACCACCACACTATATAGACGTAATGTCTGTCAATGGCTGAATGGGCTCACAGGATTAGCTGGCATGATCATGTGGAGTGGCCACCACGTTCCCTATAAGTGACACTGCTAGATTTTTACCTGTGCGACCACTTGAAACAACTTGTGTATGCTGTGGAAATCCAAAGCAAACGTCGCATTCAGCAACGCATCCTATCCGACTGTGACAGCATTATTCCCGACGTTCTTTTGCGCGTGCATACTGAATGGATAAAGCGCCTTAAGCTATGTGTTCAGCAGCAGGGACAACTTCCTTTAGTTGCTGCAACCCAGTTTTCGGTGTATGTTTTTGTTTGGAAAATGTCAATCTCTGCTAATAACTTGTAAACCACAACAGATAACTGAAATCCGACTGCAGAAATGAACTCCTGAGAAAAAATTGATGTTATTTGATATGCCACATGACCTCTTTCCCATTTAAAAAAATGAACCTTGACCCAAAATGGCGTCACCATTGATTTCTAGATGGCGACCAAACTCCTAAAGTGTCCCAAAAGATAAAACACCTATCCTATTCTCTACTAGCATAGTCACATCATTCATTTTACGTACATTTCCGAAATACAGCTTTTGACTCGCCGTATACATCGTTTGAAGCCAAGTACATCGTTCTGAGATTCCTGAGAGGTGTGGCAGGTGTTATCTTGCTAGATAGAGTGCACAGCAGCCCATTAAGGGAGTCTTTGGTTGTTAAGCCGCTATTTATTCGCATCGCGAGGTCTCAGTTGCGTTGGTATGGCCACGTGATACGGATGACGCAAACTGGTCTTCCTAGGCAGTTGCTATTATCCAAGCCAATGGATAAGAGACCAAGAGGTCGGCCTATAACAAGGTAGCTAGAATATGTGGAGAATCTGGGTTCCAGGCGCTTTAGAACATGTGCCTGTGGAGGAAAATCGCTGTGATCCTGCCCCCGCGACCCTAATAGATAAGTGGGTTTGAAAAGTAAATAAGAGAAAAGACAACGTTTATACAGAGGGTTGCCCCAGTTAAGCTCGGTCGAATTTGGGTGTCATTTTTTACGATGAAAATCCCTTCCTCCACCATCTATTGTGCTCTATGTGATGGCCCCGGTTATAGACTATCGCCCTGTATCGCAGTTTCCATTGCAGAAGGCTATAGCGCAGCACCGGACGTGGAATGTTAGCCCACACCTCCTGACACACTTTCCAAAGGCCTTCGACAGTTGTGGGGTGCCTGGAAGCAAGACCTCGTTTTTAGAGACCAAAGCCGCAGAAATCCATTGGTGAGGCATCCGGCGACTTCACAGGGACGACACTAAAAGGTATGACAAGTTTGGTGACTAAAATAAAATAAAATAAAACAAACGGGACTAAAAGGCGTTGGAGAACCTCTCCCTGATGTGCCCTTCTCTCAATGCGTGTCCTCTTGCTTTATGACGCCGTTCTAATGCTAGGTTGTTGTGGATGATGCGCCAGATGGTGCCTTTGGATGTCCCTATGTGGCTGGCAATGCTCCTTTGGGTTTGGGGGTTTTCTTTGGTGACTGCTGCCTTTACATGTTTTAAGGTGGCTGAGGTGCGACTGGGCTGCGCTCGCTTCTGGGTCAGTTTTTTTGAAGCTTGGGCTGGGTCAGTTTTTTTGAAGCTTCTGGTGGGAATCCATTTTTGTGTAGTTGGAAAATACGACCCACACACAACTTGCTGATGGACAGACCCTTTTATTTACATGCTTCCACTATCATTGATTGACTGTACTTGGCATCAGAAAGTCAAATGATGTACCCTTGCCATAAATCCGCAATTTTAGGCGCCATTCTTGAATATAAATTCTGCTTATGTATTCATAGACGCAAACGTACACAGAACACGCAGGTGAGTTTAACTGTCTTCTCACCCACAGAAGTGGGAATGGCCCATAGTTGACCGAGCTTAACTGGGGCAACCCTCCGTATATGAAGTTAAAATATGTCCTATAGGTTTTGCTCCCGATAGCTTTTTAATCACAATAAACGATTTAGTTCCTAGTTGGTAATTTATTTTTGCATATAATGTCTCTTTATAAGTAAACTTTAAATATATCATATCTGATTAAAACCACATTTTGCTCTAATCTACTTTGTTGCTTTTCAACAAAGTTGATTTAAGAATTTCTAGACAATCTTCCAGTTGTTAAATACTCCCTCTGGAAAATTTGGTATACATTCCAACATTATTTTTGTATTGAATTTTTTTTTTTTTTTTTGGGGGGGGGGGCCTTTTTTTTTTTAAATAAAAATTGTTTTAAATTTTATTTTGGTCTTACATTTGTAAGTAAAAATTTAAAATACCATTTAAATATCTTCGCCATTATCAAGTTCTTAACATAAAATTTTACCATCACTACAATATCTGATGGTAAAATGAAATTATTGCCTCACTTTATAACTGCGGTGCATTGACTGCAATATCTATTTCCATTCTAAACAGAGTCTAAACATCCATAATTGACTGAAAGAATTGCACCAGTTGTTATTGAAAGGATACAGCAATAGCGCACAAGCATCACTGCATGGATAATTTGATTGATATTTAAATGTTCACATAACAGTATTTCAGATGAGCTTCACGTGACAAAAAAAAATAAACAAAATGGGAAATTAAAGTTAATATCAGGGAAACTCACCTATATAAAGTGATTTTGCATCTGGACCATGGAATATTTTTATTATTGCTGAAAGATGGGTACTATCCATTATGCACACAACAAATGGTAAAAAGAATGCTTCCGCAATTGCCAACCAAGCAGCGCCATTATCCAACCAAGGAGAGGGCACATTCAGGAAAAAAGTTATCATAACAATTGTAATCTTTAAAAAGAAAAAAGGAATAATATCATTCATTTAATATATAAAAATTGAAAGCAAGTGATGTAATAAAATCATTAAAAAATTATAAAACTAAAATTTTTTTAAGGAATGCAAACTACAGTCCGTCCCAAAAAATTACGAACATTGGTTTTTTCTGTGTAATGGAAAGAATTCAACAAATTTTTAATATAGTTTATTGTTACTCTATAAGATAGGAAATTATTTCAATGCTGCTATATGTTTAACAATCAGATCACATAAGAAAACATCCGAAAAAAAAGAAACAGGCGTTTTTGCTGTCCCAAAAAATTATGAACATAGTATGAAAAACGTCAAACAATACAAAGAACGTATAAATTAATAATCAATAAACTTGCCATTTCTTTTAATCACTTCAAAAATATGATGTTTCATTGATTCAATAAGTTTGCGCAAGTTCAGAAGTGGAATTTCCTCCCATGACTTTAGAACGGCCGTCTTAAGGTCCTGAACGGAATCAAATTGACGTCCATCCTTATAAACAGCCCTAACCAAGATTCCCCACACATTCTCGATTGGGTTTAAATCAGCACTCAATGACGGTCATTCTAAAACAGGGATGTGGTTTTGATTAAGCCATTGTTTTGTCGATGCTGATGCATGAATTGGAGCATTGTCTTGTTGAAAAATGTAATGCTCTCCACCGATACGGACAGCGTGTGGGAGTAAATGTTCGTTAAGCATCTCTTGATATGCCGTAGAATTCATTCTGCCATTGATGATTGCAAGTGATGACTTTCCGTTCATGCTGAAGCTATCCCAGATCATCAGGGAACCACCTCCTTGAACTCTCTTGCTGAAATATTGTTCTTCATGGCATAGGTCGTGCTAATATCGCTGTAGTCCATCAGGTCCATCTAGACTGAATTTTTTTCGTCACTGAATATGACATGTTCCCACTCCTTGTCCCATTGTAGACGTTGTTGCAGATGTGTTGCTTTGAGGGCTGGTCGTTGTTTGCGTTTCATGAATTTAATGTTTTTGTCGCTTCTTAAAATGCGATGCACACTTGATTTGGAGATTTCATGATCCAATTCTTGGGCTATTGTACGTGTTGAGCAATTTTTGTGGGTAGCTAATCGCACTACTTCTCGTCTAGTACGGCTAGTTGCCTTTTTCTTGCGGCCACTTGCGTGTTTGCCGCTTGCAGTTCGTTTCCCTTTCAAATATTCATTAACTGTCGATCTTGCACGACCAATTCTTCTGGCTATTTCAGCTTGTGAAACACCTTCAGATGCCAGGGCATCCATATAACCTTTTCACGTTCTGTAACATCTTTCCTCTCCCCATCTTGTGAGAAGTGGTCAGTTTTTTTTTTAAAACTTGTAGGACTACAAGCAGAGTTCCTTCTATCTATCTATATGCAACTTTCATGTTAATAAATGCTTCCACCTACTGCGAAATGATCATGTTCTGTGTGTTCGTAATTTTTTGGGACATCACATTTAAGGTAGACTGGATGGTTTGTTATTTCTTACGTGCCTGAATGTTAAACACATAATAGCAACATTGCGATAAATGCCTATGTTGTACAGTAACAGTAAACTGTGTTAACAATTTGTTGAATTCTTTCCATTACACAGAAAAAAACAATGTTCGTAATTTTTTGGGACGGACTGTATGTTACTAAAATATTAAAAATTATCATTGTAATAGAAGTAAAATAAAAATTTATTTGCTGCCTATAACAGCACTTCTGATGACAATGTTTGAATTTCTAAAATAACAGATGTCAAAAGTAATTATGGGCACACATGGAATAGCAAAAAATAAAAATGACTGTAGGTCTGATAAAAGAAATTTAATCTGTGTACATTCATGTACAGTTGACTCTTGGAACAGTATGGGTTTGAACAACACACCTTGGTTGCACACATATGGAGAGTCCACCATGAAAAATATACATTTCAGCAAAAGAAAGACGTATATAAACATTTTAATACTAAACTTATTCAGTTAGCTCAAGATGAATACAAGTTACTACCTTTGTCCTCTACAATTACAAGTGGTTACCCTTTGCTTCCAGACACTTATTAGTACTGCGAACTGCTGCTTAGACAACTTTGCTCAAAATGTCCAGTGGGATTGCCACACGTTCTGTTTAAAATTTCTTCTAGAAAGGCTACCAGTGTATTCAGTTTCCTGTATACACAGTCTTTATCTCCCGCCTCCCCTTCCGTAGGTAAAGATCTCCCATCTAAAGATGTTAAATGAGTTTGTATGGAGACCTCAAAATTTCACCTCTCCGTCCTATCCGGTATCCTTGAATGGTTGAAGGTCGTATGAATTTCAGCAGAGAAACAATGTCAACGTTTAAATGCAAGAGAACATTTTCGTTGTTTATCCAAATGCATTAAATGTCCACAAGTGCCACCACTGCTTCGCCAAATTCCAGTTGGGCAGTTTTGACCTGCTCCTTGTACAGAAGGCCACTGGAGCTGGACAATGATAAGCTGGCCTGCAGATCCTCGTCAAACCATCTTATCCAAACATGAGCACATAAACGGATAAAAATATGAAATCAATATTTTTTCATGTCAGCGTAAGGAGAAGAAGTTGATACTGGTGTCCGATCCAAAAATAAAAATTTGGAGAAAACCCCTTATCGTTTTGTTTATTTTTGAGAGCAACTGAAATTCAACTCATTCTATCGACGATATATTTCTCAACTTTCAAGATATTTGCTTCGGCTTTTTATAAGAGTAGCTCTATACATTTGGCTAATAAATTATGCAAAAGACAATTTGGTAACGCATGCGCAGTTAAACATTATTTAGTAAAAATGCTCATATTTCATCAAATATTTAATATTTTTCTATTCTGATTGCAGGGTGTTGTCTGTACTGTAGTTTGTCAAGTTTTCTGTAAATGGCATTGCATTGGGTTGAAAACCTTGCGTGTTATAAACAAAAAACTTACGAAAACATTTCGACCTTTTTAAAGAAACTTTTATATCTCCATGAATATACGTGCTATTCTCATACAAATGAACACAGAAAAGTAAAACAAGCCTCTTAAGCATATGCTACAGCTACAATGCATTTCAAGCATTATTTTTTACAGGGTGATTCAAAACATTATTTTTTTGGTTCACTTCTTTGCTGGTCCCCTATTTGCTTTCGGGAGAAAACCTTCCCTGAAATATATGAGGTGTAACATCCTTTTTACAGCTCTGAAATTTCAGGATAATTCGTCAACTATTTTTCTAGATATTCGACAAAACGTCTAAAATAGAAAGTGTCCAATTACTTTCTTCCAATCAGTGTAGTTGTAATTCTAAAGTATACTCCTTTTGACGGACCGACCTGGTTAAGAAACGTCTGTCTCTTGGTCAGATCTGTGCTTTACTACTGTCATGTTTCCTGACTTGCGGATTTTTTACTTCTTTTACTCCCAGGCTGCTGATGTGACAGTCTATCATTAAATCCCTTTGGAACTTGCTGGGTGACTTGGTTGAAGCATGTTCAGTTTTTACAAATAACAGTATCCATAACCTTTGTGTCCTTATTAGTGCTCTCAGCACGTGTTCTGTTAAGCAAAGCATGGAATAGCACACTTTTAGGGATGTCTTAGACATTAATAAGGATGCCCGTAGTCTTTGGTTCTATCTCAGACAGCGGAATTTTTCGTTTTTCAATTACAGTAATGTACAATATTTAACTTCACATATCTGACAATTGCATTTGAAGCTTACACGAACTATAGCGGGCTAACTGATCAATCAATATACCGTATAAATCATATGCACTATGTGATCAAAAGTATTCGGACATCCGCGAGTAATGGATTTTATCATGAAGGCTACAATGAGGACTCGCATAAATAAAAAAGAATGCAGGCGAGTTTACAGACACCATTGCAAAGTTGAAATGGTAACACGAGAGGAAAAGGCGAGGTAAATAACTTTGGACGTGTTATTGGTTAAAGCGAGTGAGTGTGACCAAAATTGTGGAAAATTGGTTCGCGAAATTTCTGCAGTATAACACGTGTCCAATTCCACCTTAATTGATATCATTATATAGTGGAAACGTTAGGGACATGACTGCACAACCACGACTTAGAGAAACGGCAGAAGTGGGTGACGAAGCCGAATACATTTTGTAATAAACTCCAAAGATGCCTCTGATCCCAACTTCGGGTTCATGGTCGAGCAGCGATGCTTACAGTAGTGTAAAGATGGATCCTTGAGTAATGGCGACATGTCTTTTGAAACAATGAATTACGTTATACTCTGGCACTCTGATTCAACGAAAGCGATTGTGGTGATATTTACCCACTGCATTGTGCACAAATAAACTTTGCTGCTAGATGCTTAACGGTTTCGGGCTGTTTCTTATGGTTCGGGCTCGGATCCAGGGGTCCCACGGTTAGTACTTTCGTACTAAACTCAGTACATTTTAATTGACGCTGTACGCCTGTGATACGCTGGTCACATTTAGTACGAAAAAAAAACGTATACCAAACGAACATATGATGAAGAAATGGAAGAAAAATGAATTAAATGTTGAAAAATTATTGTACCATTGAAAACTTTTCTCCATATTCTAGACAAATTCCATGTTGCTCACATCGTGACAGGGCCATCCTTGTTTTAGTACGACCGTGCACAGTCCATAAACCAGAAGATGTGCAGATATTACCAAAAATTCAGTACATAACTCAGACTTCTGTAAATTAATCATCATTCTGAAGTGACTACAATGAAATCGCTTGAAGAGCAGGCAATTGGTTAATGAGTATAGAACAACCCACACTGAACATCCTATATTCGCCAGCAGCTCACTGTAACAACAGTCGTCAAATGCTAATGTTTGATTGGTTAAATAATAAAAGAAACCTCTGATAATTTTAGCCCTAAAATAAACCTTATTTATTTCAAAAAAGTGCTTTTTAAGAGCACGACTAGAGCCCTGATTAGTCCCGTATGTACATGTATTTGCATCAACTGAATGAAGGACGAAATCATGTAGTTTCTCAGCTCATCGTGCGTCATACTATAGACATTTGTCCGTATTAAAGTGTAGAATTGGTCCAGAAAATATCGGGAAAGGGTCACGTGGATCTATGAGTTATTTCCAAATAGACCGTACCATAACTAGCCGAAAATTTAGAGGAAAATAACTTTAAAGCCGAACTCAATCTTAAATCGACACTATTCTCATGGGGGACTTCGAACCCGTTGATGAAGGTGAAGTAAGGTGAGTCAGGTGACCATTCTTGGGATGTGATGAAATCCGGAAAATTGGTCTTGCACAATTCCTATGTTGTTTTCTCTTTGCGGACCGTTGCCGAGTCTTACTGAAAGGTCCACGTTTCATCGCCGAAATGCTGCTGAACCCATGGAAGTACCAGGGCCTCCAAAATGTCACGGCGGTACACAGCTTTGTTGATTTTGACTCCGATCATGATGGACTGTGGTTTTCGACGGTGTTCAATGACGGATGATGTCGCAGGAGCCTCTATGAACCACATCCTGTCGTTTAGGCGATTGTGCGCTTAAAAAATAATAAACCATTAAGGAATGACATAACCAAGTACTGAAAGGTTAAACTAAACCATTCGTGGAACCATATTTTAAACCATCCTATGTTAATATTGTAAGTTTCTAATGGACCATAATGATCCATTAAACCAGGTTCCTTGGAACAATTACGACTATCATTAATTTTACGTTATATTCATTCATGACACATCATTCCAAGTTGTTTGATATATTACATGCCATATCTTATCATTGAAAATATTTGAGGGTGTCATAAGGGTACCATTAGAGCACGTGCCATTGTTTCGATTTCAAACATTTTCAAAATGGTTCATTTCCGGAACAATATTTATTAATTGTCGAAAATAGTAATTTATATCCGCGTCTATCTCGTCATTACGATTTGTTTGATATATTAATATATCTCTTCATTGAAAATTGCTAGGTGGGATCGTGAAGGTACCGTTTGTGCACGTGCTATTGAACCCATTTAGATAATATTTGTGATTGGTCCGTGCCATGTACCATATTCATCGATAGAGGAAAATAGTAATGAATAACCGCTTCTATCTCGTCATTACGATTTGTTTGATATATTCCTGAATATATCTTCCCATTGAAAATTGCTTGGGGGAAAATTGAGGTACCATTTGTGCACGTGCCAATGAACCGATTAAGATAATTGTGATTGGTTCGTGCCATGAGCCATATTCATAGATTGACGAAAACAGATTTTGAAAATCTTTCATAGCCTCGGAGGAGTTAGAGTTACGGACGGACAGACAGACACGTTTCCCCACACTGATAGCATAAAGCACCTTTCGGTACTTAATAAATGAGAATATCGGAAAGAAACTACTACTACTACCGAAGAAAGAATGAGCGAATCCAACATACTTAATTTGTATAACGAGACGTTACAATTTGTCTCCATTATTTTACCGCACATTGTAAAATGATATATATGGACTTTCATTATTTTTGTTACTGTTTAAATCGCCATTTCTTGGTGACATGTTTGATGAAAATTTATTCTAAATTCATTCCAAAGTTTTCAGAGCGTGTCATATAATTAGAAGAAAACCAACAACACACGAATTACATACGAAAATCTGTAAGCGGACATGTCATATTCACTTCTTTAAGTTGGACTTAAGTTGAAATTCGGAATGTAGCTTACTATGGCCATGTCCTCCTTAACTATTTAGTTTGGTTTTGATTGGCCCACTGGGATCGGAGTTACGGGGGATGGAAGTGACTATCTGGGACTATCTGGTCTTTATGGTAAAGGAATGAAATTCGGTACGCAGATTCCTCTAGGCAACATACACAGGGTCGAGTCACATTATTATGACCACCCTCTACATTTGTCTTCGGGGTTTCCCAGCCTAGGAACTATGTCACATGTTGGGAATTGGTTAAGTGACTATATAAGGTAGGTTTCCACTATGTTAAAAATATATCACTCATTGCTGCTATGAGTCAGAAACGTGATTTATCAGATCTGGAACAGGGGATGATAATCGGCTTTCGGGCCAACGGTAGCAGTATTTCGGAAACCGCGCAGTTTGTGAACTGTTCTCGTGTTGCTGTAGTTAAAGCATACCATGACTGGGAAAATGGGACTGTTCAGAATAAACGGTATGGAGTATTGATGAGAGAGGTGAACGTCGGCTGCGAAGGTATGTGGAGGCCAACCAAAGAGCTACAGTGGACCAACTTACCGCTCAAATCAACGAGGGTGGTACCAGACCTGTCTCTAAAACCGCAGTACAGAGGACCCTGCTACGTATGGGCCTCCGCAGCAGACGGATGGTCACCGCACCCATGCTGACGAAGGTTCAGCGCAAAAACGGCTTCAATTTGCCCAACAGTACAGAAACTGGACCACTTCTGACTGGAAAAAGGTTGCCTTCTCCGACGAGTCACGATTTCTGCTCCACAGAAGTGACGGCCGTTGGCGGGTGAGGCGAGAAACTTCCGAGAACAAGCATCCTGCAACCATTGTTGGACGAATCCAGGCTGGTGGCGGCAGCGTCATTGTGTGGGGTGTTCTCATGGCATTGTTTGGGCCCACTGATACCTGTGGAAGGCACTCTCAACCAATTCTGTTATTTGTCTATAATTGCAGATCAAGCACATCCATACATGGCGACTGTCTTCCCAGAGGGGGATGGCACGTTCCAAAAAGACAATGCGACGTGTCATACGGCTGCAATTGTTCGGGGGGTGGTTTGAGGAACACGACGAACAGTTCCAAGTACTACCCTGGCCTCCTAATTCCCCAGAACTCAACCCAATCGAGAACCTTTGGGATCACCTCGATCGTCATGTGCGTGCTATGGAACAACCACCGCGTAACCTTCAGCAGCTATCGGATGCTTTACGGTCTGCATGGCACAACAGCTACCAGTAGAAACCTATCAGAATCTTATTGACTCACTCCCACGCTGTCTAGCTGCTGTCCGTGCCGCTAAAGGCGGTTATTCGGGATATTAGCTGATGGTCATAATAATGTGACTCGACCCTGTACATTACTACATTATTAATTAACTATGAGTCAAATTGTCCCGTTGGGGTCGGAGTTGTGGTGTATCAGTCACGTGGTCTTTAGAAATATTAATGTCTTCAAATGGCATGTGATATGTCATTCAATCGGAAATGATGAGAAACAAAAGAAGATAGAGCTCGTTTACATTTTCTAAATACTAGATTCGATAAAATAAATTTTTAATATAAAAAAGAGGGTAAATTAAAGATGAATTCAGGATTTCCGCTACTTTCCTATACCCTTCTCGGGGGGATTCATTTCTTATTTTCGTTTTTCATCTAGTTGATCCAGATAAAATCAGTTGACTAGCTTGTGGTAAAAGTGCAGCAGTTGGAGGAAGTACTAATTGGTCATAAAGCCTGCAATTCCCAAGAAAAACTAGTTCTAATTATCTTTCTTACTGTTAAAACCCATCGTATGCGCTAAAGCCCTTTGAACGATTTTTTTTTGTTCTCGTCAAATCTTGGTAGTTTGTAAGAGACGAAGACGGAAATGAAGACATTTAATTATACCGTCTCAGTTCCATTATTAATTATAACTCAGGAGAATGTCGAAATCAGCTACATTACAATTGAATGACGGGAGGGGTGGGACGTTACGTTAAAATTGCAATTATAATGTAGCAAGATTTATTAAAAAAAAAAAAATGTAATTTCCCATTTCATCCAGCCACACACGCCTGATCTTCCTCACTAACGTTGGAAATTGTTATAGAATCAAGTTATAATTTGAAGACAAAAAAATTCCCCATTTAACGTTTTCCTCTTCCTCATTTCCACGCTCCATTTTTTGTACGAGTTTTGCCATCGTAAGTTGTTTTCCAAGAGTGAGTGTAATAGCAAATTTAAAAGCCAAATTAACATCTGAAGCTCAAAAGCCGATCGTAAACAAAATAATACGGTTTCCAAAATCCGAAAGACAAACGGTGGAATAAATTCGCTCCTGTCAATGGAAATTAAAGTAAACAGCCAGTGGGCACTTTATTTTCACGGCTAATTTTCGCTGCTACCTTTCCCGAATCAATAAAAACAAAGGTGACTTCAAAAGTGGTTAGGAAGGCCGTTGCCCTTTCCTCTAAAATTGACACCAATATCGTGGCCTTGGAATTGATCGTAAAAATAGCATTTTTATTTTCTGCTTTTCTTTTCTTTTTTTTTTTTTCGTCCTTCGAGAAACGGGATTTCAAGTCATCGACATCTGTTTTCTTCTGTTTGCTTATCATAATAATAAACGTCTGCATTTGTCCGTGTAATGGAGCCGTGTTCCCTTGGAAGGCTACACTTCGCCGTCGGTCCCAAAACCCGACACAAAGAACAATGTCCTCTCTATTTTTTGTGAAGTTCTTGCTGTTTAATTTGTCAACACCTGATATAACTGATATCGAAAGCAGTAAGCGTAGAAAGGATATTTTCACACACTTCTTAAAGCTAAAATTTGAGTCCGAAAAACTTTTTGTTATCAACATCAAAATATTTGGATAGTCATGCTTTTCTTAAAATAAATTCTGATAACACATTTTATGGAAGGAACTGCTACTTCAAGTTAATTCGTTTCACTATATTATAAATATTTTGTGGTATTCATACGAGGAGGCACGGCGTTGAATATATTTGTAGCCGTAAGATTGCCTTAAAAACGAAAACAAATTAAACGTTTTAATCGGATTAATCCGAAGTCAACCATGCCTACGATTCAAAAGTGATGTTCAGTTAACAGAGTAGTTATCAACTGCGACTTCAACGATCCGTAACGTATTTGAAGTATTCAAAAGCCATGCCACAGCAAATTAAACTGCCGTTTAACACGCAGAGTTTCAATATTGGTTGCCCCCATTATGGAATTATTTGAAATCGAGTTTACTTCATTATTTATACTAAGAAGATGACTTTTCGCAAAGTCGATTTTCAATCGCTTGAGAAGCAGACGCTACTACCAACAAGCTATGGTGACATAACTTCAGCAGGGAGGCGTAGGGACCTCAACATTTTTTAATTAACAGTTCACTACATTGGAGTGCTCAAGCACGCCAAACAAACGCGTTGAAATGTCAAACCACCACGAAGAACGCCTTTTAATTCGGTAGAGAACACACGAGGTTTAGTAAACAGTAAAGAGATTCGGTCTAAGCTTCGGTCTAAACATTCAAGTCGGCAATAAAGTATGATTTTGCCAGAGCGAATGTGGCAATCTGCGACAAGTTATTCTTTCCATGCAGATCATATCCGATTTTGTATCTACAGTTTTTAGAAGGATAAATAGCAAACTTAGAATATAAAAATAAACAAACAAACAACAAAAGGTAATTATGAAGCGATATCTTGCAGAAACACAGGTTCAAAAATATTACAGTAATAGTAAATGATGTTTTCCAAAATGACAGTAATCATGTTGTTAGAAATGACAACATGCTGAAAGATATAACTGAAGACACCAACTTAATTCTTGAAGAAACTTATGACAATCTGGTAACGAAGTTCGACTGCAAATCTTACTGAAAAATGCTACTTTCCTGAACATTTATGTTGTTAATTTAAAGTAATTTGATTTGTTCTTCTTTATGCACAAACGCTTTCTTTATTTTTTAAATTTATTTTATTTAATTATTTTGTATAGACTTAAAAAAACCCAGCATGTTGTTGTTTGTATCTGTAAATAAGTTTATATTTCCAAATCATTAATTCCGTTCCCTCCTTCCAATTGCTGTAAGACTATTTAAATTGAATCAAAATTTAATGTTTTTGATACCCCCCCACCATCATCTTAAGATTGTTTAATAAACAATCTCAAAAACCGGTTTTATATGCTTCTTTCAGCCAAAAAAATATAAGACAAGCAATAAGCATCGCGCCAAATTACTTCGGAGCAGGAAGCAATGAAACGAATTGATTTTTTTTTTGTCTATGAAGCACGTTCACGCATTATTTTCTATGAAGAATTCTTTAAGAAATGTGTAAAAACAAAGAAACGAAATCAGCAAAGTTGACGTTAAATCCTCTTGAGTAAACAGATTTCACATTAGCTCAAAACCCATGAAACTAAATAATTCAGTAACTATCCAAAGTTATACGAATAAAGAAAATGCACACGTACATAAAATTTAATAATTTTTCTTTGTCTGTGACAAAGATTAGGCCTATTGGATTTATTTCTAGAAATAAATGATATTCTATTTGTGATTACTCTAACCAAAATGAGCAATTTTCAATAGTTTTGCCAAAAAAGATGAAAACCCACAGAAGGAATGCATTGGAATTTTATTCATATTCAGTTCATAAAGCGTTAGGTCTTACGTTTGGCAGATGACATCTTTGTGTTCAATGTTTTATGGATATTTTTGAATTTTCAGTACTTCTGTTGTTCCCTATGATTGGAGAAACGGAAGATTAGCAAATTCAACTCGTTTGCCTTCTTTGGGTCAAAATCTGGCAATGGCATGTATTCCAGGTACCACATCACATTCAAACTGAAGACCTGATCATCTTTTATCACCAGAAAAAAATCTTATGTCCTTCACCAGAAAGATAAGCAATAGCATCTTTCCAATGTTTACATCCTGCATTTATTACTTATATTTGTCAAGCTTCTTCACTCGAGCGATGGAACTAAGAAATGAACGAACTTTCCTAATAGAATGAACTTGAGAAGAGTTCGCAGTAGATAATCCCACTTTGACACGATTCTTTACTTTCTATTTTTTTTTCATCCGTACTTGTAGTAGTTGTGCTTCATTTATTGTTTTTTTCCTCCAAACAGGATTAACTAAATCCAACAAGCCTAAAACGCACTTTCGAATATTTTAAAGGTGACTGTAATTTTATTAATAACTGCAGCAACATTACAGTAAAAAATCCTGAAAACTTTAACGCCTAAATTTATGTCAGGATACACAAAAGTTTGAGCGATGACCTGTAAATTTTATTTTCAGTTGATTATTCTAGTAAAGTCACTATAAAATATCATACATAGTAATCAGTGAATGTCTTCTGAAATCTTCGATTATCAGAGCAAGATCTTGAAAGAGGCAACACTGTTCCCTCATTACATGTTCTAAATGCAACGATGTGGTCAGTTGAACATGTTTAACCGCTCACACACAAAAAAGTATGTACCCCCCCCCCCTTTCTTTCTTTCTTTTTTTCTCTCCCTCTATGAAATTAAAAAGAAACATGTAATAATGCATTTTAATTGCAAGTGACAAAAAATATTCGGCAAATGAGGCCAACTACATTTGAATATAATCGCAATGACTTTTAACTTTCATTTCGTGAACTGACCTACATGTTTGAATATGTAAATTCAAATGTAACGATCCGATAGTTGGACACTATTCCAAAGCGAGCACATTCTTCTGGGATTTGAATGAACTGTTTAATTCACGAAAATAAAATTAAGAGAATGCCAAATGATTACATTTGCGTAAGAGGTCCTCGAACTGCAAATATGTTTAATGAAGAAATATTTAAGCACTATGTCGTTTGAAGCATGCTTAAACAACGCATCGCTATCACAATTATTAATACCTATGCTTAAGGGATGATCTAATGAAACGGATCCGCACAGTTTTGTGCAATCAAAAATAATCTTCTTGGGATAGAAACCGCTTATCCCCCTTTTTCTCACTCGGTTGTGGATTCTTGCATAGACCATTCATTTGGCTGTAAGCAAACATTTGGCGAACGTTCGCCTCCTGCAACTCTTCTTCTGCTGAAAACTTTCCAAAGGAAGTGATCTGATCTGCAGAGGTGGAGCTCTTTCATCCAAATTTCTAAAGGTATTCGTTGGATTTGATGACGCGCGTTATCGTACAGGAAGAATCACTTTATTGCCTTTATGTTTGATAACCGCACACATTTTCATTAGTGTTGCACAATATCGTCTGATGAATGAATGAATGAACTGCAAGGGGTGGTTACCATTAAACCAAAGTGGTTATACTAGAAACCGAAGTGGTTAAGAGGAAACCTGGGCACTGCGACTCTCTGATTCTATTGTACTATCCCCAGTAACGACTGCTACAGGAAACAGTAGCAGCCGGGACCGACGGCTTAACATGCCCTCCGAAGCACGGGGGGCGATGGACATTTCCAGGTGGTCATCCAACCTGTGATTAACCGCGCCCAAGGCTACGGCTGCCCCCATATATATCGTCTGATACTCGATGCTCTTCGGTGTCGTCCATAAATTACGCAACGCAAAATTGGTTCATTTTTAACTTCCCTCTCAGTGATTGTCAAAATTCTATAATGTCCCAATTTTATTACAGAGGCAAATTAACTCTTGAATAGCTGTTGAAGAA
This sequence comes from Rhysida immarginata, assembly GCA_023313115.1. Lineage (NCBI taxonomy): Eukaryota > Metazoa > Arthropoda > Chilopoda > Scolopendromorpha > Scolopendridae > Rhysida > Rhysida immarginata. The sequence continues at coordinate 21,071,206 of JAHWFO010057280.1, forward strand.
ATATTGTATTTTATGAGTAAAAGTATCAATTATGAAATCGATTTAATATTATGTGACAAGATAGAAATAATACTTTTTACATATGACCAAGTGAGTTATTCCGTGATCGTTAAAAGATGGTCTTCTAATGACGAATGGGGAAAAAACAAAAATGCAAAACTCCTCAAAGCACTGATTTTACAAGGAAAATACATTTCAAAGTACCAAATGATTTCAGACTTGCAGCGAGAGGCGTAAAATTAGCCTGCAATGAGTAAAAATTGAGGAAGATGTGAACTATAACGTGGAGGGAATAGCAATCAATAATTCAAGCAATTCCTGCAATGTGTATTAACGGTTAAAAATTTGTCTTAAGAAGTTTCACAGTATGTGAAATGTTCAAAGTGGAATAAAACAGTCTAGTTAATGGTTATTTTAAAGTCAAAACAAAAAATGTTCGAGTGCCGAGTCACAATGCAAGCAGCGCGACGATATTGGCTAGCCCAAATGCATTCATGCATTGAATTTTTTACTTTGCCATCTCTGCTTAATAAGTAACTCATTTGTCTTATTTTATAACTTCTAATTATATAGGAATTCGCATTTGAAAAAACACTAAAGTTCACGAAAGCCCGCCACCTACGAGTGGCCATGATTCTACAGCAGATATCGACTAGTACGGGGACACTCCTGAAAAATTTCCAGTTGTACAGTTGTAGAGCTCAAAACGCTGATTTTAACAACAAAAAAAGATTAAAAATAAACCCATTACAACAAAATGGAATTTCAGTGCTCAAGCTACATTGAGCATTTCATTTATTGACAAAACTCAATGTGGCATCCTTCTGCTTCAATTCATAACTGTTCACGGTATTTCACAGAACCCATCACATTTGACATCATGATGGGTGTTATGTCTGTACAAGCCTGCTGAATTCGTTGCTTCAAATCATTTACTAATGCTAGTACAGTGGCATATACCTTGTCCTTAATATATCACCATAGTTTAGCACAGATTTGTTGTATCTCCACTAGTTTTGAAATTGTATGGTGGGGGGGGGGGTAACAGACTTTTGACTCACCCCGCATGTGGATTCGCTTTCTTTTTTCTTGTGTCTATGAAGTTTTGTAACTATTATAAGTACGAAACCAAGAACAGATGAAGGGGGGTTACAGACCATCTGTTCTTGGCGAAACCCTTTATCCGAAATTCTAAAAAAAAAAAAAAAAAATGCAGTTTTTGTAGTGAGACGAGTGTCAGTTATAAGAGTTGACTAGGGTAAAGTTTTTTTGTAGTGTAAAAATTTTGCAAGACCTAGGCGAATACAGATTTGTTGTATCTCCACTAGTTTTAAAATTGCATGGGAGTACAGACTTTTGACTCACCCTGTATTAACATGTGGAATAGTGGTTTCGCTTGTCTTTACCTTGCACCCTCTTCTG
>JAHWFO010057280.1:21072727-21209268 GCA_023313115.1 Rhysida immarginata
CCCCCCCCCCCTCAAGCGTTACGTAATTTACGTAATTTATGGAGGATCCCTTCGGTGCTTATATCAGTGCCATAAACGACCGTGGCAATGCATGTATAGGAAATCGATGCATGTAGAGGAAAGATGCAATAAATTCTAGAGTATATGATAAAAACTTCTTTTACCCACATTAAAAAAAAATAACTTTTCACTTCGTAATGAGACGGTTAAAGTAAAAGAAAAACAAAATAGTAAACCACCGATCGTAACAAAACTTCACGTGCAACGAAACTAACCTTTCATCTGGATATGCAAATAATCAAGAATTTTATAGACGCCAAACGGCTCGACAACAGGGATTTATGTTCTGGAATGCCATTTCGTTCATAACATTCTACGACCTGCTATGCCGCGTTCCTCCCGGCCATAGCCATCCACACATGGCAAGCCTTTCCATGGACTGCCTCATGTTGCGACACACTGCCTTGACCAGTCAGATGTCCAGATCTCTCTTCTGGATGCGATTGTAAGTCGCCTGCAATCAACTCACAATGTCAAAAAGTTAGCCTTCATTGGCCGCCATCCCCAGACTATAAATCCATGCACGTCGGCAACAGCCAGAGGTCGAAAAATCGTTTCCTCTGTTCATTTCACGTAATAAATTTCGTATCACTTGCATAAAACCCTCTTGATGCATCCAACTTTTATCAGAATGTAGTAAGGAAATTCCTGCTCCCACACATCAATACTTCCTTAATCAGGAATTTTGCACCGCTCCAGATTTATTCCTATACCTGCAGGATGCCTGAGGTAAAAGCATCTCATCTCGGAAGAAATCCCCAAAACGAAAAGATAAGTTACTAGACATGTAGGAGTCCCCCAATCAAAAGTGTGCAACATTATGACCAAAAGTCTCCAAATTCCTGCCTTGTATGGACAGCACGTAAAGAATATGAATACATAAGAACAATTCCATTTGAAGATATCCCATAAAATCACCCGACCATTCCGATGAATGGGCCCATGGAAATAGATGACCACGTACGTTGGATGGTCTTTGGGAGAAGATGGACGATAAATCACTACATAGAACACTGTCTCAGATGGCGCCGAGGGCTTTCGTAATGTTTTGACAGTTCAAAAAATAATTCGCGTATTTATCCAAAATATTTTCGAAAGAAAACTTAACTGTAATGACATTTTTCCTAGTTTCACATATTTAGCCATTGTGAGCGATTTCCTTAATTTTAATGTTCTCTATAATAAAGTACTTGCTGAAATAGCTCTTTAACAATGTGTGCTTAAGAAAAACTTTTTTTCTATGGGGAAAGGGGTTCTGAAGCGATATATTTTTTTAAAACATCATTGAAATGGCCAAAATAAAAATTGAAAATCGAAATCTCTATCTCCGCTAAAAGCATGTTATTTGTGGTTTAAAGTTTATATTTCCAGCAAAGTTTTTATTATCAGCAATAAACAAATCCATCAGAGGTTGCAAAAATCTGGATCATACCAATCCGAAGAGGTCCCTTCTACATATTTTACACACTTCAATTCTCGAAGAGGCCAAATCCATTTGCTTCTTCGCAGTGAATATGCTTTTTTTACGATTAAGCGTTAAGAAATTTTTATTTTGATCATCACGCGAATTAGAAAACACTGCAAAATTACATTTGAAAAAAAGAGCGAAAGGAAACTTCTTTGGCAAGAAATATCCGGTCTCGGACCAAGAAAGGGGAAAAAATAATAAGGCAAGTTACTAAAAAAAAAAAGTAAATCTGAAGGAATAAAAGATAAGTGAGCAAAGAAAAACGATGGTGGGAGGGAACTATATACAGGGAATGAGTCAAAAAGAAACTGGAAGCGAAGAGTGGGCGTTTCAGAAGTGATCGACGAGAAATGTGCAAGAGGAGCAAACTGGCAATAGCCAGCAGCAGTAAGAAAAAAAATCAGCCACGTTTTTTACATGTTTGAATCTTTCTTTAGGGAGGAACTTGAAAGAGCAGAATAATTTGGAGAAGTGTTTCATATGCAAAGCATGCCTTCTATAAGGCGACCCTTTTGGTAGGAGTTAAGTGCTTTATGATCATCGAAGGGCGAGATAGGTAGGTAAATCGAAGAATACAAAGGATAGAACTTTAAAAGAAACCAGTGCAATTACTTTGTGTCTAATCGAATTATCAGGGCAATAGGTCGAGAAATTGTACTTAAAAATACGAATTTGGTGAGCAGTCTTACATTTTGAGCTATTGTAAGACTAAGAGCAATTCTTATTTACAATTGATTGTTTAAACTTTATTTTAAACTGAATTTTAACAGGTAAGGAGCCTCCCTTAATTCACCGAGTGACCTTTTTAAAGTGAGGTTTTGAAGACTGAAAATTCCACAAAAAAGCTCCCCCCCCCCCCCACCAAAAAAATGTCTATATGACTAATACAGTATATCTAATTTTAAAGTCTACTGAAGAAACTTTGCTCGTCATAATCGTATCAGATGACCATAATAACAACATTCAGTATAAAGATAACGGAAGAAGAAAGTAGATTATGATGTCATTGGTTAACAAGTTAAATGGTGTTGGCGATAACAAAGAACTTCGGAACGCTCGTGTTACGAAGCAAGATGAATGAAAGATCTGTAGTAGGAAAACAAAATGCGCCCGATTTAAATGGAAATAAAAGTGAAATTTCGAGGAATACACGTCATCATCCTGAATATACACGAGAGAAAAAAAAAATCTTGAAAATGCGCAATTGGTAATTCAAATCGGGCTTATTTAATACGCATATCCTTCAGTTCAATTACTTGTTTCATGAATAGGAAAATAGAAATAGATAGACTTGGAAGTAGATAAACTAGGTTAAAAAAGGAAGGATAGCATTTCCGAATTTGCGAATGATACCTTGACGGAAACCCATCGGGTCAATGATCCTGGGCGTTGGAAAGATGGAATACTGTAAAAATCACGACAAAGGAGTGGTAAAATATTAAATTCCCAAGAGATTGTAGGCGTAAAGAATAGATGAGAAGGAGTGGAAATGAGATGCAAATCCTTAATTAAAGCAATAAAATGTCCATATCAAAGCAACAAGGCGGATTGTATGTTTGAATAGCAGACAGTAACGAATTAAAAATTTGATTACGGAGTTCATCATTGCTTGTTATGAATATATACGGCATCTTCTGCCTTATTAGTCGAAGGAAGAAATTTAGCATAATATAATAACGAGATAAAGAAGGTATCACTGAAATCGCAAATCTTAATATATCAATTGCGTGAGGACTATTGGAAATGAAAAATTAATAAATTCTATTAAGTTTATCATTTAATTTAAAGATTCTTAACAGAAGCGGTGAAATGTGTTCGCTCAAGATTCGTCGCAATAGACAAACTTCCAGCACTGCTCACCGTGGAAATTTAATTAAAAAAAAAACAACCTCAAATACAAAGCGAGAAGAATTGCCCCGAGAGGGAAGCGGCCACGTTTCGCTTGAGATTGTTTTTTCTTTAAGAATTTATGGGGTGAGTGGGTGGGTGAGGAATAAGCTTGCAATAAAAAGTATTCTTCCAAGACAAATACTTCAAAATTCGTCCTGGATTCAAGTGGATGGGTCACTATCATTAAAAAGAGAACGACAAAACAATAAAAAGAGATCGAGTGTAAAAATACAGAGAACGAAATAAACATCTGCTTTTCTTATGGTCAATTTCCGTCATTATCGATTTAAAAAACCAAACCAACCAGAATTTGCCGTTTAAAATGTAAGCGACCGACGTTGCCCTTCATAGATACCACTTTACGGGAAATCTTACTATGTTAACGATGCTATCTTTGTAGGTGAAGTTAAACTAGAACGGGAGAACGATTCACACGACACTGAACCCTACAAATAACGAAGTTGCTTTCTAGTATTTGAAAGATTCGTTTAAAATTCTATTAAATTAAAGATATAAAAACGCTTATAAAGGATTTTTTAAATAGGACCATTTATAAAAATAATCCCATTTTTAAGTAATCCAGAACCTCGCAACCTTTTTAACTTATTTATCAGACATGAAATTAGCATAAGAGTTGAATAGCTACATATCTCAGACATTTTTTTTTTTACGACGGTCGAATGTCCATCCGCTGAATTGTTCATCGAACTGATTAACTCATTTACAAATGGAAGTATAAATAAATTGGCAATAGTTGTAGTAATAGGAATTTTTCAAATATAAGATAATAACTGAAGAAACATCTCCAAGATTTCGAAAGACAAATTGAAAAGGGAAGGAAAAATTCCGCGACCTGGATTCGAATCAGGGTCCCTCAGTTGGTAAGAGCAATGCCAGCGAAAGGCATGGTCCCTGGTTCGAATCACTAAAACGCCCATTAGATTTAAAAAAAAAACAAAAAAAAAAAAAGAAACCTTTCATTGAAGAAATTCAAATACCTAGCAAAGATCAACGGCTACCACTCCATCGTTCAAAAACTAATCCATAAACAAAAAAATTATACCTATTATCAAAAAAGCACTGCTCAAACGAAAAATTGGATCACACTTACCTTTACCGGTAATTCCATATATCCATTAGTCAAATACCTATCTTCCAAAAATGTTCAACGTAACCCCCCCCCCCCCCCCCATATATCTAAATTCGAAAATTCTGAGTATATCGCCTGAATTGAACCATGTGTAATAAATTCTAAAGAAAAGACTACGCGAACCATCTTGAAACAGGACATCCTATCCAGTCCATCGAAGAAAGCACGACATGCATAATTTCAATAATCCTTCTAAAATCAAAAGTTTAGAAAAGTACCGAAATCTATAAAGGATTCTTTTCTACAACAGGCTTATTACTAAATACCCAGATAAACTTTAATGTTTTCCTAATTCTGTCATATATTTCTGATTTTTTACATACTTTTATATAGCTTCACTTGCTTGTGTGTTTGTGCGCAAATTTTGTAATCAATATTTTGCCCACTTCCTGATTACCTACAGCTCTGCAATTTTCTCCAACGGCGTCTTATCGATGACAATGCATGTTTCAATCTGTCCAACGAAAGTTAGAGTGGGCGTGTCCAATTTCTAATTTCAAATGTTAAACATTGTTATTTTACTCTGCAACAAACAATTGATATAGGAAGTTTAACTGGACACGCCCACTCCAACTTTCGTTGGACAGAGTATACTCTTTCATTTATTCGTAATTTAATATCTAACAAGGGGACATTACGACCTCGGAATTTTAGTTTAATACGAGACTTCGTGTAGTTGTAGTGTACCTTTAGGATGTTAATATACTTAAATATTAAGGCACACTATTCAGCCAATTTTGAAAAAAGATGGTTTAAAGTTTCGAGCACCATACATAAGGGAAAGTTTTCCTCCTTGATTGTAAGTGATCTGATAGCTCAGATGGCAGCGTGGTTGCTACTCACAAGTCAAAGTGTGAGGTGGCGGGTTCGAACTCCAGTTGTAACAATTTTTTTTTTTTACCCAAATAATTATTCAATATATTATATTTACAAATTTATTTGTGACAACCAACTTTTTCACAAAATTTTCCTTTTCTCAAAATTATTATGTTTATTTTTATTGTTACAAGTGTCTACGGAGTTTTTTCAACAAAATAGCCTATTATGTATGGAAAGGGTAAAAAAATTAATTTCATGCAAATAGCAATATAACACAGAAGTAATAATGTTAATCAGTTAAATTAAAATGATATACATGAACCAGAATGATAATTGTCATAGAAGCATGGAAAACAAAAGATACCACGACAATTCGCACAACAAATAAATGAGGACTTTCTACAAGAACAAGGGGGGGGGGGGGTTCTAGAAATTAAGGGCGTCGACTACTTAGGTCATTTTGCGCCTTTTACACAAGTTATATCTGTACGCAGCCCGGGACAAACACAAACATCCATGCCCACGGCGGGATTCGAACCCACAGCCAGGCGGACTCGAGAACTAGAAAGCCTACGCCCTAGCCCTCTCGGCCACAAGAACAAGGGGTTTTAAGAAAATCCATTGAAAAGCACACCTCGTTTACTTTCACAAAGATTTCCCTTTCGAACCCGCCACCTCGAAAAATAAAATAAAATAGTTATTGCTTTTAAAATGTTGATTCTATACAAAATATTTTGCAGAAAATACTTTATTACTCCGTAGACACTTGTAACAATAAAAATAAGTATAATAATTTTGAGAAAAGGAAAATTTTGTGAAAAAGTTGGTTGTCACAAATAAATTTGTAAATATAATATATTGAATTAAAAAAATTTTGGGTAAAAAAAAAAAAATTGTTACAACTGGAATTCGAACCCGCCACCTCACACTTTAACTTGTGAGTAGCAACCACGCTGCCGTCTGAACTATTGGATCACTTACAATCAAGGAGGAAAACTTTCCCTTATGTATGGTGCTCGAAACTTTAAACCGTCTTTTTTCAAAATTGGCTGAATAGTGCGCCTTAATATTTAAGTATATTAACATCCTAAAGGTACACTACAACTACGAAGTCTCGTATTAAACTAAAATTCCGAGGTCGTAATGTCCCCTTGCAAGTTTAATATGTATACAGTGTAATCATGACGTAACGATTGCCTGTATTGTTTTTTGTTATCGTTGTTAAGTTGATCATCAATGCTAGCAATCGTTGTTGATTGTGACGACTTTGTGGCGAGGATTGTTCATGATTAGACAGCAGAATGTATTGTAAACACTTTCCAGGGATATAGACATGGCCGACTGGGTAGACTTCCAAGGTTTTTTTGGTTTTATAGTTATCATATAAAAGATTATTATTATTATTTTTTTTTTTTTAAAGTGCAGTAAAAAAAATGGTTAAAGTGTGGCGGCGCGTTTAATATTAAATTTTAAAAAGAAAATACTAAATAATAAACTATCAACTATGTATTATAAAGCATTTATTGTTACTTAATTTCTCACCTAAAACTATCTCTCAAAAGATGTTGTAAACAATCATGATAAAATTTACATGTACTTGTAGCAATTTAATTTGCAACTGAAGCCTTTGTTACACCTTTCTTGTTAATTCAATATTGTAAAATTTCAAATCTAAAAATATTTTTCTCTTACTTTCTAAATCTCTGATAATGCCGACAGGCCAAACATGTTGAGAAGTTTCCTATTAAACAAAAATTCGCATTAACAAATGAAGGCTTATAAAAAACGGAAGCCGTTGGCTACCTTTCTTCGGAGGAGCCCTCCTTTCCCCTGCTCAAAATGCAACATCCGAGCATCCTAATATTGAATAACATGTTTTCAGAAATGTCGTACAAATTTTCAGGGCGCTTTAATTTATTTTGACAATTTTCATAAAAGTTTTCGTTATTGCTTGCACTTTATTACTTTCGACAAATATTTTGTGTTGAAAATTGGAAAATTCCAAATACAGTACTGAAGAAAATCCATTTTTAACGTTGTCTGGAGACCGTAAAGTAAGTCACAGTTTGCAAATTTCGTAGGCACAACTAAAGTCAGAATAATTTATCCGTGACGACTATTAACGTCAAGTCACGGACTCTGCCACCGATTAGAATGAAAAGCGCCTATGTGGTCATCGTAAATGCCTCTTAAATTTTGGACTTGAAAAGTTCAACACCCAACTTTTTTTTTAATTTTAAATTTGGGAAATCCTGAATCGCAGTTTTTTTTTGTTTTTTTTTTTTTATCAAAAATCATGCAGATAACTCTAACGTCTATGCTAAATAGCTTACTAAAAAGAAAAATATTATTCCGCATTGTGTACATCACATCGCACTTCATCAGTTTAAAAATTTCCCAATGTGTATAATCTCACCTTCTGACCAAGTGAACACGGCATATTTCACTGAACTATAACCAAATAAGGCACTTGAAATCAGGCCATTTTTTTCTTTTCTTTAATTCAATTTTCTTTTTTATTCACGGCAAGTGTCCTTAATTTTTTGATCAAGTTCAAGGCAAATCCTGTTCTCTGCTCACTAACGAATAGTAAAGTGACGGAATAAAAAAAAATTTTTTTTTTCCTTCGCTTCAGGTTTGCTAAATATTAAAAAGAACAAATGGAATAGTGGCTCACAAAAAGAGGGGGGGTACTGCTTCTTCGCTAAACAAACGACATCGTATGCAAGTTAAAGAGCTTATGCAAATTGTTTTAAGTTGCACTTTAAGTGTCTTTTAATTGTATATAACCCTAGATAACTCCTTAAGCAGTCTCCCAGGAAAACTGGAACAGTTTCATATAAATATTTAAAATATTCAGAAATTTCATTTCTTTCTATGCCCCTCCCCTCGATTTTATTGAAAATATACTGCAATTCTTACATTAGCCTTCAATAAAAATAGAGTTTTTGAAAATATTGAGATTAAATTAATTTCTTCATATTTTAGGACTTCAAATTTATTTTGAGGACTAGTTAAAATCAAGAATTATGGCGGACAGCAAACATCCGTGTCAGGATGTTATTTCTAAATTGAGAAAACCAGTTATTTCCTCAATAAAAATCAAAGCACACTAGACAGTTTGGAAACCCTTTGCTCGTTCTATTTACACAATGCATATAGGAGACGAGCATATCCGTATTTTTACAGCCGAACTTTGTAGACAGATTTTATGAAAATTAATTTTTAAACAAATGCATCTATGAAACCGCATCCGGGAACATTCAAAAACTTGAAAAATTTAGCTCCGGTTAACAACTTTTTAAGTATTGTCTTTTTAAATAGCCTCTAAAATTCTTATTCGTTTCGAGGCACCACAGGTAAAGGTTTGACAGATATAGGTTCGACCGTGAAATTTCCCATTAAGGAATCTATATGGTCAGACGAAATCAAGCAGATGCGTTAAATTACATGGTCAAATATATATATTGAGGAACCTTTTGTATAAAGAAGGTGTCCGGAAGGGTCTCATACAGCACATCCGTATCCTGAGGAGTTAGCGATCTCTCTTGCAAATAACTCAATTACCGTAATTTTCGGTATTAACGCTGCAGCAGCAAAAATGTATGTAGAATATTGTCGATATTAGAGGGCATGGTAGCCCTTTAGGTTGTAGCACAAAGCGTAGAATCAATAGCACACCCTATACATTCGATCAGTTTATCAAATCAACCTGAATATCTAAGTTTTTAATTATTGACTTTCCATCCCAGACATCAATAGTGCATCAAGCCAAAATGAGGTGATATGCGTATATTACATGATAGCATACGAAAAGTCATACACTTAAAATGGCTTATTGAAACGGTTTTCCACAGAATGGCAGAAGAATTGGGTCGTAAAATAGTCACAAATATGGGGGTTTGTCTCGAAGAGGTTATGCGTCAATAAGATGGCCATATTGAACTGGCTAACCATGAACATTCCAGTGAGTACTCTAATATCAAGCGTTTTGGAATATTTGGTACATTAAAAATTTTTAATCCGTTTCCACGTTTAACATTTCGTGGGTCAATTTATATACTATTAGGGCCATAAACGCACACTGAACCCATCCGTTCATGTGATCTTGATCCGTACATGTTTTGGGGGCAGTAGCATAGCCAGAAATTCCATCAGAGTAGGCAGCATTTTTCGGCTTACACCCCTAGGAAAGCTTTAGATAAAATATCGCCCTCCCTAATAATTTTGATCAACCAAAATAAAAAGAAAACGATATCACATAATTTTTTTTATTATTATTAATTCTTTCGACCCCTTGCTACACCTCCTGTTTTGGGATGGTACACATTTCTTCCAATTAAGGAAATCCTTTTTCGAAATACTCTACTTTAATAGGATGTCTGCCTTTAAACATAATACCAATGTGTGTTTTTGCAAATACACTGATCGGTAATGGATTCAGAATTCATTGGCTTAGATAAGTTCATTGAAGAATGAATTTCGTAAAAATTAATCTAAATTTCTTTCGGAGTCTGGAAGGTTACCTCAAATTCAAGGACTATACAGGTTTTTCATTAAATACAGTCCCTGAATTTACAAGCAAAGTGATTCTACGGTATAGAGATCTTACGTTTAAGTTGGCACTATCGATAATTTATTAACTGGAGTATTATTTAATAGCTGTTGTGCATAAAACCCACAGAAATTTATCACTGTGTGAAGAATAATATAAGAGAAAACGCCCAAATTAAAAAAAAAAAGTTTGCTTACCAAGTAAGGCAAATGGTTGACGACATAGCACATGCCAACGATGGCTGTGACAGTATTCCATCGAATGTCGGAGTTATTTTTCTCCGACGACAGGTACGGTCTTTTTGACATGTTATACTTCTTTTCTGGAGGTGACATCTGCCGTCCTTCGGCCACTAGATAGGGTGAAGATACACGAATTTCCGGGGCAAACGAGTTCAGACGATGCCGTGAATGACAAAAGTAGACTTGCATGTCGATAGCGCACACGAAATGCGTCAAGAGTGATGCTCCCTGAAGACAGATGATAAAAATGGAGAACTTGTTGTCCAGGTTGACGTGTAAGGCAGAACACGAGGAAGGCGTCACCTCCAGGGATAAAGTTCGGGCAAAGACTGCTGCGACGCCCACGAAAATGCCGATCACAGCCAGAACAGTGAGATGGTAACGGACCTGATTCCTTCGGACACTAAATCGATATTTGTACGGCCAGCGCACAGTCAGCGTCCTATCGACGACCATGGATGCCAACATGGTCACCTGTATAGTTCGCACGGCAGTCAGACCCCAAATGAACAGGGCGCACACCTGAGGAATACGCATGTTCATGGCGAGCAGTTGAAGGAGACCATAGCTGAAGAGGAGGAGACACGCGATCAAATCCGTTGCCAATACTCCGACCAGGAAGAGATCCAAGGTCCGCCATTCCCTCCTGTAAGTGTGAAATACGAAGAGGGCCCACGTGAGAAGAACGGCTGCCAGGGGCGAGAAAGCAGCCAAGACGAGCCAGCTGAGCACAATGTCTTCCATGACTGACCACGACGAAGCGACCAACTCATTGGGAAGTGAACGCCGACTTGGTCCTAATAAAATGAAATAACAAAAATTAAAGTGAATTGTTTGCTTATGGAATTCAAACCTTATACACTACTGCGATTCTTTTCTCGATTTTAAATTATACACAACGTCTATCAAAGAGGTGACATTTTAGCGTATAAACGCGACTTTAAAAAAATCAAAATTTTATTACATTTTTTTCATCAACATTTCATTTAAGATTGATGTCTAAGCGATCCCTGTAAAGGAAAACTTTCCTTCAGTAGACGTTGAACAGCACAAAATAGAAATGCATGTATTGTAGGTGCAAATCAACGTAAATCTTATAAGTGCATTGCAGAATTTGATACACTTCTTCTGCACTTTCTAAATGAATCAAATATAACTTACGATAATGATACTTTAAGACAAACGATACAATCTATCTTAATACAGGTACATCACAAAATTCCCAGAATGAGAGCGCAATATTGTCTTATCCTAGCCTAGAATGTCCTTGAACGACTTTTAAAATCATTAAAAATACTGATAACTGTTTTTGTATTATCTTATACAGGGTGATTCATATACTGTAAAAACTTGCAAACAGTTATTTATTCATTCATTTATTTCAACAAGAATGATGCTAACCACAATTTGTAATACGTCAAATGTAGAGTATATGTGGGAGATTACGCGCTTCTACAGGGTTTTCAAAAAGTCTGCTACCGGTCTCAATATCTCAATAACTAATGGGAATTTCCAGGTTTCGAAAGCAGTTATAATAATGATCTTAATTTTGACCTTCACATTTAATTTCAAGGTCAAATTTAATGCATTATGAAAACCGTCAGAGATAGAAGAACACAGTCAATTGGAAAGTTGCACAGCACCCTAAAATCAGTCTCGTAAATCATTTGTCCGATTTGATTTTGCAACAATGGTTACCTAATAAAAAATAATTTTGTGAAGACATTTTCAATTTTCAGCTTCGCTGATACTAATACGTATTTCATTTGATTTTAGGTTAAGCAACATTGATCCTGATCAATGTTTGAATGGTAACATTCAAAAAATAACAGAGTATCCTCAAAATGAAATGGTTGATATGGTATTTTGTTATGGTGCAAGTCAACAAGATGTTGTACTTGTAACCCAAATGTATGCAGAAAGATGTCCAAATCGCCGGCATCCTTCAAGACAAGCCTTTGTAAAAATTATTGCACGCTTTCAGAACACAGGTAGTGTTCGACAACGTGTGACAACCAAAAACAGCAACAATGAGGACACTGCCAAAGTGGTTCTTGGTGCAGTTGCTGCTAATCCGCTTACCAACATAATTTCCATTATTGATGATATTGGTTGCAATTCCGGATCAGTGTGGAATATGCTTCATGATCATAAATTTCATCCATTTCATGTTCACTGTCATCAAAGCCTTTAATGTACGTGACTATGAAATACGTTCAGAGTACTGTAACTGGCTTCTTTGTCAAATTGATAATTTGTGGTCAGATGAGTCACAATTTGGCCAATGAAATCAATTTGTTAAGACAAACTGCTCACCAAGTGAATTGGAGGACAAATGTTTTGTGTGGTATGTACAAAAAATTAAGTTATTGGTCCAGTGTTTTACGATGGAAATCTCACTGGCCAGCGTTAACGAGATCTTATTCTAAACAATGTTGTGCAAGAGTTATTGAAGAGATGCCATTAAGAGAACGTTGTTGAAATTTGGTTTCAGCAGAATGGTGCACCTCCACATTTTTCAATAGCAGCACATGAATGTTTAAACTTGATGTTTCCAGATAAATGGATTGGAAGAGGTGAACCAGCCACATGGCCACCCCGCTCACAGACTTAACACCGCTGGACTTCTTATGGGGTCATGTAAAAAATACAGTTTATGAAACACCACCAGTAAGTTTAGCTTAACTTTAGCAGAGAATTATAATTTCATGTGCAGCAATAATCACTACAACACTGCCAGCTTTGCATCAAACATCGTACAAAATTTTGTATAGCTGCTGACGGTCAACATATTAAACATTTACTTTCGTAACTACCTATTGGCGTTTTCTGTGGCTTTACATTCCTACTAGCTGGAACCCGCCAAAATTTGACGCCAAACAACCAACACCTCCTAGAAAGAAAGCCTGCGCACTGAAACGTCATACATTGTTACATGATCATAAGAAGTCATAATTTAGGGCTTATTATTGGTAGAAATACGATTAACAATGCCTTAGAAACTGTGTGGTATCATAAACAATCCTCTCCACAAAGACGTCACAATCGAGAACTTTTCTAGCATTGATGATCAAATTAACAACAATTACATATAACAATTAACGACGATAACAATGATCAATGCGCATGCGCAGAAGTGCCGATTTTGCTTTTTGCGTTTTAATATATAGGATTGTCACAAAATTATTTTTTATTAGGGTAACCATTGTTGCAAAATTAAATTGAAAAAAATGATTTAGACTAATTAGGGTGCTCTACAACTTTCGAATTGACTTTTTTTCTATCGTTTACTGTTTTCATTATGCATTAAATTTGACCTTGAAATTAAATGTGAAGGTAAAAATTAAAATCATTATTAAAAAGCTCACACCTGATTTGAAAAGAGATATTTTTTTTCGAAACCTGGAAATCCATTAGTTATTGAGATACCCTTACCAAAATGAGATACTGGTAACTAACTTTTTCAACACCCTGTATAGTAAATGCTGAAAATGTTCTCCCCCCCTGCTTTAGGCAGAACTAACACTTCGTTGAATGTTACTGACCGCTCTTTGGAGTACTATATTAAGAATACCTTTGATCCCTTGGATTATGTTCTGCTTCAAATTTTCCAATGTCTGCGATCGTGTGCGGTAAACTGTCCTTTAAGTAGCCCTATAGGAAGCAATCAGGTGTTGAAAAATCTCGGAAGATCTCGATGACCACAGGTTCTTAAAAATTATCCGGTCAGGAAGGAAACTTTCAACCAGCTCCATGGATTCTTTCCTCTATGGCGTGTGGTTCCGTCTTGTTGAAAATATCTTTGATCCAGCTCTAAATCTTCCAACACTTGATTTCTAATCGCCGGACATCAGATAGTGGCCAATTTGAAACAGAACATAACACAATAGATCATTGATATTGACAATATAGTCCTCCAACGAGCGGTCAGTATCATGCAACGACATATTCAGTGGTGCATAGAATAGGAGAGAGGACATTTTCAGCACTTACTATAGAGGCGCGTAATCTCCAAAACATATTCTACATTTGACTATTACAAATCGTGGTTAGCACCATTCTTGGCGAAATAAATAAAGAAATGTGTTAGTTTTATATGAATCTTGTAGAACCGGCCCAATGAATTTTCTAATAATTCCGGAGTTGATGCACATATTCGATCCAAATTACGACATATTAATCTGTGGGTCTTTCCGAATCTAATGGTATGTGGATGATATGTGTGACATATTCGATTACAAATCATTGGACCGATCTTCTTCGACACGACAGTGGACAGAATCGTATATTGCAGTATTTTTAACGAATTCGTGGAGCAAATAGATGATGTGGAACTGACAGAGGGTATTTTCAACATGTTTCACCGATCTGTCACACATCTAATGTTTCCATGGAACTGATTGAAAACTTCTTCCCAACCGCGTCATCTCTAAAGGGTTGTAGCCTCAAGATTCCCCGATATGAGCAGCCCGGATTTCTTTCTACGGGATTTACTGAAGGACAGGGTGTATGTAAAGAAATCCCGTACGTTGCAACAGTTCAAGGACAGAATTTCGGCTGAAATCAGAAACATTACCGGAGAAACACTGCCGCGAATCATGTAGATATGTAACAGTGGATAGCTGGGTGCCTTGACAAAAACAGTGCACACTTTCAGCATCTGTTTTGGTTCCAATCAATGTAACGCAGTCCAAGGACATGCAAATTTCATGCGATAACCGAGTTTGGTAGAGGCGACGAGCGTGATACTCGTGGTCTCTGGTTTGAATCCAAGTCGCGGAATTTTTTCCTTCCACTTTTCCATTAATGTCTTTACCCTATGTTTAGAGCATTGACTCCAGTTTGAATTTATTACTTTCGCATAAGTTGGCAATTTTAATGAACAGCCGATTCCTATGGTTTGTCAAATAGTTTTTATTTACATATTTATTCATGTTGTTGCCTTGTTTTAACACAGGCAAAAAAAAATTTTTTGACGGGAATTTTTTAGACATACCTCCTTAGTAATGACTGTTAAAACTCGTGAAAAACGCAGGCAAGTTTTCGAGTGGGGCGTAACTTGTGTCGATCACAATGCACCATTGCGCCACCCGTTTCACATGCAAAATGAATTCAGACAACCCACTCTTGCTGCATTCTTTGATTTTTACGGCTGCATTAGAAAGCATGGTATATTTACTTATTCTTCATGTGAGTAAATAGCGATATGTCTGATAAAATTTCAGACAGTTCTGAAAAGGTACTTTAACTTCAGTTTTATAAAACGATTATGGTTTCTCCACAACATTCAAATATGAGCACAGCTTTCTTTCTAATTGTTCTTTATGTGTATGAAATGCCGCCTGGGATTGCTGCTATCTGCCATAAATTTCATGTTATCATCCAGGATATTTTGAATTCCGTGGCATTTCCAACGAATTATTATAGGCTTGATGGGCAGTAGTATATAATCAACCTAAGTAAACCTTTCCCTCTTAATACTTACAAAGATGAATAGTTGTGTGTTTTGCGAAATCATTAAAAATAATTACATACGCAAAGTAAACACTATGTACAGAAAACTTTTATCAGATAATTTAAATTTTTGTCCATCGTTATTATTTTAAAGGAAAATAAAATATTAAAAGATTATGTAACACAAAACAAGATGGTGAACAAACATCGCCACCAAAAAAAGTACCCTTCGTGCGAAAATGGCGAACTTGGAAAGAGAAAAAAAAAATGCGAAATATTTCTTATTTTAAACCTACTAAATGAAATATTCAAGAAAAGTTAATCTTAAATTGTGCCATAATTTATGGTGGCAATACAATCTGAACAGCAATTAGACACGCTGAAATAAGGTTGTTCAGTGTATCTTCGGGCAATTCATTCAAGTGCTGTTCAGCATGCCATGCAAATTTATTGGAGTATTGTACGAGGAACATTGTGAAAGCCAGATTTATTTATCCTAAAGCGTTCCTGGTTATTAGTTCTAAATCCAAATGAGTTTCTTTCGGATTTAGAACTAATAACATACTGACGAAGACTGTCATTTTCAACTCCAGGCCTATTGTCATCATTAGAAATTCTATATTTGAGAGCAGTCGAATCTTATTCAACTTATTCTCCTATTCACGAAGGTGTCGCTGATGAAATTGGGTCCTTTCATGTTAGTTTCTCGGACCTTAAATAATAACGTGCTACATTTCACACAAAAAAAAATTTTTCTACCAGAGGGAAACAAGATTAAACAGAGTATAAAAAAACCGACTTTGATGAAACTTTCACTATCGCCTAGCTATATCAGTCCATATCTTGAAAACTACTGAACCGATTTTGAAAAAAACTTGGACTGTTCCCTGAGTTGAAAGATACTTAATCCAATAAAAAAAAGAATTATTGCAATTCGATTTCTAGTTTCTGAGAAATACGTGGACAAACATACACTTATAAAATTTGGCACACTTGTTTAGAAGCCCACTTAGACCAACCTATACGAATATTGTGCAATTCCAACAATATTACATACATACGCGTCGAATTGATAACCTTTTTTTGAAGTCGGTTAAAAACTATTCAAAATGTTCGACAGTGCTCTTTGTTATATGACAGGGGGCTTGTTATAGGCGCTTGACTTGCTGTTATTTCCAAAATACGGAATTGTCACTTAGTCAAATTTTGGTAGTGTAGATTCTTTTTCCATATAGCGAATATTTCACTTTTCGAAATTCCTATGTGCAAGTCGAGCAACTATCTCCGAAACAAATGGACGTACTCGCGCATAAACTGGAACGAGTAAACCATCCAATTAAATAATAAAAAATGACATTATAACTGGAAATAAGCCTACCAAGCATCAGGTAAAGATTTTTCTATCAAAAAATGGAAGGAAAAATTCTGCGACCTGGATTCGAACCAGGAACCTCGGCTGTCATGGCCGACGCCTCTACCAGTTGGGCATCGCAGAGACCCGAACAGCCATGCTGTCTCAAGGTGTCTTAAAGACAACCAAGTTGTCATGGTTGAAAGCCCAATGGGAGGCGGGCACCTGGCTCGCAGATCGAGAATCTCTCCTATCCAACCATCAGAAAGTTTGTGGAACTCACAGATAAATTAAATAATAAATGAGACTATAACTGGGGATAAACCTACCAAGCATCAGGTAAAGATTTTTCTGGCTGTCTTTAAGACACCTTGAGACAGCATGGCTGTCCGGGTGTATGCGATAGCCCAACTGGTAGAGGCGTCGGCCATGACAGCCGAGGTTCCTGGTTGGAACCCAGGTCGCAGAATTTTTCCTTCCATTTTTCGATAGAAAAACCGTCCAATTTTCGTGGAGATAGGTTGCATGCAAGCCGAGTTGCAAACAAAAGTTGTGTCTATCTAAGATAACAAATTGCTATCCAAAAATGATTGCCTGTCAACTAAAAAGATTTGAACAACAACTGACAAATTCCTTCATTACTGGCTGTTCTGCAACTGAATCAAACCGAAAAATGTGCAGAGAATTGCAGATAATGGGTATAAACAGCCGCATGGCAATACGGAAACCAATGATTAACTTCGATGAAGAACGGAAAATTCGTTTTCAATGATCTAAGGATTAACTTCGTACCGATGGTCACAGAAGATGTGGCGCGGGCTTCACGAATCAATGGAACCAGCTTGCCTAATGTTTACAGTCTAGGGGTATGGAAGAGGCATCATGTTTTACTGGTATGAAATAGGTCCACTGCAATGTTGCACCTAAATATCGTAGCAGATCAAGTGGGTCAGGAGCATACTGCAATGTTACATCTCTATCCAGAAGTTTTGCAGCATTATTCAGGGGAGGGGAGTTACACGCCTACAGCAGTAATTCCCGTAAAGATCCAGCATACAGGGGTCATCGTAGATGACAGCTACACTTGCCATCATGCAAAAAATGTTCAGGAGTGGTGTTCAGGAACATCACAACGACTTCCAGCATCTTCCATGCCCCCCCCCCCCCCCAGAGTTTGGAATAAAAAAAACCCACCAACTTCCATCCAATCTGACAGATTTGATGCCAAGTCTCCTGAATACTTGGTAGTCTCTAGATATAGATCAACATCTTATGGAATCCAACACATAAATGCTGCTAAAGGAGGCCAACACAATGTGATTGAAGACGTGCCAAAATACACGTGATCTAATTCAGTGGCCGATGTGCGTATATTAGCAAACTTAAATATAAATTTAATAAATATTTTAATTATATGTTTGCACATTATTTGGGCGGATGCAGATAGTTTGAATTTTATTCGCGTATCTATGTTAGACAAGTAAAGGAAGTGACCGGTCTCTTCGCAAAAGCCTTAGCACAGAGTGGATTTGAGCATCTGAATGGGTTCAAAGGGCTGTCTTACAAGAAGCGATAACTATTGGAATGACCTTTCCGAGTGTTTCTTGAAACCAATGAATCAACGTTTGAATGTCATACGAAATTTCACGAGTTGCCAATCAGAAGACAGCGATGTAGTTAATCGTCAATGTTAGAATGCAGATATTAAACCGGTTTTTGGATTTAATTAAGAATCCTCCCCTCCCCATTAGGAGTCTTTTTCAGCACTTTTTTTGAAAAAGGATGTGGGGGGGGGGGGGTAATAGTTTAATATTAGTTTTTAATAAAATTTTTAAATAACTCTTTAAATATTCTTTTACCAATGGGCTTTTACTTTTTGGAAAAGACTTTCGACAAATTTTCATTTTCTTTATTACAAATTATAATCAGTTTTACATGACTATAAAAAAACAATTTCAAAAGTAATTTATAAATTGTCCTTAGCATTATTATGGTTAGCAAAAAGTTCTTAACTATTTCAAAATGATATTAATGACGTTTGATTTAAAATATAATTAAATCGCTTTTCTTCGTTGTCCTTTGCAAACTAATTATTAATTACCAAAACACTTTTTGCGCATCTCTGATCAATCGAAAATTGCGCAATTCGTATAATAAACGATCATTTACATGATTAATTTAACTTGTAAAGATATTTTTTTAAGTTCCTTAAAGGGAATGCATACGCCTTTTACTTGTTTAAAAGGGAATGGGAAAGAAATTCCTACCATTTAGTCTTAATATTAAGAGACATGGAAATGTATGGTGCTTCTGACTAAAGCTTGATTTTAATATAACAATCCATAAATAATTTCGTATGTACTCAAGGAATAATTTAATTACCTAATACTAGCAAGTCCTTAAGTACCTTGTATTTTGTTCAATAGGATAATATGTATAAATAAAAGATTGAGACCTTTACAACCTATCACAAACTCGTTTGATGAAATATGCTTCGAGCATTAGGTGTCTGATACCTATCGAACTGCCTGATACCGTACTCATATGTCTGGTTAAAATGCAAAATATTGCCGACTACTTCATTATGTGAATTATAACCCAATATATGCTGGAAATGTTTAACTTTTTGAAGATAAAAAATTGGTTGTCTATTTTTAAACCTTTCAAATGATCATTGGAATCGGTTCAGCTCTGCGTTTGATGTTACACAACCAACTTTCGTTTTCCACGCCAGTTACGCTCCTAGCAAACTATGAGATATTTAAAAAAATGCCGATTAATAAAACCGCAGGTGTCTAGATCTGAAATCTTGATAGTTAAAAGTAGGAGTAAATTTCTTTGTAAAGAGTGGACCGTTGCCTTATCCTTTCCCCTTCCATACAGGAACTCCCCAATGATATCTGAAACAACGAATTTGATCATTGGGAATTCCAGATGTCACTCATTTAAAAGGTGCACTCTATTGGAAAACTCAAATTTGGTGGAAAACTTAGAATTGGATGATAGAAAAAAAATCCCTTCGACAATGAGGTTTGTTTGGGTTCTTTGGAAGAGAAGGGTCCTAAGAATTCAGACTTTTCCTAAGCGCGTGAAAGAAAATAATGATCCACTCATAAATTATACCCTTCAATGGCAAACAAATAATGTCCTCAAAACATAAAATCTTATAGATTATAAAAAATAAATAAAAGAGAGAGGGGGTTGATATTTCAAATAGCAAGAGTTAATGCCCCTTCATGAATACTGTGTAGGTCACTATAGCTGAATGCTTCTACCAATTAAGGTATACATTTTTTTTTCTACAAACGTCCGGAATATTGATTTTAAAAAAGAAAAGAGAAAAAGGAAATTAATCCTGGGACGCAATGGCCGATAGACCCGCCATCATCATCCTCCTCCCGCACCCAAGCACAGGAAACGTTCTCCCTGTCTTTCCAACTTTTTCGCCCATTCAAACTTGACGAATTTAGAAAACCCAGAGGAAACATGGAACATAAAAATCAGTGGCCACCATTTCCTGTAGAATTCCTTCCCTTATTCCGCTTCCAAGTCATCCGTAGAGCCGCCGATTGTAGCCTTCATCATTAGCAGATTTATTTAGCGTTTGTTTTCCTTCTCCGCCACAATATAAACTCCGATTGAATGCTATTTGCAATTCCTTTTGTTGTCATGCGCCACTTCACTTTGGAATATCTTTTCAAGAGGGAAAATTTGATTTTCTTTTGTTAACAGTGATATAACGAGCTCGTCTCTGTTGTCAGATTGAATTAGGTTAATAGTAGAAATAAAAAAAAAAAGCGAAAACCAAAGAAAGAAAAGAAAGTTCGTACAGTGAAAACAGAGAGAAAAGACTTTCCAATTCGAATGGAAGATCATCAAAATATCTTTTCTACATTTTATATTTTAATGCATTTTTTTTTCGTTATTTCATCTTAATTCGATTCATCGGACATCTAATCAGCGGAAAACGAATCGGATGTCTCAAATTACAAACATGTGGCAAGAAAGAAAGTTCAAAAGAGACAAGTTGAATCGAAATTTTTTTCTATTATTGTTATATTTCTAATTTGTCTTTAAATAGAAGGTTATTAAAGAAGGAAATTCACCTTATGCTCCTGCAATTTGCGTTCACATTCAAAAAATAAAAAATAAATAAAAATAAATAAAAATCGCTCTCTCTCAAAATAGTAAAATAAACCAATGAAATTTTCAACACATGGGATAAACATTTTGCAATCAATATATGGAAGATTAATTCACTCAACCTACCGTGAAGGGGTCAACATAATTTCACTTGATTCCTTAATCCGTGAAAGGAGATTACAATTTTCTGCGTTGAGATTTCAAGGAACTCCCATGTGCGCGGCCTCTCGGTCACCGGGAGGGAAGGAACCATCATCGGCTGTTCTCCAAGAAAACCCCCGCTCAGGAAATAAGAAATTAAAATGACAACTAATTGATTTCAATTCGCTAAATGGCTCTCGTTCGTGAAACTTATTATGAGCTAATTGGATAGATGAACGCCATTTAGGGCAATTTCTTGAGTCCGAGAGGGGGTGAAGCAGGGTGGAAGGCGATCGTCTCCGTTCTTAATAGTTCCCCTTCAACCCTTCCAACTCTTTCTCATTCACTCACACTTGTTCCAATGACCAAAGTCATTGACCTATTCCCTAAAAATTACTCAAACTTTAAGGGGTTGATGGGGAGTTTATGAATTTTTCTTGCCAATTTTTTTTTTTTTTTTTTTTTTTTTTTTTAATATTTTTAACACAATGTGAAATTACTAAGCATTAAACGCTTTTCTTGGAAACACGAGCGCTGTTAAGTATGAAATTATTTCATTAATCATTCTCGATAGAAACAACTAAGACAATACACGAATGTAATCATCTTTCATTTCTCCCCTGAGTGAGTTGTCTACTATGTTGAAAGTTAAATTATAAAAGACAAGATTACAAAAGAAACAGAATACTGAAATCATGAAAGCATAGAATACTTTCCAAGTCATTTTTTAACCATTAGGATGTTATTAAAAAACTTTAGGGTCTGAATGTGTTTTTAGAACATACGAATGATTTAATCATTGCACGAACACGTACCACGTACATGTTCAAAGGGATTATTTTAATTTTTATAAATCGTGCGTGATACGAATTTTCAAAAATTTAGAATTGAAGTTTTAGTGAGACAGAAAGCAACTCCACCCGACATCAATTCCTAAGTCAACATTTTTCAGCATTTTTGTTTAGTTCAGAGTCCACCCATAATGAAAACAATTTTTTCCTCTGCCTCTCCCCCCAACCACCACCATCCTCATATTCAACATCACCTAGGAGGTTTTTCTCCTCTCTCTGCCTTTTTTTTTAATTATTAAAATTCCGTAAACATTTGCTCCTTTTTAGATTAATTTTAACGAGCAGCAACTTGCTCGGAGCAATAGGAGGCCAATATCTTGTGAATGTACTATTTTATGGAGCATCGCCCCCTCTCTTACTCAAACTTTCTCTTTTTTTTTTTTCTTCCCCTTTCAACACTTTATCAACTCTATTATGGTCTCTTAAACACAAAGTACATTTTCTATCTGCATAAAAGCATTTGCTTCCGTTTTATTCCAGATTTCTACATGAAAATTTATACTCGAGTTCACGGAATATAAATACTGAATTGAAATTCTAAATTTTGACGTGACACCCTAGACTACGTAAATTTAAGTAACTAAGCGTTACCATTTTGTAATTGGTATCCAAAATGCCTAAAATGAAGTGTTTTGCAATAAATTACTTTTATGAATAAGCGAGGAGCAGTCCATTGAGATGATAAAAGGGTGAATTCATTATACTAAACTTCAACTTCAAAAAAAAAAAAAATCTGTAAACGTGTTCATTATTTCATTACTTATAATTTTTTAAATACTCTTTACTTTCCCCAGTGTTAACTAGTAAAATGCTGAATCATCATCAATTTCAACCTTTATCAATTTCACTACTGGATGTAAGTCTCCTCCAGACATTTTTTCTGAAGTTGTCGGTCCATCTTGTACGGCGACATCGTCGTGGTCTTTTCTGTAAGTTTTTTAATACACGTACTTCGTAAGTACCCAAGGGGGTATCTAGGGTATGGCAGATAGGGCAAATGCTCTGGGCGCCACTTGAAGGGAACGCCAAAACACTAACGCATTTGAAGGGGGTGGGTGTCAACGGGCAATGTTTTCTGGCCCCCTGCCATGGGCGCCAAATACCCTAGATACGTCACTGGTCTATCTGTTGTCCTATCTTCTGGCAATGTATCCAGCCAATTACCATTTGAGATGATGTACCCGCTCTATGGTGTCGAACACTTGTCTGCCTTCGAAATCAAGTGGTCCGTTTTTTGTCCCCCACGTTATACATACATACTATGATAGCATACATCTTCCACGTTTCTTTGGGCGATTTGTAATCTTTGGATGACAAAAGACTGAATGGTAACCATATGTATTTGGACTCTCTAAATAATATTTAATTTTTTATTTTATTTTATTTTTTTTTTAGTCTATTCTGCAAGAAATCCAGTGTCTCCAAAGATACTGTCATAAAATCGTATCTAGAAAATTAAAATTAATCTCTGAATAAGTATCACTTGCATTAACCTTGGTGCGAATACAAAGTAACCCTAATCAATGCATTAAATACTTTAAATGTATTAAATACGCCAAATTATAAACTCGTATTCGTTTGGGTTAATTGATATAGTATATTTGGGAGCGTCCACTATTAAATTTGTGTACTTTCATTATAATTTTCTTTGTTATTAAATATGACTGGGACAAACGCATGCCCACAGAGGGATTTGAACCCGCGACTGGATAGATTCAAAAATTAGAAAACCATTACACTGATCTCACTAGCATCGTATATTATTTCCGCATTAGGCGTATCGTGTAATCGTAAAAATTTTCGATTTCAAAAGTTTGACAAATATGAACATATTGGGAGTTCAAAAAAATGCACCTCATTAATAAGTCGCGTGCGTGCGTGCGTAAATGTTAGACGATTAATTTAAAAACGCCTCAACCTAGAAACACCAAACTAAATATAAAAATAAGTTCATATGCCGAGACTGTTAAAAAATAACTTGGAACCTTCGAGGCATCGACCATTTTCCTTTTGACCTGTTTAACTTTACAAAAAAAAGAACGATATCTCGTAAACCACGTTAATGAAAAGAAAAGTTATAAACAAAAACGAAAAATCCACTTTCCAGTATATTTGCTCGAAGCTAGTTTTCTCTAAACCGAAATATACATCTAAAAAAATTTATCTGAAAATCCTTTGACCCCGGAATACTTGCATTCAAAATATTAGAGCGGAGATGGAAATTTAT
The DNA here is from genome assembly GCA_023313115.1 of Rhysida immarginata. Taxonomy (NCBI): domain Eukaryota; kingdom Metazoa; phylum Arthropoda; class Chilopoda; order Scolopendromorpha; family Scolopendridae; genus Rhysida; species Rhysida immarginata. The sequence continues at coordinate 21,097,079 of JAHWFO010057280.1, forward strand.
CCTCTTTTAAATAAAAGCTGCATTTAAATTAAGGAAGAAACAAAAAGAACCAATAAAATTATGAAATCTAAATTTAAGAGAAATTTTTGTCTTCTTAAGAAAAGCACAAGGCATAACTGAAGCAGCAAATAAATGGATATAGGGAGGGAGAGAAAACAGCTACCTCAGAACTACCATCAATGTTGTACCATTAGAAACAAATTTTAAAAAAATGATTTTTACGACATTAAACCAAAGAATCAAACAAATTGCAAAAACAAATACATCGAAACATTAAAAATAAAGAAAATATTATTCCATGAAGATGGAGACAGAAGTTGGCCAAGTGGGAAAATGACAGCGTTCACATATTTGACAGTTGGTAAATATCAAGTGAATAAGAAACAAGAAACGGGCAAATTATTAAAAATATTAAAATTATTAAAATAAAGAAATGTGTGCAACGTTTAACATTAAGAATCATTTCATAATAGTGACGCTTGAAATACGCTCGAGTTTCTGTAATTATCTGCGCTTAAAGCATTACCCACTTGCAAAATGTTTATTCGAGAAAACTATTAAGTGGTAAGATTCCAATTATTAAGTAGCGGAAGAATGGAGCACTTATTGGTTTCACAATGTCCGTCCGTCCCCTTCATATTTTCTACATTTTTTGACGTAGGAGGTTGAAATTCAGAATGTAGCTTACCATAGGCAAATCCTACTTCACTATCTAGTTTGGCTTTGATTGGTGCACTGGGGTCGGAGTTAGAGGGGACAAAAGATCTATGTGGTATTCAGGTAAGTAAAGGACTGAAATTCGATATACTGATTCCTCTAGGCAAGATCTACATTACTATGAAGTTTGGGCCAATTGTTCCAGTGGGGTCGGAGTTCTGGAGGGTGGCGGTCACTTGGTCTTTAGAACTATGGCAACATATGTCATTCGTTCGGAAATGAGAAACGAAAGAAGATAAAGCTCCTTTACATTTTCTAAATACTTCGTTGGAGAAAATCATTTTTTTGATTTAAAAAAAATTCGGGGGTTAAAAAGTGCAGATAAAGGGGTAAAAATAGATGACCTCAGGGCTTCCGATACTTTCCTATACCCTCCTCAGGGGAGGGGCGGTAGACTAATTTCCTGTTGGATAGTTGCCTTTACCTTCTTAATTTAAACTATTAAAATGTTTAACAAAATTAAAGAAACGATCAGCGGAATCTATTATCTGCTTAGAAAATAAACTGATGGCATGTGCGAGTAATAAAACTGTCAAAATTATTATATAAGACAGTTTAATTTGCAAAGTTTTCGTGATTTTCGTTTAATGTTTAAAATAATGGGTTATATTAATTTGCAAAGTTTGTTTCATGAAACCAAAGCTTTCGAACCGATCTTTCAATTCTGCAGTCACTGCGCTTGACGTAGAATCTAACGAGAATTGGTAAAGCACAGATTTCTGAGAAATTTCAGCAAAATTCCTGAGTAAACGTATACGAGCATATAATTACGCGCCAAGGGAAAATGCCAGCTGGTGATTTCATTACAGCTACTCGATTTCATTTTGGTTCTTTACACTCTCCTCCCTTTTCAAAGTTTACAGACCCCATTTCTCCCCCTCTCTCGTTACAGCTTTCTCACAAAATTCCAGTGCTCAAGATGAGAGCTTCTCACAAATTAAATTCGAAAATCTTTCTCGAATTTAGCACTCGGACTTTTAAGTCTCCCCAGAGGGTTGCAGTTCCGTTTCTCCGGTGAAAATAAACCGATTTGAGAGATCCTCATTTAAAAACAATTTCGCGTGCTTGAAATACGGGAGAAAAGGGAAGCGAAACGACAGCCTGTAATGTTCGGGTAACATGCGCTTTTTAATGCTGTTTAAATATGTCAAAGATTAAACTTGCAAATACATTCTTGAAGGAACGACGAAAGGTTGAAGAGACTCTAATCGAACGATTCCTGTGTTTAACAGCTTTTTAATTTCGCTTTGCATTTCTATTTGCGTTACAATATTTTCATAAGTCTCTAGGCAATGTTTGCCAAAGTGTTAGTAGAAACAAAGGCAAAAAGGAAGGTAGGCAGAAATGAGACAGCGTGGGCTTCCTTCTCCTATCTCCTACAAAATCGTTACATATTTTCCTCTGGCTTCATTCTTTCCATCCATAGTTTATCTCTTTGACCGTTTTTCTTTCTCCTTTTCGTTCTGTGACCTTGAACGAGGAATGTGGGTGACTTAAGATCAACTCGGCCGCCAGAGGGAAGGGAGAAAAAAAAAATACAAAACAAAGCACCAATGGCAGGAGGAACAGAAAAGAACCAACTTCGAAGGTGAAGTGAGGGGCGAAGGCGCATTCGGTTTCCCACTCGTCGACGACCAACGTCTCCCCCTCGGCGGAGTTTTTAATTGATTTGCCAAGAAGCGATTTTCAAGCCCGGCCGCAGCTGAAAGAATCACTCTTAACCCATACGATAATCCCATCAGGGAAGGAAGAAAAAAAAATAAAAATAAACAGCTCCCTCCTTCGTGTCATTGTGAAGGTCGTTTCGGGAACCCATTGAATTGTCTTCTCCCCCTCCCCCTTCCCCATTTTCTTTTTAATGTTCTTCTAAACGTACATTCAAAGTAGATGAAAAGAAAGAATTACTCTATAATTAATTATGCTATTATCCACCCATTCCTACACGTTTATTCGCTGATAATCTAGCAGTGATTTTTTTTTTAAGCAGGAGCCAAATAACATCTTACATATCTTACATATTTATGACTCTTGACATTGAAATTACGTAAGTGAAGTTCATTGCGCATTCCTCCACCACAAATATAATATTTTCATGTTTACCAGAAAATTTCACAATTTTTGAAGTTAATTCAATATAACGTGTCTTTTTCAATTTTTTGAAAGAAACGCCCACGCTTTACGGATGTTCTTATAATATCCACTTAATAACGATAAGTTGAAATGAAGGGAAATCCAATATAATGATTTTAATAGAAGAAAATTTAAGCGAATTTTTTTTAAACGAATAAAGGAAATAAGTAATTTCTTATATTTGATTTCCGTTGCTATAATAATAAATCTTCCTTAATATTAAACATCCAATTCCATAATAAAAATAACCTCTAAATGGTCCAACAGTTAGAAATTAGAGTGGAAAATCGTCTAATGATCATTAAGAGTGGAAAAAAAAGCCTTTTTCCTGTAAGTGATATGTTTTTTATGTCTTTAAAACGATCGTGAAATATTTCACCTTGAACTGGCATTAATTAAAAAAAATTCTCTATATGAGGATAAGGATTATTATACAAGTTCTCACAGTTTCTCTATCCAAGCGGGGTGATTACCTTTCTCCTTTTTTTTCTCTCATTTTAAACGAATGGGAAGAGGGCAACGAGATCGCTGACTTGAGCTCTGAACCCAAGACACAAAAACATAATTAAAAAAAAAATGCAAAACAAAAAAAAAAAAACAAAAAAAAAAAACAAAACAACCCGAAGACATCGTGTTCTGTTAGCGATCGTATTCGCCTTTGAATATGATCCACAATCTATGAAATGGACGCCCGGCCTATCATATAGCTCGGCTTCAAATGCGAAAGAAACACTTGCAATGGAATATAAGCCACAATTACGTCTCAACTTCTTGTGACCCGGTCCCTTATTCGAGTGTTGATTTTCACCTACCGAACCCGATGAATTTTCCTCTTTGTTTCGTTCTCACTTAAGTGTTCCTTTTGGAACGAATTCAAGTAGAAGTTGGCATAAATATGAAGAGGGAAGGGAGAAGAGAACTTAAGAAAAATCTCAGCATCTAATGCATTCTGTTCGCGACTAATCCCTCGGGAATAATTTTGCACTTTAAAACAATAATGAGATCCAGTTTTCTTATGTCATCGACGGGACGTTGTACATTTATTCGTTTTTTTTTTTTTAATCTTCGGCGAGCAAGGGCAAAAGATTGTAGGTCAACAACGACGATTGTGTAATGATGCTGGATCGAATTAAATTAGGATTCGCGAACAAGCAAGACGGAAACGGAGTATTTTCGAATATTTATCAGTCAAACCTTATTAAGTTACTATTGATAGATAAACACGGAGAAATGTATCAATTAAAATTTTAAATTTGATTGGCTCACATGAAAGAAATGAGAAACTTTCACAAGGCTTTTGGCAACTAACTCTCGTTCACCAAAATTTGCGCTCTTTTTCCTGGAATTTATAAAGTTATTGTTAATTTGCATACAGAAATTAAATGTAGACATTTTCACGTCTCTGAAGGAAGTCGCCGCAGTGGGCGTGAAGTTTTGTCCCCGTTTCTTTACGGCAATTTATCTCTCATATTTGCACAAACCCAACGCAAGCCATAACCAACGCATTTTACAAAATCTTTACGGTTCTTAACTTTCATATACCGAAACTTCTGGAAAAAACAAAATCCTTGATAACAAGATTTCGATAAAATTATCTAAATACTTTTGTTATAATATTTTGAATGTTGAATATGATTTTAAAAACGATTATTGCCTTGTCTACTATAAGTCAGTTAGGATTAATAATCTTTATTCTTTCTTTTGGATTTGTAAGAGTGGCTTTTTCCATTTTTGACTGTTTTTCATTTGCCTATATTTTCATGTTAGATGTGTTGATTGTCTTAATTTTGATTGCATACAAAAAAGTGCTCATAATAACATTAAAATTAGCTAATGTAAAAAGAAAGGTTTTCCGGACACTGCAGCGTATTGTATTCAAACCATAAAATGCTAAAATATCAGGTGCATTTTAAAAGTCAATAAACAAGTAATTTTTTTAATGCGGATCATTTAAGAATCATACTTTTATGAAGAAAAATTATTTCAAAGTTAGAAAAGACACTGCTTCTATTGACTTAAATTCCAGGTTCACGTCTATTAACCTAATTAAACTTGATTACTGGTTAGGAATTATAAGTTTTTAACGGATGTAAAATATAACGTCTGTCTGTAGAATGTTTAGCAGCGCCTGCCTCCCTTCATTTTCCTTGTGCGAAAGCAAGCGTTCAGTTTCTCTTCATTACAGACAAGGAGGGAGCCTGAGAGAAGTTCCGGCGGGATTTCACGAATCAACTTAACAGTGTTGCAATGATGTTATATAGCCCAAGAGATAATTACACGGTTGATTTAGGCAAAAAGAAAAGAACTCTTTCTCCGAAACCACGTTTTAATCCAGCGTGGGACTTGAGCCCGGATAGAAGAATTCAGAATGGGTTTCATTATGAAGAGCCAAAGAAAAAGAAGAAAGTTTTCATATCAACTCAGAGTTAATCTTTTTCGTAGATTAAAATATTCCCTTTTTTAACGAAATTTTAATTTCAAGCAAGCAACTCAACATAATGGTATTCAAACGAACCCTTAACCTTACAACAACCCTGAAGCTGGTAATTTCCCTGCTTCCCAAACAGGAACCCCACAAATGAGGGTTGCAACCACCATCGAGCCAAAGGCGAATTCCAAAACAAAAAATCACGTACGAATCTCGATTGCTACAGATAACTGCCAGCAAAAGTGAAAGGAGGAGTGAAAGTATTTCCAAAGAAGGATATCTACAGCTCTGAGAAAGGGTCACGAAAAATCCATTATATAGTCCCTTCGCTATCCAAAAACCTTTCATAAAATGAAGCACTGGGAATTAGAAAGCCCAAGTTTGTCCCATCTCTAAGATGTCAGGGGGGAAATGTGACCGTCTTACAGAGTGTTCTTTTCGCATTGTACTCGGTGATGTCTCGAGAGCTGAATAGCAGACACGACCAACATTCAGTGATCCTTGGATTATATTAATAAAAAAAAAACGAAAAAGGGAGGGGGGGGGGAGAAAATACCTTCTGACGAATATCTCCGTTCATTATGCTCAGCTTGTCACGCTCTTTTGTAGAACATCAGCTACAAACAGTTTCGTGCTTTTATATTTATTTGATATTTCAAGAAAAAAGTGAAAAAACGGCAAAAACTCCGAAAAAAGATTTCGGACGACGCCCACACCCACAAATCGCGGGAGAGGGGGGGAGGGCATTATTGTAAATCTTGCAAAATGTTATGTCAACCTCAATAACATTCAACAATGTTTTTTCAAGTTGCAGGAAAGTTTTAATTTATTAAATTTTTTTTGTTTAAAAAGGGCACAAAAAACAACAGTCTATACGGCTCCTTTAATCTATAAATTATTTAATTAGATTAAACCTCAATTTATACTTTTAAATAATTTATTAGATTACGCATTTAATCCCATGATATCAATTTTAAAAATTAAAGCTTTTCTCTTATGGCTTGTTCAACTCTTTTCTTTCCTCCTTAAGCTAATTATGTGTAATTATAACGTCAAAATATGACTAAATTTCTTTGGGATAAAGAAACAAGTACTTAGTTTCAAAAATTTCGATATGAAGACAAACGAAGCTTAAAAGACAGGCGGAATTAACCTAGTAAAATAATGGATGAAAAAAAAACAATTTACAAAAGAAATCTCAAATGAACTTAAATTGGGCTCAATGCCATCAATTATGCATATTTTTTTTTAATTTTGTTGTTTAAGAAAATAAGGAAAACCTTCAAATGCAGACAATTTAAGAGGCAATTCAGAAAATTTATTTTTTTATCACTGTTGCCGAAATGGAAGGGGCGTTACCTCAACGATTTTTGCAAACGGAAACAAGAGAATAAAATGATACAATATTTGCGCTCGAGCAGCATTTTTTTTTTTACCAGAAGCATTTTCGGTCTTATATAACTTTAAGTGCTTTTCGAAGTGAAGACATTCAATTGCCTTCCTTGTTGCAACACTCGGGAAAAATCGCCCATTTAGTATTTATATATCCACAACCAAACATCAAACATGCTCGGAATCCCGCTTAGCAACTGAAATCTTACATATTTGAACTGGCAATCAATTATTCCTTTCCTGTATCCTTTACAGAAGTAAAATACTGTATTAAGAATTACGTAACCTTATAGTTAAGGGAAAGATGTGGATTTTGCTGAAGAACGGTCGAGTGCGTCGACTGACTCTTCGCCAGCGATTAAGAATAATACCAAGGGGATTTTCGTATGTAAAACTCTTCCATATATGGTTGCTTTTAAATTAATTCACGCCTGAATTTCTTCAGCACTCAAAAGTGAAGATATTAATTTGAGGCCGGAGAAGGCAACGATAGAAAAGAATAATCCAACTCACGGATGAGTGATAAAAATCCATTAAGAGAAGGAAAGCCACCGTCTCGAATGCGAGTTGTTGACCACGAGTTGGCTGTTTTTAAGTCCTATGACACATTTCACTTTATTTATTGCAGTATTCTATTTCGCTTAGAATGGAATGGCAGTTAAGTGGAATTTACGCACTGAATGGCAACTTTAGAAAACGACTGTTTTAAGTAATAATGACCTGAAACTGTTTTCATTTTTAAATTTAATAACATTCTTAATAACGGTTGATTCTTTTATTTCAAAAACCCTAACATTTGGTAATGAATGGAACACACAAACCCATAAAATATGCCATGACCTTCTCTGAGGCCGCAGAAAACGTTTCCCATAAAAAAGGCAGTTACTATACGTTAAATTGGCAAAGAAATAACTTCCTCCACCTGCCTTAAACAATCTGCAAACCTCTTGTCCGCATTCATTTTTACGCTTTTAATACAATCTATAGTAAACTTTTACTAATAAATCATTACTAATAAATGTTATCTAAGAATTTGACGGCAAATAGACATCATCAAATTAAAACTTCCTGCAAAGTTTTGAACACTACGCAGAAGAGAGAGAAGAGCAGCGAGGCGAAGCAAAGTTACCACTTCAGTGAGGAGAGGTTTGTCGCGTTATTTGTTCGTTCAACCGTTTCCTTCTTGTGGACTTCTCGAAAAACAAAACCTTTCATTTGAATCGATCAAGTGAAAGTGGAGGAGGATAAGGTGAGCGATTACAATACACAAAGCTTTTCCGTCCATAGAGTCATATTGAGTTTTCCATTAGTTCCTTTAATTCGGTGTCCATCAGTTGGCGGAGGCGATTGGGCATCCGTTGTTCGTGTTTTATTCTAACGACGACGATTATTACGTGTTTGGTTGCCAAGGCCACGGCGACCGCGGGGCCGGCGACTGAGTTCACCACGCCCCCTCGGGGCCACGCGAGGAGACCGCGGGAGAGCGCAAACGCCGCTCTGCCGTTGCTCCAGCACATTTTGCGCTCCTCTTTCTTCTTCCGCGTCTTGCAACGGAAAACAGCAGAATATTAGGAGAGAGGCCACAGAAAGAAATAATTGCGGCCAGGTCGCGACCCTACCAACGTCTGACACTTTTAACGAGACTAGATATATTTTTTTTAAAACCAGCAATTCATGAGCAATTAAGAGACATTAAAACAATAATAAGAATTTTTGAACAAAAGAATTGCAATCAAAAGAAAAGCAGAAAAAAGACATTACATAAAGAGCTACTGAATAACATTCGGCGAAAAAAAAAAAAAAAAAAACAAAAAAACAAACAAACTGCAATCATGGTAGAATAGACAACGCCCGCTTTCTATTGTCAACGAGAAAAACACTGGCGAGTGTCTTGAAGTTGTTGCTTTTTTTCTCCCCTCTTATCATACGCAAAAAAAAAAAAAAAGAATCTTGAAAGAATTTTCTAATTGCGATCATTAAATGTCTTCTGAAAGAAACAATAGATAAATTTAACTTTCTTCCTCAGTTGTGCCTAATAAACTGAGCAAACATCAAAATGCAGGATCGTTTTTTTCCCCTTCCAAAACAAGTGATAAAAAAACACTGATATTTTACATGGATTTTTTGCTCATTTAAGATGTAAAAGGACTATAAAGTTCAAGTTACTTGATCCGACGCTGTCGCTGCAAAGAGATTAATCCTTTCAGATCAACTTAATTCATTTATTATAATTGGATAGAATAAAATTGAAAGATTAATAGGATTTACTTTTTTTTTTAAATAAATTACAAATTTGATTAACATCATAATACTTATTAACTAACTGAATAGAAATGTTGAAAGTAATAATTGAATAATATTCACGAGTTACAATGAGAGAGAAGTGAGAGAAGATCTTGTATCCATCATTTTGTTCGTGAACTTTACATATTGAATATTTCCTTGTAACATTATTTAAGAGACTTTTTAAAAATCATAGTTAACTCCTTCTAAAAGGGCAAACGTATCGGTATAAATAAATAAATTCACAGTGATCACCCCCGGCAAAAAAACGTGATCTAAGTCTTGCGATAATGATCATGAATGATCATGAAAAAAAAATAAATAAATAAATAAAACGCAGCTGAAAATTCAATAAGAATAAAATTTAATTATTAACATTATAATTTTATTACTATTAATATTCTTATCTTTAGCGCTCTGAATAAAAACAGTAAAACTAGGCCTGTCTGGGACAATGAATTAGAAAAAAAAATTGCCCGACTTAATTTGCATAATTCATAGATAACTAATTGCAAATTACTAATTACTTAAAACGTTTATTGAGAACAATAATGCTATCTAAAATATTTAAATAATTTAATTACTCATGTCCAATTCATTATTAATGGTCATCAACTTTTTTCAAAATCTAAATATATAGTAAAATCCTGATAAAAATTTTCCCTCTCTTCCCCTTCTTTTACAGTTCTGTTGGGCTGTTCTTTCTCACGTTTTATTTTTAATAAAAAATTTTATTATTACAATGAATTTAATATTATTAACATCTAAAAAGATTGACTCACCTGAATCGACTCATGCCCACTGGAGATGAGTTTTGTGGAACCTGTTGAGCATTCTTCACTTGTCGGCAACCAAGTTGTTTTCGAAACGAGAGAAAAACGACGCCGTGTCATCCAATAACCGACGATGAAATACACAACGACCCACGAGACGTTGTCGTTCAGCGGATGCGACGATACTGCTGCAAGATATTGTTTCCATTCCTTGTAATTCAACACCGTCGAACTTTCACGCAGATTACCTGCACCTCAATGATATATCGACTCGAGTGGTATCACCGTCGACGGCTCAGGGAGAAGCGCTTGCGCAGCAGGAGAAAGCAGACGAAAGAGCTCACGTGACTGCCGACGGCCTATGGAATCGCAGCTTATTCCCTACCCGGAATTGAGTTCATTGGCGCGAACAAACTTTTCTGGCATTCAACGAAACTAAACGTTTCTCTCGCTTGAACTCCATCAAAGATGCGTATCTGTTTCCTTCTCTGTCTTCCTTTGAAGAATTTAGCCTATTTTAGCACTTTCTCTTTAAAAAAATGAAAAATTATTTTTTTTTTACTTAAGAAAATATGTTTTGCTTATATTGGATGTATATCATTGCCAATCTAAATTTTCGGGCGATACAGAGAATTTTCGATCTGAAGTTTGGTTTGATTGAGCAATATTTCCATAGATAATAAACACTCTGGTTAAGAGGAAATTAAGAGAAATAGAAATACATGATCCAGAGAGTTTTTAAATTTGACCTGCAAGAGAAGTGAAAGATTTCCCATCAGTTTGTTTTCCAATAATTAGAATGGAAGAATGCTTTTTAAAACCTTTCTTTTCACGTGATCTTCCTCATAAAGTTCAGTTCGAGTTTACAGTTTACAAACTAAAGGTGGAAAAAAAAAGTTTTTCTCTTTTCATTTTCTGAGAGTACAATAGAAACAAATATTCCTTAACGATCAACTTCAGAGTCATTTCCTACAGGAAAAGGAAATGTTGGTTTTGCGAGAGTGATGGTGTATTTCCATGAGTACCCATAGTAAAAACAAAAAGGAAGTTTATTTTTCGCTTCGGTTCACGATCCGTTAGGGCGTCAACAGCAGACACAAAAAAGATCTTAGAAAATTATCAAAAACGGATAATCAGGGGAAAACACGATGAGTAATCGTATAATAGAATTTTTATGCCATTTAAAAATGTTTACGTTCTACATATAAATATTTTTGTTACAGCCTTTTACCCCAGTTTTAAAGAGGTGTAAACGATTTCATGAGCAGTGTATTAATTTAATCTGTCAACGACAGTTGTTTATTGGCAGCTTCATTTATTTTGTCTTTTATTTTTTTTTAAATGCTTCGAATCTCTTTTAACCCAAATAAAACGACTGAAATTGCTTCGAAACCAGGTTGCCTACATTTTAAGCTGCTTTTCAAGATTAAAAACAGAAATTTGTTGCCGTCATTTCAAAGTAGAATCTCAGCAGAAAGTTAAAAAGAGCTTCACTCGTAATTAACGCGATTCCTGACCGTTGACGGCTCCGTTCAGGTGTCACGCGTCGCGAAGGGAGACGCGTGGTCGACGGTCTCTCGCCACTCTGCGCCCGTTATCACCTCCTTGTCCTCGCCCCCTTCCCTAGGCGCCTTCTCCATCATCCAGCCTCCTTAAGATATTTAAATAACAAGATAGAGACAGTTAAAACTCTCGCTCTAGATTTCAAACCTATTATTTTCCACAAAACAATACTATTTTATAATGTACTTAAAAACCCGTGGAAAGAATGCAAAAGCAGCCAGCTTAGAACAATAGGCCTAGGGGATGATGAAGAAATGCAGCAGATTTGAAAAAAAAGACTGTAATTTACATAAATTAAAAATGAATCTGAAAGAATGCTCTTGGCCATTGAAATAGTAAATTAATTAATACAATATATATAATCTACCATAATTGTAGAGCAAAGTTGACATAAAAACATGTTCTGAATCGACAGTAAGAAATACAAATATTTAAATAATGTATAATCATTATAAAACTCAAGTGAAAATGTGTTTTTATTTACGGACAAAAACGAGGTAATGCGTTTTTATTGCGTTTTTATTTTACGTATAATTGCAAGTCACTATAAGCTAGTCATTTGAAAGACCCAAAATAAACTTGACATGGACTTGTAAGTATAATAAAATTTCATTAAAATTGCCCAGAAAACTTTAGCAAGTTTGAAAGTATTATTATGGGAGAAAAATCACTGTTTTCTCCTGACCATCTCTTTCCCCCCGCCCTCTCTTAAAATTACGTTTTTACGGTTGAGTAAGCCTAAAGAAAGATTCGAGTTTAAAGGATAAGACATTATTAGTGGTTATATGATGAGATATCAAGTGATTGAGAGAAATTTACGGTAATCCATTGTTATTCTTGACGTTTCTCTGAAAATCATTGGTTTAAAGCGGTGGCCTAGTTTTTACGCCAACTCCTTCGGGTTTTGGGGTGTCTCTCTCGTAAACGAAACGGAAATTCGTTTGAATTTTACGCATTAAAAAAGAAAATCTCGAGATTAGAAGGTATAACATTCTAGAATGGACATGTACATCATGAAAAAATGATAAAATGTACGGAAACAAATTCCCCAATGAAAATAGTTTCACTTTAATTACGGTGCTAAATGTTCCGACTTTGTCCATCCGTAACTAAATAATTCTTCACGAACTTTTATTACATCAGAATTTAGATGAAGTCGTTGACGTTGCAAATATTTTAACGAGGAAATAGTATTTTGTAAATTTCCTGTTATGTCCTTACTATTAAGTATGATTATGAAATGTGACAATATGACTTCTAAAAGCGATGTTTTATTGTTCATGATTTAATTTATTCTTATCTGGTGGCTCAATTGCGGAAAATGAATTCCAAATATCAATGAATTCCACACAAATCGATTTATGTGGAATTTCCCGGTTTTCGAATATTTATTGGCTGTTGAAGTTTAATAAAGAAAAAGAGAAAGCGGTATAATTTAAACAAGTGAAAGTTAATTTTCAGAATTTACTTAAGTTTATTTTTTAATAATTTATACGACCAACATCAAAAGGAGTTAACGGTGTTTGCGTAACTATACATCCATTCATCATTTATCCTTTCTTCCTGTATCCGTTAAAATATAGATTTAAAAAATAACAACTCTTTGTTAAATGAAAGTTTAATTACTACTCCTGCCTAAGTTCATTTGTTTTAAACTTTATAATTGCTACAACGGGGGTTCCCATTTCCAATTAAAGGTTCTGTTGGAGCAGCCTTTATCACTAATGAATTAATAATAATAAAGTAGTGCATTGTCCTGTACGGCCGCTTTAAAAGAGCTCACACAATAATTATTAATTTTTTCTTTCATAATTACGTAACATAATTACATGCTTACATTTAAAGCATTCGTTTTCCATCTCGCTTAAATTTTTGCATCAGTTCGATAGAAATTTGTCTGATTAATTTTTCTTGCCCATTTACACTTAGGACATAGTAGCCTATAGGAAGTATAGAGGAAGTTGTGGGATCTCACGACCTCTGCCTCCTCCCAAGAAATTTCGTCCGCATTTCTCACGACTGTTCGTGCTCGCCTCGATGTGTGTCAAGTTAAACTTTCACATCATGTTTTTTTTTTTATTCAAGAAAATGTTCCCAGAGGGATTTCGCGGCGAGTATGTGCTTGCATTAGATAAGAAGTTTCCTTTTCTTGTTGTTGCTTTTCTTAGATGTTATAATTTGTCATTTAAAGATTTCATCGAAAGTTTTACTATATTGTGAAAAAAAATGATTGAAACATGATTTTCTTTCATATATAAATGCGTTTTCTTAGAACAGGAATATAAACTACTATTATAAGTAAGAATATAGTGATTTACATTTATTATTTATTTTTCAAAGGAAAGTTCATGCAAAGATTTTTTGTTATTGCTTTTATGTAATAAATAATTGTCGTCCTTTACGCAAGATTTCATCTATAGAAAAGGATTCAGAACTCAATATTAAGAGGAGGTGAAGCATGACAGGAAAGAGAAAACAGAAGTTATTTACTTTAAAAAATTTCAAGTACAACATCTTTCATCACTTAGCCAACAGAGTAATATAAAAGTTGATGGACATTAAATTAATTTTTAGCAATAATTTAAATCGAATCTGTTGTTTTACGGGATTTGCGCAGTGCTTGCCCTTTACGCCTTTGCCGAAATCCATCTCTGATCTCGATTGTTTATGTAATAAATTTATTAAAACTACTATTTGTTAATTTTTAGATGGGGTTTTAATTTATTCTCAGAAATATATATTTGGGTTTATATTTACTATTAAACCATGTTGTCCTCCTTCCCTTCTTTACCTAATTCCTCTCTCTCTCTCTTGATATCAACTGCAAAAAAAATTGGACAAAGTAATATTGAACGAAAAACTCGAGTTACACAAATGAGATGAAATAAATAAATTCTTCGTCACTGAACTTCTATGAAATCTTAATACATGAAAAAGGATAAATTATGCATACCAGGAGAAACACCAAGCGTTGCCTTGACTTGACAATGAACGAGAATTGCGCGTTGTCTCCACCTTCGTCTGCTACTCCCATTCCATTAGCAACTTATTTTTGAATTTACGACTTGCTCAGGTCGTCAACAAATGTAATTTAGAATCGCTGCAATTCAAACGCTCTCATTTTTAACCTATTCAGCTTCCTCACTACGAATATCGAGGATGCTCATACTTCCTATTATCAAACATTACAAAAACTTGAAAGTTGAAAGCTGGGAACAACATTTTAGGTACAATTCTTTTATAAAAATATATAAAGTTTAAGATAGGATCTTTTAATATATCTAGTAAAAAAATAAAGCTTTCCGCTTCGGAATGTTATTATACAGGGTGAGTCAAAAATCTAGTATCCCCTCCTATCTTGGATACAAACGTAGATATGTAAAGATATCAATGAAAAAAATGGAAGGAAAAATTCTGCGACCTGAATTCGAACCAGGGACCACGAGTATCACGCTCGTCGCCTCTATCAACTGACCCTCCACGGACACGGGACAGCAAGGGCTTCAACGAGTATCCTAAAGGGAGTAGTCAATGTGGAAGCCCAATAAAAGGCAGGCGCCCAGCTTTCTGGAAATCCTTCTTTCCAAACCATGAGAAAGATGATGAACACATATACAAAATTAATAAACGAATGTAAGATGCTGGAAAAAAGTATAGAGCCGGGATGAAAATGCAAATAAACGTAACAAATCCATGCTGATTTTGTTGCTTTTTTATAGACGTGAATTAGATGATACAAAACGTTGTTTCCAGGAGCATTTAACAACGAATAAGGAATCAAATGCAAATTAACAGCCATTATCCCAACCTAGCCACTTGCAAGTTGGAAAAAAATTTAGTCTCTCACGTTTAATACCCGATAAAGGCACCCTTTTTCTCAATGACCTTTATTAATCTGTTTCTCATTGATTCACTGAGTTTCACTAACACTCCTGGATCAAAGTTTTGCCATGTTGCAGTGATACTATTCACCAATTCTTTATTACTGTACTGACGAAAATTGCTGTATACATAACTCACTAAGATTATCTGGACTGAGTTGAGATCTGGACTCCGGGATGGCCAGTTTAGAGCAATCACAGAATTAGCGTCAAACCAGTCCTTGGTTGAGGCCGACCTGTGAATCGCAGCATTGTCCTGCTGGAAAATCCATTCACCCTCCGTTATGAGCGGACCGTATGGAAGCAGATTATCCACCAGAATATCTTGCTATGCAATGGAATTCATCCGGAGTGATACGAATGCAATAGGGGTAGTTCTGCCAGCAGCAAACCCTCCCCAAGTCATTACTGAGCCACCTCCAAACTGTCTTTTTGAGAAGAATTCCTTTTCATCTCGAATGTCATGCCAATAGTACTTGAACCTATCTGGTCTGTCCATGTTGAACTTCTTCTCGTCTGAGAACACAACATTCTTCCACTTGTCACCGTACGTAACGTATTTTTTAGCAAACGCCACATACGCTTCACGATGAGCTGCTGTTAGATGTGGTCTTCCTTCCATTTTTGAGTAATACAGATTTGGAGAAGAATGCAACACATTTTGTACGGATCTACTAGTACACGGGAGGTCTAGTTCGGCAACAACTGCGAAGAAGAGAGGTGCTGATGACCAAGAAGGCTTCTTATTCTTGATGTCTGGCGAGCGGAAAATGCACTTGGCCTGCCAGATCTGGGTGACATTCCATGTTTATCTGGATTTTGGAGAAATTTGTTAACAGCTGACTTGGAACGTCCAATTTATTTCGCAATTTCAGATCCAGTCTTTCCGCATCCCTTAAGAGCAACAATTTGCCCTCTTTCTTACTCTGAAAAATGTTGCCCTTTTGGCATCTTGTATATTGGTGTGTATTACACAAACAGCTCTCATATGACGTTGCTATATACTTACATCACCTTAAATAATCCTTTCAACTAATAAAATATGCAAGAAAGTGGACGACTCTAAACTTTTTTAACCTTGCAAGAGGGTAAGTTGGCATAATGGCTGCTTTTTGATTCCTTATTCGTTGTTAAATGCTCTTGGAAACAACGTTTTGTATCATCTAATTCACATCTATAAAAAAGCAACAAACTCAGCATGGATTTGCTACGTTTATTTGCATTTTCATCCCGGCTCTATACTTTTTTCCAGCACCTTATGGAGCTTTAACTCCAGATTTAATTTATTACTTTCGTATAACTGTTTATCAGTTTTCTGCAAAGTTGGTTTTTAGTCAACGAACTTTGTGATATGGATACTCATTTTTCTCCTGCATATTCATTATTTACCCTGGGGGAGGCTGTGGCCTGATGGGCTTTTACTGAAACACAACTTCTGTGAAGTTAAGCAACATCAGGCACGGCTAGTTATTGGATGGGCGACCATCAGTGGCACACGATCTTCACCCCCCTGGCCGCTATGACCATCATACAGTAATCGTTAATCCAGGTCCATCCAGGGACCCAACTCGTCGGCTTCAGGCCATGCAGACTCTGGATGGACGTATTGGATTACACTAAATAAAATAAAAAAAAAAATAAATGATTACAATGACACATTGGAGCTATTGCCATCTGATTACAACAGCCCCACCATCTTCTGCAACTGGCTTTTTTTGTTGACTGTATGATAATTATAATCCAAATTTTGCTAATGAAGTGATATGGTGAGAAGCCCAGTTTTATCGGGATGAAGTTGTCAATAAACACACTCTACCTTAATGAGCAGTAGAAAATTCTTGATGGTTGCGAGAACAACATATCAAGTGAACTGGAGATAAAATGTGGTTGTACAACGGCTCCATGGTGGGATCATAATTTTTATGAATGAACTGACAGCAGAACGCTACAGGGATGAAATTCTCAAAGTCGTAGTGACAGATTTTCTGGATAATTTGCTACTGGTACCCGCATGAAGGCGCTCTACCACATTTTGGGTTACTTGCACGTGAACGTTTAGGCGAGATTTTTCAAATTCGATGAATTGGCAGAGGAGGACCAATTCAGTGTCCACCATGCTCACCTGGTTTTACGTTGTTTGACTTTTTCTTATAAGGCTACCTCAAGGACAAAGATTTAGAAGATACGATTTGCACTTAATTCTAATCTGCATAGTTGAACTCAATCTGGATGTACCATCAGAAAAGTCACTCTCAACTACTTATTCATTGCCTTTAGTGGAATTTATGTATCTATGTTTGTATCCAAGATAGGAGAGGGGTAACAGACTTTGGACTCACCATGTAGAAATAATCACAAAAAAAAGAATGAATGAATAAAATTAATTCAAAACCAGATATTAGACAGCAGATAGCTCTTAAATTAGTTTTTGTCAATAAATCTCTAGATAGTTTACAATTTTTAAGATTCTGTTTATAATACAAAGCAGAATACAGTATTTAATAGTACAGTTCTAAAATACAAAACAGTATAACACAATTCAATATAAGTAAGTAAGTAAGTAAGTAAGTAAGTAAGTAAGTAAGTAAGTAAGTAATACAACACTCAATGGAATACAAAGTAGAGTAAATGAACTTATAAAGTATATTTTTTCTCAACAACCAAAATTATGACTCCTGAATGCGCATTTCGGCAACTAAGTTGCCATCATTCAGCAGGATGTTACTTTTAGACAACTTTTTCAAAAGTTTAAAGAATACCCCAAAATTATTCCTGGATCTTCTTAAAAAATAGTGTGGACCTGATACAAAAGTTAAAAGACGTCGAGCTAAAAGAAGACCAAACATTACGTAGTTTCAGTTGATGTAGAATATGGTTTCCAAGCATACCGATTCCCGAAACATAGATGTTATCCATTTTCCTCAAGAAACGCTATCCAATAATGGCGTAGATGTTATCACCACCAATGAATTGTTACGTCGTACAAAAACTATGCGTTAACAACATTTTTTCACTTTCGGTGGAAAATTCTATAGCACGAAACAAGGGATCCCGATGGGATATGTAGATCAAATTTTGGCCATTTTTGATACTGATGAATGAGACAGAGACCTTTTTTCAAAACCCATATAAACAACTTTTTTTTCAGCATAAACATTACTTGCGAACTGGAAAAAGATCAAATCTCTGATTATAACAAGGAAAAAATTAATTTTCAGCATCCGTAGGAAATCGACGAACAATCTATACTAAAGTCCAGTGATGGTCAAACTGTGGCCCGGGGCTCATGCCGCTCTGAAAATTCGTTGACGCGATCCGCGACAATAAAATATTTCATTATGCGAGAAACGACAGATTGCGTAAAGGTCGTTAATAAATGTTAAATTCTGTTTGTGACCCTTGACAATTTTTGTTGGGCGATGCAACTTCGAAAATAAAATTAATTTTTGCCATCAATGCTGTAGTCCAATATTCAATTCATGAAAATCGTTCCTCCTTCAATTGCTCACGTGGTCATGACTTCAGCTGTTGCCTTAGCCTCGTTGCACAGACCTTTTATTTATCGTTTATATTTTCTGCACGACGTGCAATATGTGCTCAAGCAACATGTCAAGAAGAAAATATTACGATTCTTCTGAGGAAAATTAATTTCGCTTTAATTGCAAGAAAAGCCCTTTTAAGGACTACCAATTTAGAAGTAATTCATTTAACAGTAACCTCAGTACGAGGCTAAATTTTACTCCAGCTGGTAACCAGTGATTGACAGTTCTCAGGATTCGCTGGTTAGAATATATACAGTAGCATTTAGTTTTTTTATTGTAAGGAATACGGATTCTTTTTCTTATTCTCTTTATTTTGGCAAAACGTTATGGCATTTTCGATTAGGTTCCTGAATCTTCTGGAAAAGATTATGCCAATCTTTAAAAACAAAACTTCGAAATCGTTTTCAAAAATCCAAATTCCCTCAGAAAATTTATTAGGTGACAGTAAAGATAAAAACCAGGAAATGCAAAGATAAGGCAAATAAGAAATTAAATGCAAAAAATGACAAAATGTTTTCAAAGCCGACACGGAGAAGCATACATACACGATGTAAGGAGCGTATAGCCCATTTAAAATATGGTAGAGACGAGAAATCCGCGGTCACGAAACATTAATTGTAATAAGACACGATTTTTACCATTAACGACTTAAAATTGATTCACCATATCCACGATGGCTGTTAGTGATGCATTCGAGAGTATAGGGACCCATAAAGAAAATCCGATTGAAAGATTGAGCCAAAGTACCGGACCAGTAGCAGAATCCCAGTTTTTACATTATTATTCTGATGCCATCAAATTAAAATTAGTGTGGAAAGTTAGTATTCATTCTTGGTTAGTCTTTGGGCATAATTTCATGTTTTTCACTACCCCTTCAACCCTTATGATTTTTAATTAAATTTCGAATATAATTATTTAATTTAACTTTCATTTTACTTGACTTTTTTTTTTAATTAATTCAAATTCCAACACCAAACATTTTAAAACTAGTTTTCTATTTATAATAAGATAAATTACAGACACATGATTTCTCCTTTCTCGATTTGCTCTTAAGAGTTTTATTACTATTTTCCGTGATTTAATCGTCTGAAAAAAGCAGTTGGATTCAAGTGAGTGAATTTTTGATGGAACTTAATATTTACCCGCCATAAGCAAATTCGTCAAACAAAATTCATTTGGATTAGTTTCCTCAGTAATGAGAAGAATTCGAGTTGGAGTTTTTAATTAAATAAGACGATTTTAAACGTTCTCGCGGGCATATTTAAAGAGATCTTAAAGAAAATGAATCAGCATGTTTTTTATTTTATTTTTGTATTCAAGTTTATTTTTATAAGAATTTTATAAAATTCTTTTGAAATTTGACTCTAATTTTAAAGTTAGATTTAAAAAAGAAAGCAAAAAATGGCATGCAACAAATGACAAACATCTACATTCTGCCTTCCTTAGTGGTAGAACAGATGGATTGTGTAATTTCCACTGTCGACATGGTGGAACTTCTCTCAGGAACAATTTACGTGAACATCGTCTTCTTTCACATGGTTTATGAATTAGATGTTTCTTGTGGAAGTTTAGTTCCTATCTATAAAAGATTTCTGGAATTGGCAAAATCTCTCGTCGTCGCTGGCGACTCTAGTAGAAGCTCGGCATTTCAGTGGATCACAAGTTGCATGAAAAGCTCAAAGGTTTTGTGCAAACATCACAACGCAAAATGTCTTTCTTTTTCTTATTAGATATTCGAAAGGACTTCATTACAATTCAATAGTACAGTATTTTACTTTGATGTTAACTATATTCAAATAATATTTTCAATATTTCATTAAATCTTATGGTCAGTGCTCGTTTATTCAGATAATGAGCATAGGTGCTTGATAAAAGCATGAGTGTGCATAGATAACTCCTAAAAACGCAGACATATATTTCGAAATGCAGACAAATTCTACTGTGTCTAACAAGGTAACAAGGAGACTCCACGTACTCGGACTAATCTTGTACAGAGGGTAGATAATCTGCGGCACTTACTCCTTCGAGGGAGTTTTGTGCCATCCCAGTAACTAACGACTGCTACGAGATGACAGTAGCAGCCGGGACCGACGGCTTAACGTACCCTCCGAAGCACGAGGGGTTCATGATGGAAGAGATGCTGGCGGACGAACAAACCAGTGGCTATCACCAGCTGCTGGACATCCAGCACTGGTCTCTCAGCAAATGGGTCAGACTAAAGTCCCCCAATAGCTGTGCCCCAAATAGCCGTCCCACCCAGCAGTGGTCCTCAAGCCACTGGCTGTCACCCAGCCAGCAGCTGGCCGGCCTAAAGTTGCTTAACTCCATCGAGCCAACCGACGAGACAACCAGGCCACAGCCACTCCCACGTACTCGGACTTACTGATTTAACAAAAATAAATTCTACGAGTAGTTTTCACCAAATTAAACACCCATGCAAAGCCATTCGATGCACTTTTCAAAATTTTTCGAGCACTTTATTATCATTGACTGCACTTTATAAATGTCCAAATTGTAGCGTAGATTTTAACGCGTTCTGGTGGTTCAGTGGTAAGACGCTAGAATTCTATATTTTGCAGCTATGGTTTCAAATCCTGTCTTCGATAGTTTTTTTTTTTCTCTTCCTAAATTCATCTTAACTTGTATGGGAATGTGTAATTCTTTTATTAAATATATTTCCGATTTTCCAATTTGCTACCTTCACTTTCTTTTTAAAATTTCCAATTTCCTAAGATTATTCTTTCATAAATTGAAAGGTTGTTACAAATTTTATTTATTTCATTTTTTCAAAAAAACACAGAAGTTATAATTTCGTGTAAGTAAAGACAGAGGTAATAGTTAATTTCGTTCACAACAAACTTCTGCTCCTAGAAACAGGAAATTGTAATTTGGTACTAATTTGCTAGTTCAAAATGTTAATGAAGGGACTTTTCCTCATCATTGCTGAACAATAGATAGTAAAATGATGCATTATATTTAATAGTTTGTACATGGTGCAATAATTGTTTAATCTTTGCGCGAGTTAAATGTCATCCCAAAACTTGCAAAATTTATAAAAATAATTAGATGTGGATAAATAAACTTTTTTAAAAACTCATTTATCAGTGTGGATCATTAATTATCATAATTCGTATCCAGATGGACCCTTGTTATAACGAACAGCTAGGGACCAAAAAAATTAGTTCGTTATAATGAAAATTCGATTAAAAAATTATTTCCAAAATATGATAATACAACTGTATGCTTTTTTGCTTTTTTTTTTAACTTTTGTAAGCAGTTGTTGCAATTTATGTTTTAATGTCATCAATTTTGCCTAAATCGGGAACATGTTTTTTCGATTGATTATTGTTTTAAAGTTGAAAATGCTGACAAAGCTTGTTTATTAGAAACAACAGCAAATGTCATTTCATTTCCATCATCAGACGAGGAATCGTCACGATTTAAGAATCGTGACATTTTCCAAAATATCTTCGTCATGCAATTAATTTATGAGCCACCGTAAGGTATCATCTGCTGTAATATAGGAATGAAAATCATTTTATTTTTTCTTGGTGTGATGAAAGTTAATAAAGTTGATTAACATAGTTCAAACTTTTCGGCAACAAAACTTTTCTTTTCACTATTCTTTATGCATTCTAAAATTGAGTTTAAAATCGGTGGTAAATTGTTTTCTTTTACTAGCCATATCTGCCATGTCCAAACAAATGGGAATGTGGGATTCATATAGAATGAAACCCACTTCCTGTTGTTATTTTTTATTTTTTTTTTCCTAAAAGCACATGATCATTGGCAGCGCGAAAAACGATTTCTCTCTTTCCGTGTTTTGTGAAAAATTTTGTTCGTTATAATGAGTAGTTCGTTATATTGAAATTCGTTGTTACAACGAATTTTTTTTTATTTTATTTTTTTTACATTAAATCAGTTAATTTGCCGGACTTCAAAAACAATTCATTACAACGAGGAGTTCATTATAACCGAGTTCGTTATAACGAGGATCCACCTGTATGCATTTTATAAAAGAATGATGATGTCAAATTGGAAAATTGGAAATATATTTAGTAAATTAATTACACATTCCCATACATTTTAAAAAAATTTACGAAGAGAAAAATTTTTTTATCGAAGACGGGATTAAACCCGAACGTGTAGACTAGAATTCTAGCGTCTTACCACTAGCCACCAGAACGCGATAAAAATCTATGCTAAAATTCGGGCATTTATACAGTGCAGTCAATTATAACAAAGTTTATGAATTGTTTTGTCGGAAATTTTTGAGAAGTGTATCGAATGGCTTTGCATGAGTGTTTAATTTGGTGAAAGCTACTCGTAGATTTTTTTTAAAATCAAAATCGGTGAGTCCGAGTACGTGGAGTCTCCTTGTAAGATAAAAAAAGAAATCACATTCTGATTTACCACCGCAAACAGGAATTTTTGTGGGAGAGGGAGGTCTTGTTGTTCTAAGCTGTTAATAATTAAAAAAGTTTGTCTTACCTAGGCTGAAGTTAAAAAAAAATACTATCTAATTTAATTATAATAAGTAAATAAGTGTTTTATAGTTTTTTGTAGATATTTGCTTTATCAAGTATTTATAATTCCTTTATTACTAATGTAATTATTACTATTAAAGAGTAAATACAGAAACATTCCTGGCACGTAAACGTATAACAGATTTAAACGTGACCTCGTAATATAAAAAAATCAGTCGTTTGACCCCAATCAATCGCATTTGATTCAAGTGCTTTTTACATCATCTGATGGGAAGAAGCTCGCCTACGGATCCATTCTGATGTTCGATTAATATTCCCGATTATAATGTCTGTTACGGTGCCCGCATTCTACAGTCAATACTGTTCATTTTCTTCGGATACGAATGGATGAAAAGAATGAGACGAGGACACGGTACCGATCATTTGTTCACGGCCCGCTTTTCACACGCTGCTAGGGTCATAGGGTAAAAAAGAAATACCGTTCTTCTATAGTAAATAAAGAAAATGGATGAACCTATCAACTATGCGACCTTTTTCCTCTCAAACTTTAGAATTCGAAAACGATTTTAAGTGATTTGACTGAATTTTTGAAAATTTTTCGGAACATTTGAGAAACAAGTAAATAAATTGAAGTGGTACTGATCAATGTTACGAAATACGTCGATTGTAGATGTAATGATGAGGTCTATTGCGAATATAATCTTCTTGAAAACTGCAATAAATTAAGTTGCCTTTATTAAATTTGATTAACTACTCATTTCTACTCATTCGGCAAGGTAGATGCAGGGAATTAGATGAGGAATTAAATAGATATACGGAAGCAGTGTTCAATAATCGTTTAATAATTCCAACTCAATAGGCAAGATTTAATGACGAATTTTGATTACTATTTAGCTTACTATAATATATGAATTAATAATAAAATGAGATTCTATCTCATTTTGAACCACGTTATGAGAAGACAATTGTAATGAAGGGCGTACTATAACCCCTTCTAATACTATTAACGATAGCAGCGGCAGTAAAGAATAAGTTCATTGAATCGGTTTGATGGGCAAGAGGAATTCCAGGTGCTGTCCGCACGGGATTGAGGCCGCCGGCAGCTCAGCTATCCTTCCTTTGTCAAGTTCTCATTTACTGACATTCCAACACTAATCAGAGCAGCGGAATCGATTCACTCACGATCTTCATTCCGCCCAAAAGTGGACCAGCTGCCCCCGCCAACCAAGGAAAGGAGTCGGGTCCCTTGTCCTGTCGGAGGACATGGACCGAGAGAAGACCGAAGGATTCATTTCTTTTCCAATTTTGTTTCAAGATAAAGCATTAACCTTTCTTAATTCAAGAGATTTTCATTTTAAATATGGGAGAATGTACGCGCCTTATATAAGGGACTTACGCGCTTATTGCAACTAAAAATTACATTTGTATTTTGAAAAAAAAAAAAAATGATTCAGAAGATTAGAAACATTTTAAGCACTTTAAAATAATACTTATTACACCAATTTAGTGCATCAAAACAGAATTATATGTTTGAATTCTACAAAATTGAAAACCAAAAGTTTTTATAGTAGAGGACAAAAAGAAGGTTATTCATTTTCGTTCTCTTTTTCTACACGCTACCTGCATTTGTTGAATCATTTGATCAAGATTTTAAAACTGTGCGCCAATCACAACTTGACAATGGTAAGCTTCTTTAATAAAGAAACAAATGCACATTATAGGAGTTAGTTTTCAACTACTCCTAATGTTTGTGTGCGCAGTTGACATTACCCTATATGGTAATTACAGTTCCTTTTTTTGTATGTTAATGACTGGAAAAATAAATTGCTTAATCATTTTATTAGTCAGCCAACACTGGCCAGCCCTATTTCAAACACACCAGTGTCCAAAATTCAATTGACAAATCAAAAATTTTTCAAGAATCTAAAACCGAAAAACTTTCAAATGATATTATGGAGAAAAGAGAAGTAAGCAACGTCCAACTTAAATATTCAATCAGCTATTCTAGCTCTTACCAAATGTAAATGCTTGCTCTCGACGGGATTCAAAAATTGAAGTTTGATATTGAATTTCAGTAGAATTCTCGTTTAGAATTTCTTGCTTATTCCTCGATCGATCTGAAAATCATCTTCAGGACCTAAACCAAGACAGCTATCACATTTTGTCTCATCCCAATAACAATTTGGGAGATTAAAATCACCCACTAAAGTTATTTCACCTTTATATGAGTGAAAATTATTTAAGATGGTTTCAGATATGTATTATAGTCACTTTGTGGAAGATTATAATGACATCCAATTAGAATCTTACGAATATTTTCACTTTCCATTTCAAGCCATGTACTCTTGATTTTACAGGGTGAACATAAAGTCTTTAACCGATAAAGAAAATTAATAAAAAAAAATGTCAGATAGATTACATACGGGTTTTTGTATTATGATCTCCATCTCAAAAAGTTTTTAAACTGCCGGTACGGTAGAAGCCGAAGCGATGTACAACTCCTGGCAATAAATATCGGATATTTATTTCTAGTTCAGCTAAGTTCATAAAAAGCTTAAATTTCCTCCAAAATAATGGGCGCATCCAAAATGGATGAGGCATATATTAAGAAAAACACTTTAATCTATAAATACGATTTACTGTTAAAAATTGAAAAAAAAAAAGATTCTTTGAAATATGCAAATGAATACGGACGTGTTGGAAAAAAGAATAGGATAATCTCATTCGTTGGAAAAAAATACGCGATATGTTCAGTGAGTAACATCCATTATTTTGTTTGCGAATATGCAAATGTTATTCAAATTATTTATTCTTTTATAACTGCTCACAATTATCGAGGTTAGTAGACGACAGAAAACTCTGCTAATTAGAGTATCATGGCTCCAGGTAAAGAACTGTCTACTGATGTAAAAACTCGACTTGTCCGCCTGCTAAAAGAAGGAAAAACTCAATTAGAAGTCGCAACTTTGTTGAGATGTTCCCAGAGCACGGTGTCACGTCTGTGGCATAAGTTTAACTCTCGTGGCAATGTGCAGAATTTGAAAAGATGTGGGCGACCGAGGAAGACAAGTGCATCCGACGGTAGAAAACTGATCCGGATCTGTAAACGGATGCGAAAATCAACATCCCGATTGATGAACCGAGAGTGGGAACAATGCGGCGTCAAGGTCTGTGATCGGATTCTACGAAACCGTTTGAACGAGGCTGGGTTTTCATTCAAGAAAGCAAAGAAGAAACCGTTGCTCTCGAACGAGCATCGACGTAAACGCTTGCAACGGGCCAAAGACCATGCAAAGTGGACAATGGAGGATTGGAAACGAGTTGTTTTTAGTGACTAGTGCAGGATTTGCTTAGGGAACGGTGATAATAACAGTGTGTTTGTCTGGAGAACAATTCCAACCTGACTGCTTAAGTTCTAGTGTAAAGTTTCCACAGGGTGTAATGATTTGGGGATGTATGACGTTTGCAGGACCTGGAAAATTGTGCATTTTAAATGGCACTGTCAACAGTGCGACCTATATAGACATTTTGGATCAGTTTCTTCTACCAACGTTGGAAGATTTGTTTGGTGATTCGGATGACTTTGTCTATCAGGACGATAATGCACCTTGCCATCGTTCTCAGGCTGTTGCCAAATACTGCGAGGATCATCAAATCCGACGGATGAAATGGCCAGCTCAAAGTCCTGATGGAAATTTAATAGAAAATCTTTGGTGGGATTTAAAGAAAATGATTGATTTGTACAAACCAACCAACAAGTCCGAGCTGAAAGAAGCAATTCGTCAATGTTGGGGAAAAATCAGTGAACACCGATGCATAAACTCATATGAATCAATGCCTCGAAGAATTAAGGCAATAATCAAGTCAAAAGGCGGGGCTACCAAATATTAAAAACAGTTTTTGATAATATTTGACATGTTTATTTGGCATTATCCCATATTTAATTCCAAGCCAAAAGGCTATCCATAACTTTTTTCCACTGTGCTCGTTATATTAATGTATATTTTCAAGCAGAAATGATGTTTTGTTTATATGCTTAATTACTTATTATAGAATAAAGTGTTTTCTGTAATTTATGCTTCATCCCTTTTGGATGCGTCCATTATTTTTGAGGAAATTTACGCTTTTTTATGAATTTAGCTGAACTAGAAATAAATATCCGATATTTCTTGCCAGGAGTTGTAGGTGGTTCTAACATCGGTCATATTAAAAATGACGTCTATGAAAGAAAACTCAATGCGTTCAGAGTACCAACCATGGGTAACCCCCCTCCCCAATGTCACTTTTAACCCCCCTCCCCAATCTTTTAAATCGAAAAATTGACTTTCTCGAACGTACTATTTAGAAAGTGTAAAAGAGCTCTATCTTCTTTCGTTTCCCATCATTTCCGATCGAATGATATATCATATACCATATGTTGCCATAGTTCTAAAGACCAAGTAACTCCGACCCCATTGAGACAATTTGGCCAAACTTCTTAGAAATGGAGATCTTACTTACAAGGGAACCCCACATAGCCTAACCGCATTAACAATGGAGTCCTTGTATGGCTATGTATGCTGAAATGTTTTCGTTTTCGCGGTTTATTTTGAAAGAAACAATTTCGCACTCTCTTGTTTTGCAAGCATCTATAGTAGTTTCAGACGAGTAACATATTTCTATTTGGTGGAAATCTGTGACATACATGTTCGAGGGATTCCCTTGTTAAAGGAATCTGCATACTGAATTTCACTCCTTTATATGCATAAATACACGTAGACCTTTTAGTCCCCTCTAATTTCCACCCCCAAAACTCCGACCCCAGTGGGCTAATCAAAACCAAACTAAATAGTGAAGGTACACATGCCCATAGTAAGCTACATTCCGAATTTCAACCTTCTACCTCAAAAAATACGGAAATTATGAAGGGGACGGACGGACGGACATTGTGAAACCAATAAATAGCTCTATTCTTCCATTACTTAACAAGAAATTAAGCCTCCCGAGGAAGGTATAGGAAAGTAGCGGAAGCTCTGAGTTCATCTATTTTTTTATTTCTTCATCTGCACTTTTTAACCCCCCATTTTTTAAATCAAAAATTGATTTTCTCGAACCTTGTATTTAGAAAATATAAAAGAACCCTATATTCTTTCCTTTCTCATTATTTTGGATCGAATGATATATCACACCCTTCATGTTGCCATAAATTTCTAAAGATCAAGTGATTGCCACCCCCACAATTCCGACTCTATTGGGACAATTCGGCCCAAACTTTACAGTGATGTTGATCTTTCTTAGAGGAATCTGTATACCGAATTTCACTCCTTTATATGCATAAATACGTGTAGACCTTTTGGTCCCCTCTAACTTCTGCCCCCGAAACGCCGACCCCAGTGGGCCAATCAAAACCAAACTAAATAGTGAAGATGTACATGCCCATAGTAAGCTACATTCCGAATTTCGACCTTCTAACTCAAAAAATGCGGAAATTATGAAGGGGACGGACAGACAGACAGACAGACAGACGGACATTGTGAAAACAATAAGTAGCTTCATTCTTCCGCTACTTAATAAACGAGGCTAGAACCATAAAAGGCAGGTCTATCTATAGGAAAGTGCTCGTCCCTGATTGAATAAAAGTATTCCCAGTGCCCTAGTGGAAGCATTGAGAAGGTACGAAAGCTAACTTTTGAACCATGATAGAGAAAACGTTCCAATTACAAAGTTGTAGAGCATTACAGATTTAGTAGAAATTCCCTCTTTTCATAAAGAAAACAAAAGCATAAAACTCGTAAAATGGGGGAGAAAACTCCGATGTATGGAACATCTTCTGGACACCGTAGTATTTTGGAATGCTTGCATGCAGAACAACAAACGCAGAAAATGTGTCCTATTTCATTAGTGTACTCGCCTTAATGGGAGATTGAATAAAATTAAACAAACAATTACTAAATGCCACTCAGATCTTTCTGGTAATTTCTGATGCAAAAATTATTTTTTAAAATCTTTACAAAAATGGTAAAAAGATTAGAAATGGTCAAAACATAAATCTCTTTTATATCATATCTTACATCTAATCTTTATATATAAAAATTCAGGCTGAGGGTGCGTCTGTAAATGTTCTAAAAACTTTTGAACCACTTATCCAATTGAGCTCATATTTGCAACATATATTACTTAGGTCCAGAGTAAGGTTTACATGTCCCTAAAAAAGGGGGGGGGAAGGGGTAAAAATCATATATCTTGGTTTATGTTTGTTTGTTTACTCAAGAGATGGCGCCAGAGTTTGTTTATCTTTTCCTTGGAACCGAAACTGGACTAACTGCGCAGAAGCAGGACAGAAACA
The DNA here is from genome assembly GCA_023313115.1 of Rhysida immarginata. Lineage (NCBI taxonomy): Eukaryota > Metazoa > Arthropoda > Chilopoda > Scolopendromorpha > Scolopendridae > Rhysida > Rhysida immarginata. The sequence goes on from JAHWFO010057280.1 coordinate 21,126,600, forward strand.
AACTTCTGTTTCCTGCCTTGAAATGTGCAAACACTGGCTAAGGTCAAAAACTCTCACCGGTGAGAAGAGTTAGCGTTTGGTCGGTCAGAAATCCCGGTGAGAAAACTGTGACGTCATTTTAACGCGGTCAGAAACGCCAGTTAGTGCTGCTATGCCTAACCGGTTGGTCTCACCGTCCTCACCGAGAAAAAGAACCAGACGGTTAGCCCAGTGAGAAATTACGTCATCATTCTCTCACCGGTGAGGGTTTTTTACCTTAGCCACTACTACATACCTGGAGGAAAACGGAAGCTTTTTTGCTTCTGCGTAGTTACTCCAGTTTCGGTTTCAAGGGAAAAGTCTTTATCATAGTATTAGAAGGGAAGTATGACAACTCCGAAAGCCGAGTTTGAGGTAGTGTCGACTTTACGAATTTTTTGCTGGTTAAACAACGATCTATGTCGCCTAGCATGCATTGCATATTAATTTTCAACAGTTGAGCCAATAAATAAAAATGTTTAAAGAATAAATCGTTAGATGGTCTGTGAGGTATTTTTTAATGGATCGTCTACCTCAGCTGTTCGAAATAATGATGAAAAATAGGAAAGAAAATTCCGCAGCCCGGGATCGAACCAGGCACCTTTGGCTCGGACCGCCAACGCGCTAACCAATTGCGCCATACCATAGCCTACAATTGCGCCATAGCCTCTCTTATCATGTAGGCTATGGTTTCACTAAGTATATACAACAAAATGTACTGCATTTGGCCTAATAGAATTCCCGCTAGCGAGCTCTGAACACCTCACGTTATTTCTTGTCCACCCGGTATTTTATGATTCTAAAAGCAGTGTTTTAGTTAATTATAAAAGTTAAAAGTTTGTTTAATTTTAATATATGTACTAAACTGTTCGTAATAAACATTGAGTTTTTGTTAATACCAGCCTACTGGGTATGACATCGCTTTTGTTGCGAATTATTCCATTAGGCCCATAACCTGTGGAATACAGAGTGAACATAACCGTTGTCGGCTATGCATGACGCAGTGGAATATTAAACTAATGAACCATCAGATAATGAAGAGACTTCTATATAAAAAAATAATTACAGTTTATTTTATTTAAGTAATTATTAAGCAGAACATGGATATCAATAAATTACAGGGAGCAATCTTTGCTACCTCTGTTGTTAACAAGAGCTGAAGGAAAAGTGGTAATGCTTACAATATATTAATTACGTGATTGCATTTTCACGTGAACACGTACTCATTGTTACAATTGAGTTCTATAAAAATTATTTCTATAATCCAACAATGTTGTAATAAATTATTCCTTTGCATTTCAAAATTATTCAAAATTAAAAATTACAATTGAAGGTGAATTAAATAATATACAGCAATAAGAATCATAAAGAATGTTTTTTGCACGAAAATATTACATGTTGATAACAAAATGACTAACAGTTTTGACCTTGGATCGCGCCGGGGCCCATATTTTTAGCTGGCTATGCATCCTAACATTTGTAAAGTTTATTGTAGAAATCCTCCACAATATCGATTATTTCACTTCCATTCTTCGTGATTGTGCCATTTGCCCTCTCGAGTGTAAATATGCCCCTTCTTCCGATGCAGAGCTTTCTCTTCGCAATTTTCCAACTCTTGTTATTTTCAACTGCCTTCTTGACAAGATTGCAGTTGAATTTCCGAACATCTTCTATGATGTGTGTCCGTATTGTCTTGCAAAGCTCCGCATATTCTATTACTGATTTTGTATCTTCTCTTTTTGGCTTCATTTCTTCATTAATTTCCTCGTTTCTTCTGTGATTTTCGTCTGTGGTTTGGAAACTTGTTCTCCAGCTACTTCATTTTAGTGTTTAGTTAGTGCCCTGTTAATATCTGTAATGTCATCTTCCTGAATGCAGCTCTGTAAGATTTCAAAGCGATTTCGCAATTCTAGCTGGAATTCCGTTCTGCGTTCTTGTAGGCTGCGATGTTGATGATCTTCTTTATGTTCTTGAAAAGTTTTCGTCTTTCTGTTCTCGTGTTTAGAACAAGCTTGCATCTTACAATTCTGTGGTCGCTTCCTGTATTGAAGTTGAGAACAGTGCAGTCTTTGATCAAGTGCTTCTAATTCACTAGTTGCTCCATTTGGGCTTTTCCAAGTCTATTTACGCTGAAGTTTTTTCTTGAAAAAGGAATTTATGACATACAGTTGGTCGTACTCTGCAAATTCCACCAGTCTGTTTCTCTTTCATTTCTTATGCCATATCCATGACTACCAATGAAATTTTCTCCTTTTTTTTTTCTCCGACACGGGCGTTACAGCTGCCTATGACGACTTTCAGATAATAATTTCCTGTTTCTTTTATCTTGCTAACATCTTCATAAAAGTCATCGACTTCTTCGTCAGTAGCTTGTGGTTAGTGCATAGACCTGTATAATCTGTATCTTGTATTTTCTCGACAACTGGATGACTAATCTTGCAATTCTGTCGGAGGCACTATCAAGCTCAATGATTTGATCCTTCCATTTCTTATGAATAAGGACTCCAACATCCCTAACTCTTCCGTCAGTTGTTCCCATGTGGTTTAAGTACTGTTCAGCTCAATTTTATCTTCATCTTTTCTTTTTACTTCGCAAGTCCAATGATATCCCAGTTGGTCCAATTCTTCTAGTTCTTGCAGACGACTCTTGGAGGAAAGGGAAGTTATAACTAGCCAGGGTCAGTGTCTTGTGGTGGCCAGGTCCGAACTGGATATTTTTAGCACCTGCCATGTTTTCATGTCTTGCTGAGTGCCACCGTAACCAGGGTCAGACTGCCGGGAACTGAGGGCCATGGCTGATTTCGACAGGTAATCATGTTAAGAGTTTAGTGGGCCAAGATCCTCCGCGCTGGCCCAGTGCCTGTCGGAGGAAGCCCATCCGCGTCCTTTCATCATGCACAAGGCATGATTCCTTTAAGTCCTTGAAGGCAATTAGAGGGTCATCCCATAGTTATGAGTAGAACCCATTTGCAACCCTTTCAAAAAGTATATCAATTGAAAAGATGATTTTATTGCCATGAAATTGCAATATGGTAATAAGCAGGGTTCGGATTTTACATATTTTTTCCCAAGCTAGTACAGCTGAGGACCGCAAATCCGGATTATAATAATTGCTTTAATTGTTTAAGTGTGAAAACTTTTATTTTAAATGAAATTCTAAATAACCATCGTCAAACTATTTAATTAAATATGCACACATGCATTAAATATATCTGGAAAACCACAAATCCAGGTTTCTAGTCTTGAGCATTCCGGATTTGCGGTCCTCCACTGTAACTCATTTAAATGACGTTTTATGCACTGTTAGCCCTCTCTGGAACTCGTATATAAATGCGTATTTCAGGCTTTAGAGTATATTCTGGAAATATTTTGAGTGTTTTTGTTTATTAAGGCATATTTAAAGTTAATTTTGCAACCTATTAATATGTTATTTAGAAAAAACAATATAAATGTTTTCATTAATTTGGGCCACTGTAAGTTAAGAGCCACTCCACTTATAAGAGCCAATTGTTGTAGAGAGATTTTTTCTGTAGAGCATTTGGAAAATTTTTGATTGTTCAGGTCAATAAATTTTAATTTTTGCTATGGCTTAATTTGTTTTCGTTTGTATCGTCCACTTCATAAGTATGACAATGAAAGCAACGCGTTTAAGTATCGCCCATAAAGTATCGTCCACTTCATTTTCGGCACGTTTTCTAGTGCATATTTTGGCTTTTTTGGGGTTATATATGCTCATATTTTATCACTTTCTAGTGCATATAAATCCAAACCCCAGTAATAAGAGTCACTAGAAAAGTTATTCTTAAAGATATAAATAAAAGTAAATAATACTTGTATTAAAAAATTATTTATTTTTTGCAATAAATATTTTAACGAAGTAACGATCTTTATGCGTTTTCCTCAATCCTACTTCAATCGAAGATGGCATATGAACACACATACAGATAAAAAGAGAAAGAAAAACAAAAAAAAAACAACAAACAAACAAATGTTATATATTAAATTACATGGTAGCTAAATTCACTGCATGTAAGAAGATGAAAATTTTAATTTTTATATTTAAAAAAAAATGTAAACAAGTCCACATTTTAAACTGGTATAAATAGAAAGATTACCAATTTAAAAACTGCTTATAATTATTGTAGCTTGAAAACTGTATGTATTGTTGAACTACAGAATAAAGAACACAATAAATATTATTTATTCTGACTGACTGGCTGATTTACTTGGATCAACACATGATTTTGTAAAAGGGATTTTTTTTAATATCCTGGCTAATTTTGATGAGGAAAGATATTTAATCGATGTATCTTTGCTAAGGTAAAAATAAACTCATAATGTTATAACTAAAGGTATAACGAGACTGTAAACTTTTAATGACTATTTAACTTTATCAATATAGGAAAATAATTTTTTTCTGAAAATGCATTATCATTTGCAGTTAACATCATAAAATATACCTTATATATAATTATCATTGTATAAAGTTGAAGAAATCAGAAATTTATGATTTAAATACATTTAATCTGATAGAATTTCAAAATTTAAAAACTCTTAGCTTTCTAAAGAAAAAAACAAAACTTTAACAAAACCTATCTCTCACTTTTTTAAAATGAGTTAATGTTTATAGGAGATAAAGGACTTTTGCTTATCCAAAAGTATGTTATTTATATTGCTCATAATATCACCTTTCAATCAGTGACACAAGTGCACTTACAGGAAAGAAATTCCAGTGAGTAAAATGAAAATGTAGCAAAAACTTGTTTTATGAGATAACAATATAGGGAGGAAAGGATTAAGAAGGAAGAATGCAATCAACCTTTTCTGCAGCTTGAGCACCATGCATAGGATTCCTATGCTGTTGGGCATTCCTTGTATTTCAATGAATACTTTTCTCTTTTTCCCCTCCCCCCTTCACTGTAAACTGATGTCAAGACATAACAGAATCATGAAGGGAAATTAGAAATAGACTAAATTATGTTGTTTGCTTAATTAAAATTATACAAAAAATTAAATTCATATTAATTTTGAATACTCAAAATGTTCAATAAATTTTCCTAGTATTAAAAGAAATTGAAACAAGGAGATAAATGTCTGAAACAATATACATTTAAACAAATAACAATAAACTCTTGTTAATGAAATACTTCAATTAGTCTCACCTATTCTCAAATTACATGTACAAAGTAAGTATGATGCATATTTCAGAATACTTTGATGCATATGAATTCATGGTAGAAATCTATCACAGCAAAAGATAAATTAGAAAGAACAAAGGCAAGAAAGTGAAGATTGCAAGTACTGCATTTACCTTCCAAAGATGACAGGTATCATCCTTGCTACACATTATCCTTCTTTAAATACAGGATCCCAAAGCAAAAAAAATAAAAAGGAGGAGAAAGTTTACTTCTGGAATCCATAAGTACAGAGAATAAAACTACCATTATAAATTTTTTTTATCATGGTATCATAATAACATATTATTCATTTTATGAAATGAAGCATTAAAAACATAGGAATATATACAATGTATATATAAATATATTGAATCCCTATAGTTTTATTGCATTTACATGAAACTGTTTTATAATGAACTCTAAATATATTAACAACTGGTTTTCATCAACTGGTTTGAACTGTTCACAGCTTTAAACATAGTAGAAAATAGAAAACAAAGATATACAAATGAAACGATCCACATTTAAAATATTTTTTTTACAGATTATTCTACCATCAGCTCACAATTTGAAAAAATAATATTTAATAATGGATTCATGTGAGCACTATAGCATACGAATGAATAACTTACTCTACATTTCATAAATTCAAAAGAAAAAAATTACGATAAAAGTTTAGTGTAAAAATAACTTTGCAATTTTTACATAACACGTAAAATGAGGCAGACTGAAAACATTACCATATATGCCTAGGTAAAACTACATGTTAAGGTTGTTTCATACTGGTAATTCGATGTAATTCAAGGTGAAAATAGACTAGTACAAAAAATATGAAGGAAGAGGAAGAGGGGGGGTTAAATGAAGACGGATTTTAATTTGAGAAATACAGTTTAACAGTAGAGTATTCCTAAAATTCCTAACATATTAGGCACTTGTTTTGTTTAAATAAATTTTTCCTTTGAAATAAATATTTTGTTCAACATGAGATTAAAAAATTTCATGTAATAAAATTTATATACATTTATAAAAAAAAAAAAGTTGCATTAGCTATATGATGAAATCAATGAAGTTAAATAATTAATGTAATTTGAATAAAAAAGGAAAATATAAAGAAAATTAAATGAACATTAAAACCACTTAAAAACTTCTATAACCAAAATGGTGAATATTTTGAATGGAAGATATCATTTAACTATCTGAAATTATCTGGCTAATAATCAAACATCTCCAGAGAAGGAACTTCTATAGCTGTTATGATAGCATCCCTTAAGTTATTTAAAATAAAAAGCAAAAAAAGGAAAAGAAAAATATTTTAATAATAACTGAAGCATACACCTGGACCATATACTGGTCTTGTGTGCTGCCTGGCAATGAACCTTTTCTGGAGGATCTTAATCATAACAATCTCTCTTAAAGAAATTCATGAATTAAAATTTTTGTTTTTTCCAACATTTTGAAAAATCAACTGTACAAACCATTTTTAATAGCTGAAAGTATACCGATCAAGCTCTTTTTATGAAAAGATATATCTCATCATTAATTAGCTGCCTCGTCATAATTGAGCAAGAGTCTTTATAAAGAAATGTTAAATATTTTACAAAAATAAAATACTGTACGAGATCTTTATGAGCATTTTTCATAAATGTCTTAAAGTACTTTCAGAGCATTAGAAAGTGCTATTAAATTTATCTTTTATGAAAGTCTAAGGAAATTATCACATAACATTAAGACCCATTAGTATTTTGATGATATAAATTGTAGTAAGCATTGCGTTTGGCAAATAGTTCATCATGTTTTCCTTGTTCACATATGACACCATTTTGTAGAACAACAATCCAATCAGCAGACCGAAGGATACCAACAGCTGTTGTAGTAACAATGCACGTGCGTCCTTTGTTAACATTGCGAAATGCTTTTAATATCATCTGGTAGAAAGAAATTGAGATAACTATTAAAAGTCTTTCAAATTAACTGATGTAAATACTTAAGATAACTGCACTGTTATTTAATTAAACAAAATTATACTTTTTTAAGTAGAACAGTGCTAGCCATGGAAATCGCTATACCCAGAAGGAAGCAATAAAATTAAAAACATGCAGTACATAATGCAATGATTAAACTGATGTCCTGAAATCTCACCGCAACATGTAATATCTATCAGTGGCACTTGGAGCCTTTCCTTGATGTTTAAAAGGGCCATACAACAAGCTGTAAGATCAGAATTTTGCATGTTAAGAGGCATTTCAGTATGTCACTGTATCACGCTCATAAAGAATATCACTATCCTGGCCCATTTGAGAGGGCATGAAGCTGAATGGTCAGCTCTTACATCTTTGTTATAGAGTCCCACTGTTGATACATACAAGTCATATGTTGAGTAGAGTAGGTACTGGTCCTCCCAAGGGGCATTACACAGATCATCATATCTGTCAACATGTAATAGCAGCAAGAGAGATCCTGCAACCTGTGGAGCCTGCACTGCATCTGTTGGTCTCAACAAGAACAATTCATCTGTTTGAATGAAGGGAGTGGCATATATTTGGTAATGTGCAACACGTTGTCAATAGTGCTAGGAACACCAACACTGGACAGAGGAAAGGAGATAATCAGGGTTTGGCACCGCAGAGGGCAAAGCAATGATCCTGCATGATGGAATGTCTCATTGATCACTGCCTGTATAGCTGCAAAAAGAGGCTCTACCAACTATAGACATTGTGCTTTGCAAATGCTAAACAACGTGCCCTTCATGCATGAAGGGCTAATCACTACTCATTTGTGCTACCAACTATCCACTTGTGATGGTTTGATAAAATTTTCAGTACGGAAAGAGGGTACAGCATATTTCCATGGCCAGCAGTGGAATTTTTAATTAAGATTTATTTACATGTTATTAAGATGTAAATTTGTTATGTATATTAGTATAAAAATTTACACCCAAAATAATAAGCAATGGCGAAACAAGAGACCACTGAACTATTACAGGGATTAATATACTAGTTATTTATATTTCTTACTGGCATATCTTCAGGCATAATAGTTTTGAAAATATCTCCAACCAAAACGATAGTAGGATCTCGTAAACAGATCCGAGCAAGAGCAATGCGAATTTCGTCTTTACGCCGTAGAATAGTGTTATTTGTCCCTAGCATGGTGTTCCATCCCTTTAAAATAAATAAAAATGCTAAGAAGATAGTTCAGGATCTTAATCACTAAACACAACATTAAAAACAAATACAAAGTATAATTGAGACCATGACTACAGAAACAGCAATAACAATGGTAGAACCACATTTTTTAATCTCCTATGAGACAAATTGTTTATTGCTCTGGTTCCCATGAGACCCTTAAGGTAGAAAAGAATTTTTTGAGTAGTTGCAGAGATTATTTTTATTTGCATATATTTTTATAGGAAATTTCAGATTTTTTTAACATTTTTATTCAAATATGAGGTACAGGGGGTCGCAAGTTGCTTAACTTTTAGAAAAGGGTTGCAATTTGAAATAGATTGGGAACCAATGGTCTATTGTATGGCTAACAATAAAGGGTAACATATCTGGCCATCATTTTATGGAGTAAAAAAAAAAAAATCAATGAGTAGTTGTTTTTTTTTTAATTTATAACAATAACAAAAATAAATATAAGAACCAACTGTGGTGTCTAATTGTCTATAAAGGAAGGAAAGAACCTTTAACCATAAAAAAACTTCCGGCATTTCATCTCTGATGGTAACTGTTTTAATATCTTACTATTTAAATGTTTTACACGAATGGTTGGCTCTGAAAAGGCTATTTTTATTAACTGTCTATCAGTTAACTAGAACCTAATCAGTATCAAGAAACCCTTCAAAATCTTCATCTTTAGTATCACTTAGAAAAAGTTGCCTGAAGCTAATGAAAGTCCTTCATTGTCATCTTTGCTAACTTCCTTGTCATTTTTGTGATCTTCCTCACTGCCAAAAATGCCATCTTTTTACGAGAGTCACTTACAAATTCATGGCAATTGTTTTTCTGCAGGCAAATGTGTTGTAATACGAGGGGCATTCAAGTCAAACCGGAACTTTTGTCAGTTCGTCTAAACGACCCTAGGATATCCCACAGTGCACATAGGGCAGTGAGCAGTATGAGCTCACAAAAATGGGATGTCCTTAATGATCAAACCAGCCCGTTTTTTATGAAGGCACATATGCAGACCACTCAGAATATGACAGTACGAGGGGTGGCCAAATTGAACCGTGCACTTCCCAGCAATTAGGCTGGGAGGTAGTGCCACATCCTCCTTACACCTGGATCTTGCTCAGAGTGATTTCAATTTTTTGGACCCCTAAAATGGTTTCTCGGTGGGCACTGATGATGATGAAGGCTGTCCTATATATTGTTTTTTTCCATGATTTTTCTTGAATTTTCACTTGCATGATTTATAAAGGTGCAACTTACAGTCCAAAATATGTGGTATACACACTGGCAGATGAAATCATTGACAATGCATAAGTGGCAATGCTATATAGGTGGTGTATCTTACATGGGTTTATCTGTATCATTTTTTCTGGAACTTCGGCATATTAAATATAAAAATAGCCAGATAGATGACTGCTTGGAGTTTTCAAATAGCAAAATATAAACAGAAAAATAAAGTAAAATTGTTACAATAATTTTCTTTTAGTTTTGGAATTTTGGCAGTTTGTATAAAAAGTTTACCTTTGTCTTGAGTATTTTTCTTTTTATATGTTCAAGCCAATTGATTTTATAGTATTTTTTACCTGTGGCAGATCCCAGACAAATTCTGTAATTCCACTCAGCTTAATGGCTGAATCCATCCTACTACTATTCAATAATGAATCATCAGCTCCATATATGATGTTCTCATATAAAGTACCATTAACAATTAATGGGTCTGCTAACAATACAATGTTTTTCCTCAAATGAGATAAAGTAAGTTGATGAACTCCAAAATTGTCAATCATCTGTCAAATAAGTAAAAGTGAGTTAATTTTTAGACTGAATTAAACTTTTCTTTAATTCTTATGGAAGGCCAAAATACTCCTAGTACATGTATAATAAATTTCATTGGAAACACAGCAAAATTAATAGGGTTCATTAAGAAAAAATTTCATAAGGCTATTAAAAATATAAATACAGGTATATATGCTGTAAATTTCAATAATGTGTAATACTGTTTTATATTAAACATTGTACAGTAAAATCCTGTTACAACGTACTCCAAGCTTGTGAACCATGCATATACACTGTACGGTATGTGCACAGAAACACATAGGAATACATGAAGTGTAGCATCTTATTTTATTCAATACAAATATAGAATACATGTAGTATTACAGTTGATTGATTTTTTAAAAAAAATCTGTAATGACAGTCTGCTTTCTTTCCATAACTTAAAGTTGAGACGGGCATTACCTCTAGTTCTAAATGGCAATTTTCATCTTCGTCTTCCTGGTCACTTTCAATTTCATTTTGTTTTTATCCCATGTTAATACATGTACACGGTGAGAAATATACATGAACTTAAAACTAAACTTAAAATAAACACATGATGGTATGATCTTACCATGTTTCAGGTTTATATATGCTAACTGACCAACCAATGAAATGTGAACTTTTCTTAATTAGTCCATTGTCTTAAGTGATGACGTATCGTTTAATTTTGATGCATTGCTATTTGCCACTTTCGCATAGACTGTTTAAGGTATTGGCTAATCGGAGCAAGACATTTGAACGATGTATATTGTAACGAAGGGATAATTTAACCGAGGGAACATAAAATTAGTCTGTTAATCTGAAATGCACGTTAATTCAAAGTATGTTAAACGGAAATTTTTTAACATTAAAACACCTAGATTTCGACTGGGGATTTTAAATTTGTACGTTATTATGAAATGTACATTTAAGTGAGATATGTTATAACGGGATTTTACTGTATTAATGCTATGTAAACATTAATACAAAACTGTGACAATTTGGTATGATAAGTGCAAATAATAAAAGTAGCAAGATATTACTTACAATTTGTCCAATGAGGGGATCATAAAATCGGACAATGAGATCAAGGACAATCTGACTTCCAGAGCCAATTACGGCAAAAGTTTGGTAAGGCTTCACTTTGATATCAACATCTTGTAATAGTGGAAGATTCATTCGAGAAGAATGACAAAAATAAACGCCTTTAATTTCAACTTCTCCTTTAAGATCCTAAAATAAATTAAAAATAATGATAAAAGCAAATCTTATATTAAATATACTAGTATATTATTTTTTAAACATACCAAGTATCAAATGAACCATTATGGGTAAATATAAAAATAAAATTAAACAAATTTTGCTCATTGTCTTATGACTATGCTCATTTCATGATGCTATTTATTACTACTTGTTATAGGGACATCTTAGACACGATGAAAAATAACTTATAGAAAGCTCAATGGGGAAAAGAACTTACGGTAAATGAACAAAACTAATTCTTATTTAAATTTTTAATGTTTTGTTAATTTTAAACTATTGGTTTTGTGAATAAAAAAGCTTTTTAGATTAAAAGCCGGATTCAAATGATTCAGCCAAATGATCACTTAGCAAAGAATGTGGTTAAGTGGTTTTACTTTATTTTCAAGAGAAAAATGTGCTCACAACAAGCTGTTTCCAGAATAATCTAAGGCTTCAGTTCAATTAATTAGCTATTATCTCACTACTGTGAAGATTCTACCTGGCTACTGAAGGAAATAGTCACCGATGGCATCGTATAGGGAACACATGACCTTCTTAGTATATTGAAAGCTTAAGTTTTTATGGATCTTCTTATGTACATAAGGATCTGTTTTAATGGTCATTGTCCATTTTTTATGACAGATAACAACTGCCATAACATAAAAGGAAAAGAAATCTTAAAAAAAAAGAAAAGCAAATTTCTTACTATTTTTCTTCTCTTCCTTGCCTGAAGCAAAAACCAATTTAAAGCTTGGATGAACACATACTCAACCATATTTCAGGGTATTCGTCATGTCCCTCTGAGATTTCAGAAGTTGATAGAACAGTAAACATGATAGATATAGCAGAAATACATCAACAGATAGAGAAACCTTGTTGAGAAACCTTGGTTGTTGTTGAGTCTCTCCAAACCTTGCATGTAAATTACAGCACAAGTCCTTGGTGATGTGGCAGACATCTATTCTGTATTCAAGTTCCTGCCACACACATCCCAACATCTGACAGTCAATGCCAGCAACTGCAATGAGTGATTCTCTTTCAAGGGGAACACAAACACATGATCTTTCACGTAACCCCATAAGAAAAAAATCACATAGGATTAGGTCAGATGACTGTGGAGATGACGGAAGAAGAAGAGGAATGTCTCTAGAGACACGTCCATGTTTTCATTATGACTAACCTCCAACATTAAATCTACAAGTATGCAATGGAGAACAAGATGCCAAGCAAACCTGCAGCATGTGGAGCTATTAGGAGTTCTCTCCTCCTACTAATTTTAGCAATCGTATCTTCACACCTTAACAGAAAGGCAACAAAAATATCCACATCCAAATTTCTGGAATAATTATTCTAATATCTAAGTAAATGATTGTTGAACTTCCCTTTAAAAACATACTTCTCAATCTTTAACCAAGCAGATATCAGAAATGGGCAAATGAAGTTTCTCCTTTTTATTGGATATAAATTTGTTATGATTGATATGAATGTTTTAGGTTTCTCTAACGGTTTTCCATTGTATCCATTATTATGGGTTATGAATTTCAGATTGTTGTTTTCCCTTATGAAACTTAATTTGTTCCAGAGGGAAATTTATAGCTTAATTAAGAATATGAAAATTGAAAAGTGTTGATTCTATACTACGATTGTCAGTTTTCTAGAAATATTTTAAGAAAATTTGTTTTTTAATCCTATGATTTTTATATAAAGAAAAAGGAGAAACCAATCCTTTCCAACCTCAAAAAGTAAAGCTTATCAAATTAAACCTGCTACCTAATAATGTATAAATGCAATTATGCTGTATTTCTTAAGATGAATAGCAAAGGCCCAAGTTAGTTATTTTATTATTATTTTTTTTTAACGAAAATTCAAAGTTCCTCAAATAAGACTGCTAAGTGAATGGAAAATAGGAGTGCAGAAGTTCATTCTATAAACTTTCCCATCAAATTAAAAAAAATTACTGTAAACACACATTTTTTGCCAATTACTGTCTTATTCCTCCACTGCATTATCTCTCAAAGGCTAATTAACAAATTCTGAGATCTGGGGAATAGGAATATTCAAAGATCTTTTTTCTGCTATCAACAAAACACTGTGCTTATTGCTAATATAACACAACAAGAACTGTAGATACTCATGCGTAATAAGCTAGAGATTAGAAACCACTTTTTCATAAATGAGAGGTAATTTTATTTCCATGAATGTACCTTTCTTCATGTCTTCTTTGTGGAAAAGTAGGTTTCTAATCCCTGCTATATTATTCACTCTACATAAAAAGAATTACCAGAATATACTTAACTGGTTTGAACCCTTCCTTTGGAGAATTAACTTCTTGTACTGGTAAGTCATAATAATGGAATATTTCCTTTGCTGCATCACAAATTTTATCATATATAATCCATTGTTTTAAAATTTGTACGAGAGAGATAATACATATTGCTGTTACAAAAAACACCCTATAAAAATTGAAATAAAGTAATTTTAAATGCAAAATTCTGTATCTGTACCATTTTAGAAGAGAAAGTCTACACATTAAACAAATAAATAATATACTCCAATCCCGTTATAATGCGATCCATTATAAAACAATGTCAATGTGGCTCCCTTTTTTATAATGTTTTAAGGCTGGAGGTCATTCTGCAAAATGCGTGATGCAAAATCAGACCCAAAATCGTTATGGAAACTAAAGTATAGTGACACTATCTGTTAGCAAGACTTTGAACTATTTGATAGATGCAAGTTTTTTCTCTCTTACCCAGCTCAATTAGTCAGATTCAATGACAGATGGTGATTTATGCAGTGCAAATTTATGTAGGCATAACTATAGTGATTAAAATGAATTTTAGACACTACAGCGTAACGTTTTGTTTGCAGTGTTTTGAATGAAAACTAATGAAACAGTGTATTGGAGTAAACTCTTTTCCGTTACAATAAATATATTTTATTATTCACAATCAATTATGTGTTCGCTTAGGAGGTTATGATACTTTTCGAAGTCTTCATCAACTTCATAATTTATGCACTTGTTGAATTTTTATGTGCTTTAAAGTGCTTAATATATTTCTACAGATTCACTCCTCTCTACATTTCAGAATAATGTTGCAACCCAAAAAAGCGTTATGGGTGATACAATAATCATTACAGATGATGCAATAATTTTAATTTTGCTTCATATAAAAAGCACTTGTTTTGTGATTTTTAGATAATGCAAAAAGCTGCACAAAGTTTTATCTCATTGGTTAATCCTGTTTTAACATTTCCTTTTTTAATCCTGATTTTTTTCATTTTTATAGAAGTAGTTATTATTGAAATATCTATTTAGATTTTTTAATCTTCAAATTATTTCTGAAGTAGGAATTTTATCTTTTCTTTCTTCCTTCTTTAAACAGGCTATTTCTGCTTTTGCAGATCACATTTATAAGAAGGCCATAATGTCTCAACTAAAATTATCCACTCTATTACAGATGAGAAATTGTTACCTTTCAAAGTGTTCAAATCTGTTAAGCATAAGCCATCCAATAACAATGATGGTCCTATATCAGTAGCCAATTGGATGCCTTTAGTTTCGTTTACTGTCAAATAATTTTTCTTACTGGTTAACCACTGCTATATAAAGTGGCCTTGTTATCTGTTATTTTCACTTGGTATTTCTCACTGATGAAGGAGGCAGAGTTTTAATTTTATAAATTCATTTATGTGGGAATAGTAGTTTCTTTTCTTCTTTTGGTGTTATCCTAGTGTCCACAGTTTTGGCTGTCTTTGATTTCTGTTGATACTTAATATTTTGATATCATGAATTGTTAAAACTGCAAGAATTAAACTAAGACTATATTTAATAAGGGGGGAGAGGCCATGGCCTGGTGGGCTTTCACTGAATACAACTTCTGTGAAGTTCAGCTACATCAGGGGTGGGCGTGGCCCCCCCCCCCCCCCCCCGGCCACTGCGACCATCATACAGCAGTCGTGAATCTGGGTCCATCCAGGGACCAAATTCGTCGGCCTCTGGCCATACAGGCCCTGGATGGGCGTATTGGATCCCAATTCATAAATAAATAAATAAATAAATAAAATAAATAAAATTAAAGAACTTACTTAATTATATCTGCAGGAGTATTAATGTGTCCAGTAACAAGATGTAAACTAAGGAGAAATATGCCAGCATACAAAAAATATATCATTGCTTGGGTTAATGCAAAGACAATCGCAAACAAATTTGCATGCTTTTTGCTCATACTGAAATTTAAAAAAAAAATGTGGAGAAAAATTTTAAAGCATCTTCATATAAGTTAGACAAATTTTTCAAATCAAAGCCATAAAGATCAATTCTGTCATATAATAATGTTCTGCTTACAAATATGGGACTGTTAACTTGTCAATGTAAGCCTCAAGAACTTTCTGTTCCATTGTTAAAGCCTGTATCATCCACATCTTCTGCACTGCTTCAAAAATGATCTTTAATTATAAAACAAGAAACAAAATTAAACAATACAAGTTTATTATAAGAGCTAAATAAACAATGTCATCATGCTAGTAATATCTGTAAGATGGTTCTTAAGTCCTGCAACATATATTTTCCATTTTATCTCTCTTAAATATAAAGATACTATTTTGATATTTGTGCTGTGAAACTTCATTTTTGTAACATCTTACCCAAATCTTTTTTTTTCACTCAGGTTTCAGCCAGTTTAC
Source organism: Rhysida immarginata (assembly GCA_023313115.1). NCBI lineage: Eukaryota > Metazoa > Arthropoda > Chilopoda > Scolopendromorpha > Scolopendridae > Rhysida > Rhysida immarginata. The sequence continues at coordinate 21,142,693 of JAHWFO010057280.1, forward strand.
AAAAGTTAATACAAACTAGGCTGCCTTCGCTAATGAATAATTAAGTTCCTATATAATTAAAGTTATGACACCATTTCATCTTTCTTCATCTACAAATGCATGTTTTTTACCCCCCCCCCCCCCCCACACACAATTAAATAAGAAATAATTTCTACATTAAGCCTGCTCATTATTCATATGCTTTGATCAATGTTTTAGAGAAGCTTATTACAGCTTTTTGCAATTGGTAAAATGTAGTTTTCAAATGAAAAAATGTAGTTTTCAAATGAAAAAAATGTAATTTTCAAAATAAAAAATGTGGTTTTCAAAATAGAAAATGCAGTTTTCAAATTAGAAAATAAATAGACAAAAATTCATAAAATTTATATCAAAGAAACAAAATAATTTACAGCTTTTTGCAATTGGTAAAATGTAGTTTGCAATTGAAAAAATAATCTGTTCATTCCAAGTTAATGAAAAGATTTATTTTTTCATTTGAAAACTACATTTTTTCATTTGAAAAGATTATTTTTTCAATTGCAAACTACATTTTACCAATTGCAAATTACATTTTACCAATTACAAACTACATTTTACCAATTGCAAAAAGCTGTACATAATAAAATTCAAAATTGTTCCTCTTACCCCCACTCTCCCTCACCCTCTAGTGGCAATTATTACAGCTTTTTGCAATTGGTAAAATATAGTTTGCAATTGGTAAAATGTAGTTTTCAAATGAAAAAAATAATCTTTTCATTAACTTGGAATGAAAAGATTATTTTTTATTTGATAAGTACATTTTTTCATTTGAAAACTACATTTTACCAATTGCAAAAAGCTGTAAATTAGTTCGCTTACTCACATTAGAAGCTTCATTCATGAAATCATTATAAAGATGTTGCTTGCTTAGGGTTAGCTTCACCAATATTATTCCAAAGAAGACAAGAAGTAATACTGCTAGGACAATTGATAGTGCTAATTGCCAACCATAAAAAATCCCCATTATTATGCCTGTAAGAAGGCACACACTCATTGATAAAAATCCTCCAAATGCATTCTGTAAAGTCTAAAATTGAAAAAAAAAGTACACAAATTATAAAACAAATCTCTATTTTTTTTAAATGTTTCAATAATAAAAATTTAGAAAAGTGAATTTAAATTAATAGTTTACAAATAGTAAATAGTTTAGTTTACACACAGGTGAGGCACATTATTATGATCACCCTCTGCTTTGCTGTCAGAACCACATAACCAATAAAAACGGATGCACAAGCTTGCTTGAAGGAGAGTAAAATTAGTGAGATGTCCAAATTTTCCACACACATCAATTGTTGATGTCATGTGTGTGTGAATGAGTGATTTGTCATATCTGCATAGTTTGTGAACTGTTTGCCTGCTGCTGTGATTGAAATGTACTGTGATTGAACATATTGCACCAATGCAAAAAAAAACAAACAAAAAGAGATGAAAAGCATGGAGCACCACTCCCTATTGATGTGTGTAGGCCAACTGACATGTAAAAGTTGAGCAACATACCTTCATAATGAATCGGAGGGTTGCCAGATGTTTGTCATACAGTTAAAGGGCTTCAAAAGAGACAGATGATCTCTATGGTGACAAAAGTGCTTCAGAGCAGAAACTGGGTTGACTGCTCTAATGAATCAGTTTCTGCTCTGTTCAAGCACATGGACATTTTTGTACTTAGCAGAAAGCTTCTGAAAAGAATCAGCCTATAACCAGTGTTGGAAGAACACAAGCTGATGGCAACAATATTATAGTCTAGGATATGTCCTTTTGACACAGTCTGGGTCCCCTGACATCTTTAAAAGGAACTCTCAACGTGATTAGGCTATTTATCCATCATTAAGAAAAGATACACCCATACATGTTTAATATCTTCCCTGGGACTGATGGGATATTCCAGCAGGACAATGGGGCATAGCACAAGACTTCTAAATACAGGGTGTAACAGAAAGGTATGATGTACTTCTGTGGCCCTCAGACCTATATCCAAGTGAGCATCTTTGAGATCATCTCAACCACCATATTTGCTCTATAGATCCTCCACCACAAAGCGTTCAGCAGCTGTTGGCATCAGCAGATACCAGTGGACATCTTCCAGCATCTTAATGTGGCATTTAGCTGCTGTCCATGCCTATCTATCAGCTCAAAGGACCAAAATGATTAAACATCATTTTGGTCATGTTCCCGATAGAAAGGTGCCTCTTAATTACTTATACTTACCTTTGATGCTCTATTCAAATCTGAAGCCACAATCAAAATATTTAAAAAAAAAAAAAATGCCAATAGAACAACCAACTTTGTGAATTCATTAACGATGCTTTTAACATTGTTGATAATAGCCAGATGTGCATGGTTTCTGGTTGTGGGGCTACCTGAAAGATGGGGTTTATCAACAGAGTGTTTGCACATATGCCAATCTGAAGAGAAGCAATATCAAGAGATATACATGTATTAAGCATACCAATGGAAATGCTTCATGCAGCTGTGCAACCTGCTATCCTATGCTTTCAGAATTTCCTGGATGTTAATGGGCTCCATTTTGAGCACATTTTGTAGTCTAAAAAAAAACAGGCATATTGAATGATATTGCAACACATTAAAAGTGTTTCTGTGGAATTGCTTATTCATTTTTTCTCTTCCCATGTCTTTGGCAATGTTCACATTATGGTTTCTGTTTGTGCAATCACTTGTTTTCCACATAGAGACGGTTAAGTAGAGAAAAGTTTAATTATAACCATCCTGTATAAATTATTTGTAAACTTTTAATTTAAATTTTAAATTAAAACACATTTTTCAAACAAAAATGAATTTAAACTGTTAGAAATACCAAGTTTAAGGTTCTGTTTGTTAAGACATCTGCTAATTTATGCGATTTATGATCTTCTTCAGTTAACCATCTAAGTGATTGGTGAAGAATATTATTAAATGCCTTAATACGGAGTTGAAGAATTATTCTTTCTGCAATTGTCTGGAAAAATACAGTCTGTAATAGAAATTACAATTAGTCATTATACTCCTTACTGATTACAATAATTTTTATACTATCTCAGATTACAAATACAGTAAAAATGGTTTTGTTTATTAAATTTTTATTCAAGTTTATTTTATTCTATTATTTGTTTAGTGCAATCACTTGTTTTTGTTTATACTTTACTTAGTCCAGTCCTCTTCTACCTTGCAGTGTAGAGGAGTTTTTGTTTATTAAATACTGAAAGATGCTTTATGCTATTAGTGGGAGGGGGGGGGGGGGCATATCTGTCCATCTGTCTGTCCGTCCATCCATCCATCCATCTGTCTGTCTGTAATTCGATCTTCTCGATATGAGAGATTTTAAAAATCTGGTGCTACTGTGCGATTTGAACCTGGCGGGATAAATACTTCCTACTGAACCTTAGCGGGAGCAGCGGATGGTGGTAGAAGAGGAAGCTAGTGAACGATCGCCAACATTGTCAATTGTGAGTGAACTTGGATATAAAGTGATGACATGCAAACTGTCTTACTTAATGAGTGATATTGGCTCTACGGAATATTAACCTTTAACTAATGACATAGGTTTTTCATAATATAACTGTTGACTTGCGATCTGTAAGCAGGTTTGGGTAGCCACTGTGATTAAAAATTTGGACATGAAATTTATTAATTTTATTACTAATTGCCAGACTAAAGTTTATATACAGTATTATGAGGACATAACTGAAAGTACAAAACTGTATTATAATTGCTGCTTTTATTCATTAAAGTAGTTAAAGGTGAAGTCCAGCTAAAATGAAAGTAGGGTTAGGTTGGCTTAAAATATGCTATACATGTACACTCCCAGACAAAAATATGGAGATTTTTGAAAAACATGAAAGGTTCATCTGAAAAAACTCTTTTAAAAAAAGAAGGACTTGTTCATGCATTATATGATGATTTATTCGAACGTTACTTAGTTTCTTCTCTATACACAAAAAATTTTATGTACTTCAAACAATTTCTTTCAACAAAACATACAGAAAAACAAACAGTAGTGAAGCCAAAAGTTTGGAGATTTGTCTATGCTGGGACATAAGTTTGGAGATTCTTTGTTTAGTATTTAGTCCAGCCACCTTTAACATTAATAACTGCTTGCACACATTGTCTCATAGAGTCTATGAGACACTGACAATCATCTCTCGATATTTCACACAAGACATGGGACACAGTTTTGAATAAATCCTTGTTTGTTAAAATTTTACATATGGTAACGTTTCACTACATTTTATCCCAAATTGTTTCTATAGGATTAAGGTCAGGACTATTTCCTGGCTATTTTAGAAGGTGAATATTTTGTTCTTCCAACCAGTTCAGTGTCGCATTTGCTCTGTAACAAGGTATATTATAAAGTTACCATCAGGAAAGTAAAAGGCAGCACCTGGTATCAGATGAATAGCCATTATTTCCATGTAATAGGAACTGCTGAAGTTTCCTTTGACAAAAGCTAAACTTCCGGTCCCATATGCATTTATTGTTCCATAAGTTAAGATACTTGGTAGAAATTTGATTCTATATGGTACACATCTAAAGTCCAGCTTTTCTTGGTTCTTGCGCACAACTTTTTGTTTATCATCATTCAGTGGCTAAATATAGATTCATCACTGAATATGACTTTTTGCTATGGTTCTATAGTCCATGTTGAGTGTTCACGTGCACACTCAAGTCCTTTTTCTTCGTTCGTTTAGTTAGGAGAGGCTTTTTTGTTGCAGAAGGAAAAGAGTAACCTCTCTCTTTCAAATGCCGGGTTGTTATCTTTGCCGAAACTTCTTTCTTGCTGATTGGATTCCATTTGGCAGTAATTTCTCTTGCCGATTGAAAGCGTGATATTCTCTGACAAAACATCTTAGATGTCTATCTTCGGCTTTACTTGTGATGCGTTTTCTGCCACACCTTTGCTTCACAGTGCAACTTACAATTTTCTTATATTTTACAATAATCTTGCTTACAGATTTTGTAGTTAAGTTGAGATCTTTTGCTATTTTAATTTGTTTTTCTTATTCTTGCCATTTCTTAATAATTAAGTCATGAATAGATTGAGGGATCTGTTTTGTAGGAGGCTTATTGAAAATTTAAGAAAATAAATTCAGCACATCCCTAAATTGTAATCAATCAACCCATCTTAGATCAATTTACATAATCATGAGGTCTATAGCTAAATTTCTGCTACTAGAAACTTCAAATGTTAACGTTTTTAACAAAATCTCCAAACTTATGTCTCAATATAATTAAATCTCCAAACTTTTGACTTCAATGCAGTTGTTGTTTTGCTTGTTTTTTGTTCAACAAAATTAGTTATTACTCAAAAAATTTTATGAGTAGTTAATAAGATGGTGTATATTAAATGTAAATCGCTGTGTAATGCATAGTACAATTCTATTTTATTTTAATAGCACTTATCAGAGATGAATCTTTTAAATTTTCAAAAATCTCCATATTTTTGTCTCGAAGTGTATACTCAAAATTTTCTGATGTTGAACTCTCATTAAAATGCAACGATTACATCATGCACTCTATGGAGGACGTCGGTGAGTTGTGATGCGGTCGATGATGCGTCATACAGGCGCTTCAGGATATACTGAATAACGCAGGGCTACTGTCATTGCCAAAACATGCAGGCCAGGAAATTTCATGATGGTCAAATCAAATGCTTTTGCAGTGTTGGGTGTCAGGCAAGATGTCCAAGAAGAAGGGGAGGGCCCTAAACTTTAAAATAGCCAGATGACCTGAAGATGTCCTGAGGCCAGGACGAATGATCTCGTCATTCTTCTCTGTTTAGTTCCTTTTTATTTATGTTTATTGATTTTTCATTATTATACTATTTCAGCAGATGAATAAACCCACAATTATTATACTTTATGACCATTCATATTTTTCTGAACTTCCCCTTTAAACATGTTTTGGCAACAATTACATATATGAGATCACTCTTAGGACTCAAATTATTAAAAACAATGTCAAATTAACAAAAATGACAGGGCGTAACAGAAAGGTTCATCGCATTTCAAAAATCTATATTTCCTTAAAAAACGAAGATATAGAGATGGCAATGTATTGAAATGTTTGTAATAATCTTAAGTTTTGTTTATAAGTGTTCAATGTGTTTTCCTGCTGCTGCATGGCACATATTTAGCCGATAATCAAATTCCTCCCAAAATTGCTGAAGCATATTTGAAGTCACTTCACGAATGGCGGCTGTTATTCAAGTTTTTAGCTCCTCCAGATTTTCCAGAAAGGAGGCACAAAAACACTGTCTTTTAGGTACCCCCACAGAAAGAAGTCACAAAAGTGAGGTCTGGGGATCGAGGTGGCCACAAAAAGGCTTTGTGTTGCGTGTTTGCCATCTTGACAGTAACTGACCGAACATCCGTACATCTTCCAGATGCATCCCAGAGACCTCTATCGGCACAAAAACTTGACCTTCCCATCTTTCAAATGATGTGTGCAGTTCATTGACCTGCCACCAATGGTTGCCAAGCTATTTATGACTGAAATGTATTACACCCTGTACTTCAACAAGTAATAATTGAAATAAAGTAAACATAACAAACCTAAAGAAAATAGAAAAGAAATTGACAATGCCTGAAATTTATATAAAAATTAGACACACATAGTGCAGATTTTTTTTTTGCAAGAATAACATTTATATGTTAATTTAAGATTGGGTTATGATACCCAACAATAACACATTTACCGATATTCATCAGCAATTCGAGATAAGGGCGGATCAGGCATGCCGTTTTCTAAAATTCTTGTCAAACTCATAACACACCCTTTTTTTTGCATATGAACTAGCACTAGTATGCGCGATAATTCTTTAAAAAAAAATCTTCAGTCATTATTACTTTATTTCCCAGAAAGAAGTGCATGAAATATAAAACACGTTTCAATAAAAAAAAGTTACGCAAATACCGACACGATATCTGACAGGGCGCTCCATAACTTCATATCTATTGTACTTTCTGCATATGACTCTGCCGGTATTAAAAACCGCTTGCGATTGCATGGGCACTGCTAAACTTGAAGCTACTGAAGAGCTTAAGACAGCCATACATGAGGAACAGGGTGATTTCAGGAAATCTGACTACAGTGGGCTTGACAGATCACTTGTCAATAGCTAAAGGTTAAGATAATTTTAAAAGGTTAAATTAGCCGTTAAAATAGGAAGAAAGGGTCAACCACCCCAACACACTTGCAAAATAATAAATCACTATATTTGTTTTCAAATTTTCAAAATTTTTTTCGTTTTCGCAGTTTATTTTGAATATCATGATTTCTTATTTTGCAAGCATCAATAGTAGCTTTAGGTGGGTAACACATTTCAATGTGGTGTGAAACTGAGATACAGGTTTGGATGACTCCAGTGCAAATCTTCACTAATGTAGATTAGTGATAAACTTATATGATACAAGTTCCAATTCTTCACCCTCTTGTTGGGAGGGGGGGGGGGTATTTATGTATATAAAAAAATAAAAAAAAAAAAAAACAAAAAAAAAACCTCAACTATCTCATGAAAAGATGTAAAAAGCTTACTATATACAATTTAAAAACATACTTACTCGTAATATAAAAGAGATGCAAGAAAGAACTGCTAATATAATGAAGCCAATTGAAATTATATTTGTATTTTCTTCTGAAGGTATTTCTTGAGATAAGATCTATTAGAATTGAAAATAAAATAGAAAAAAAAAATTGATTTCACTAAAGAAATGTTTTATATATGACAGAATAGAACTGAATAAAGCAACACAATATACTTTATTGTAGTGGACATATTTCGACATTACATCATCAACAGGCTAAAGTATACAAAAATTAGGAGAGCACTGATAATACAACAACAAGTTGGATAAGCCCATCAATCAGAGTTCTACATTCTGATTGGTAGGTTACAAAACTAGAAGACCTACGAAAACTAGCATGCATGGGAGGGAAGTTAAAATAAAATAAATAAAACATTAAATAAATTTAAATAAAAACAGAAAGGAATGAGTAAAAATAACAAAAATAAAAACAAATTACGCAATATAGATGACATAAAAAACAAAAAAATATCACTGAAGCAGGTGGACAATCATAAATGTTCTTGAAGAATGTCAAGTATGGGGTTAATGTCAAAATTCAGATTTGATTATAATCAATAATTATCAACCACAATGGCATTTACTATCATAATAACTAAATAAACAGATTAATATTGTATGAGAATAGTCACTGACATTGAGTGAATTCAAAGTGACACTAATATACTTGCAAGGAAGCAAATTAGGAGTTGAGATGAAGAAACAATGTATACATGATTATAATTGTTAAAATAGGGAAAAGGTAATCCCAACATTGCCTTAAATTGGCAAAACTTTAGAATGAGAGGGAAACAGAAGATAAAGATCAAACAAAAAACTAAACATCATCAAGATCGTGTTAGAGAATTCCTTCTGTCCACCTCCTCATAAGGGGATGTATAGAAACCACATCTGATTATTCTGCTACTTTTATTGTTTCTATTACAGTCAAGTCTCCTTTTTATGTGATATACATATTTTACATGAAAAAAAAACCAAAAAAAAAAACCCAAATATGTTTGAAAAATTAGGCATACATTCCAAAATTTTCTAAAATCACAAAAAACCAAAGCAAAGAGTTAAAAAAATTTTTTTTATAGAAATTCAAGAAAATAGGAATGCCTAACAATTTCCTTTGAAAATCTAAAAGAAATTAATATGAAACTTAAAAAAAATTATTTTCAACACTTCATTTATTTGACTTTATTGAAAAGTAACAATGTTTTTACATTTTGCCATCAGAATTATTGTCGCTATCTAATGGTGTTTGACATCATTATTTATGAGCTGTGTCAAAGCGCTTTCATCACTAGAAAAGAATAGTCCTTGCAAACACAAAAACCACCTCACATGCAAAACTGCATTTCACGCACACTTACTCTTTACACATTACAATGCAAATGTTAGGAATATGCTGCTTATTACTGCCTGTCACATTTAAGAAAATATTCTAAGAGGAAGGTACCAAAATATGGGAAGGAAAGGTAGAAGAGCAAGCAGTTGTAGCTTAAAATTCATTCAAATTTTAAAAACTCCTGCTGCTCATTTTCAATGATTCAATGATTCAATACTTTATTAAATATTCAGAACATCATAACTTCAGGATATAATCTAATATTCTATTTGCTTTTAGAGAATTATCCTCTTGCTTTGATAAAGGATAGGCTCTATCCGAAACGTCAGCTTTTTATTTTTATTTTTATTTTGATTTAGATTAATTATTTTTGTTTATTATACCTTATTTTTTATCTAATTTGTATTTTTAATTAATATTTATTATTTATAAACAATTTAAGTGTACAGCCTTAGTTGAGGAGTCACCCTATTCATTGCAAAAGGAAGCCAGTGGCACCAAAATCAATTACCTTGTGGATCAGCTGTGATAGGGCAAAACATTCCCTTGTTGGCATAGGATTGACTTGTGATTACATATTATTTTAGGTTTATTCGATTATGTTACTGATCCCGCTCATTTTTAAATGTACAGGGTGCGTAAGGTATTTGAGGACACATCTTCGTTTGGCTACTGCTGCACTATAGTAAATTGTATGTCCTTTCAATTTCCTAAAAGCAAAATGGCGGATCAAGTAACATAAATCATGAAGAGACATGCAGTAACCGTGGTAATAAAGGCAGAGCACAGCGATTTAGAGACATCACAACGATTTCTAAAGGTCGCAAGATCATTCGTCCACAAAGTGCGGAAGGAGTTGGAGACCGCCGAAGATGGCAATGTTGCGCCAGTAGCAAAGCGTAAAAAGCATGCCTCACGCTCTGACATTATCAGAACACCTGAATTTATTCAGCAAGTGCAGCAGGCCATCGATGATAATCCCAGAACATCCGTGATCTCCATGTGTCGAAAGGGACAATCTGAAATGTTGTCACTCGTATGTTATGCAAAGAGGTCAGTTTATGTCAGACAAAACACAGGAAAACCGCCTACTCAGATCAAAAAGGCTCTTAAACAAGCTGAAAAATCCACGTGAAGCTGATTTGCTGAGGATTTGGCCTCCTAACTCCCCTGACCTGAATCCGTTGGACTACTACGTATGGAGCGTTGCGGAGAGAGAGGTCAATGAACACCCCCTTAACACCAAAGATGAATTGAAAGCTGCCATTGTTCGAGTAATGACCAATATGAACATGACCATTTGATTCGCACATGTTGACAGTTTCGATCTTGCATTGAAGCAGTTATAGAAGCTGAAGGCGGATTCATTGAATTGCCATATAACAAGAAGGTTTCTTGTGTATGCTCATGATATGTTTCGATAATAAAGTTATCATCTCGACTTATATCTCTGTTTTCTTTCTTGACGTGAATCTGTTCTCAAATACCTTACGCACCCTGTAGCTTGCCAATTATTTAATCGTAATTAATGATACTTTACAATATTATTTCTTATTAAGCATTTCTTATTATGCTTATTATATTTTTAAATTTTTTTAATAATTTGACCTATTTTTATGTAAATATTTATTTTAATTTTATTCACAAATTTTATACAAATAAAAAAATTAATATAAAAATGATATCTTCTATCCAAAAGAACAAAATGTTCAATGAAAATTCTAATAAAAATATTGAAATAAAAAAAAAAGAAAAACGAAGATTAAATTGTTTAATCTTATAAAATAAAATAAATAAAATTAATATTTATTCTAACATGTTGAAAAAAATACAAAATAAATGTCATAATGATATAAATAAGAACTCATTTAAAAATAAATTTTCACTATTAACCTATTTAATACATGTTAAAATTATATACATTCTGTAAATAATTATTTAGTTGAATGTTTAATGGAAATTAGATGTATATTCTGTTGTATATTTAGTATAAATTCCATGAAATAATATTAATAAAGTAAATAAATAAATAGTTCAAAAACGATTGTACTGGCCATAACTGGATTGACTATTTTGAACTACGGTATTTATTTATTTTATTAATATTATTTCATGGAATTTATATAAAATACAATTTATTTTATGTGATCGAAAGTTATGTCATGCCAAATAAAGCCTACCCCTTCTATTTCCATGCTTGCAGGAACAACCTTCTTATCACTCGATGATTCTAATCATACCTAAGGATTGGAGGATTTGTATGTAGGGGTGTCAGTATCGAATGTCATGTGACCTAATAACAGAAGAAACTCCTCTTATCCACAAAATATTTTACTAGACATATACGTATTTCGAACCCTTTGGGTTCATTATTCAATGTCAAAGGAATAATCAGTACAAATCGTAAATCCTATATTTATAGGGGAAGAGGTTGCCGATCCTCCAATCACTGCTACCTCGCAAGAAGGACAGCCGATGAAGAACGAGGGAACCTCTTTTTACAAAAGTGCGGACCTAGGAGAAATACCCCGATTTGGTTTGGTTTGGTTTGTTTGGTATTAACGTTCTTTTCAACTGCCATGGTCATTTCAGGACGGCGTTATAGGGGCCGCAAATTTTGCCTCGCAAGGGTTCTTTAACGTGCAGCCAGCAAGCGACTACATGAGACCAACGGCTTTATTTCCCTTCAGAAGGAAGTGCGTGATCTCAGGATTTTCCCCCTGAAAAAAAAACCTTGTCGTCCTCGGCCGAAGCCTCGTCCTCGGGCATCAGAGGCAATCACACAACCCCTGAGCCACCGAGGCAGACAGAAATACCCAGGCCACCAGATAATACAAGATATAACCAAAGAAAAAATAAAATCTAAACAAAACCCTATACAAAACAAAAAATCGATAGCTGGATATATCGAGAAACCCCCCACATTGAATAAATTCAACAAAACAAAATTCAACAATTAGACAGCTTCAATGATTTAATTAACGTTGAATCCCCTATGGGGCCCGTGTCTCCATTCAGCAGTGAGTCCGGGTTCTTCCTGGCGATTTCCAGTGTTTCAAAAGCGTCGAGTGCGTTCCTGTTTCTCATGTGTCTAACTAGTCTGCAGTCCTTCAGTAAAATATCGTGTCCTGTATCCAGCATGTGTTTAGCCACAGCTGTTTTTTCTGGGCGTCCATATCTGGCATGAGCTGTGTGTTCCTTAAATCTTTTAAGGATATTCCTGCAGGTTGCCCCTCGGTAGATCTTGGGACATTTCCCACATGCTATCTCGTAAATCCCTGGTTGGAGTAAAGGAGGAGTTTTGTCCTTTGGGATACCCAAGAGGTTCCTCAATAAGTTTGGATTTTTATAGGCAATGGTCAAGTTCGCTTCTTTAAAAATGGGTCGTAATTTGGCGGTCAAAGTCCTATTGAACGTAATCGGTAATCTATATATTGAAATGGGTTTGTTACTGAAGGTCGTTGACGAACGAACCTTTTACTTTCTTGACGAAACTTCTTCTCCGAAGTAGGTCCTTGACTAGTCAATTTTTATACCCGTTCGATCTAGCAATCTCCTGTATTCATTGTATTTCAGTCTTAAACCTTTCCTTGGACAAGGGTAAATTGAGTGCCCTATCAATTAGGAACACAAAGGCCGACAACTTTTGGCTCCAACAATGGTTGGAATCATGGTGTATATAAACATCGGTGTACGTTGGCTTTCGATAAACATCGAATTCCAATTTTTTCCCTGTTCGAATAATTCTGATGTCCAAGAAGGGGATGGCTCCATTTTCTTCCAACTCTGTCGTGAATTGTATACTTGGATAAAAACTATTAATGTAGTTGAGAAAAGATTGCACGTCCATTTTGCTGGTATCGATTATGGCAAAAATATCGTCCACATATCGATACCACACTTCCAGAAAGTATTCTTCCGCCGAGGCTAGTCTTGCTTTGAATTTTCTCATGAAAATTTCTGACAATATGGGGCTTAAACAACTTCCCATAGGTGTTCCTAAAGCCATGTGGAAGAATTCGCCATTAAATTGGAAAAAGTTGTTGTTAACACAAAGGTTGCACAAGGAAAGGATGTCATCTATAACCTCTTGTTCTAGCTTATTCTCCAACAGTACCGTCCTCAAGAAATCCATAGTTTCTTTTATGGGGAGATGGGGAAAAAGGGAGGTGACATCAAAGGATACTAATATGCAATAGTCTGTTAACGTCACATCTTTAAGTTTTTCCAGTAAATGAACACTATTCTTCACAGATAAGTCCAGTTTGTCTAAGTCTAGCTTAGAAAAGTAGTTGGCTAAGTATTTTCCCAACTCTTATGTCGGGGCAGAAATATTTGATACAATCGGGCGAAACTGATTCACCAGTTTATGTATTTTGGGTAGCACTGGGTTGGGAATTGATAACCTGGTGCTCAATTTCGGGTTCAAAAAGTGTTTACAGCTCTTCAAAGCCTTCTTCACAGTCCTGATCAGTTTTGGTAGAGGGTCTTTCACCACTTTGCTATAAGGTCCCTCTTCCAAAAGGTGGTTAACACTGTTGAAATAATCTTTACGTAATATCACTATGGAATTACCATAGTGATTTAAGGAAAAAACAGTCCTTCTTTAGGGCTGAGACGGTGGATCGGGATAAGAGGCGTTTCTTCTGTTATCATGTCACTTTCCACAGTTATTCAACGATTTTCATCGTCATGTGACCTAATTCAGGTGCCATGGAACTAGAGGCTTTGCCCCCTCTATCTATTTTTATGCTCGAAGGTTGAATGTGACAAACTTTTGGCTGGAGCTGTACGTCATATTTATTGTCTAAGGCGAAACTAGTAACAAAAAAATCCATTAAGAAGATTCTGCATTTTATTAATAAATCCATTCTACATTTGAAGGCTTGGTTATATTACAGATTGACATATACGGTTTGGAAAATTTCTTATATTTTAAATAAAAGAGAGGTAAGTCGTAAATCAAACCAAAATTTTTCTAATAAAAATGGCATGGCTTTATTACTCGTTATCTCTGTTTTATTTATTTCAGCAGAATTACGAGACAGTTTACAATGCTGTTACTGTATTTTTGTAGACCAATCTAGGTCCTGATATCTACAGCCTCTAAACCCTTAGAGAAATTCTAAGTTTGCAGAATTAACTCATGATTTTATTTTTTTGCAATGAAAAATGTGAAGCTCACACACACACATACACGCTCCAAAACAGTCCCATATGCACGCAAGCACACTGAAAAGCAAGCACATATTTTTTATACCTCCTCGAATATGTAATATTAACTATTACAAAAATACTACTTCTTATATTGAAATATTATTACATAAACTGAACAATAAAGTATTAAAACTTACACAAAACAACTCTGCAATAAGGTAAGCAGCAGCAGGAGAGGAAAGTCCAAATAAAATAGAGAAAATACATCCCAAAGAGCAATATGTATAATTTTTAAAGAAATGGACAATAATTCTCCATAGAAAGAAAGTTTTATTCTGAAAAAAAAAAAATACATAAAATACGGTAATACAAAATATAAAATAATTCTTAAGGAAAACACCTGTATATCAATCTGAATTTAAGAATAAAATACACTTAACCCTCCCAAAGTGTTCTGAAATATGTAGAGAGTTTTTGTCTCCACATTGTTTATACGTATTTTCTTACCTTGTGGCATGAAATATCTTTTATAGACTCTGCAGGAATCCATGGTGAAGGCCTCCGTTTCTGAAAATAAGGTTGATGCACCTTACTCTCTAAATCTTTTGTTTCATTTGTTTCTGTAATTAAAAAAAAAAATAAAATAAAGTTCTCACTTTTTAAGACATAAAATATACAGTTTTCAATTCTGACCTGAACTGTTGCTATCACCATCATCATCCAATAGGATGTTATTTTTAAGAAGGAAATGACACAAAACATCTTGATTTGATAATTCCTCATAAGTTCCTTGTGCAACAATCCAACCATCCTGAAGAACAACTACATGATCAGCTTTCTTCACAGTTGATAATCGTTTTGAAAGTATAACAACTGTTTTGCCCTTACCTAACTAAATATAAAGACACAAAAACAACAGTTAAATACTCAAATACTGTAAATGCTTTCTTAAACTTTTTTACATTATATAATTGTTTTCATTACAAAGGGATGTACAATTAAATCCAGCATTAAAAAAAGCCTTAATATCAAAATCTTTATGTTCTAAAAACAGGTAAACCTAAATAAGTTGGTCTAAAACGAAATTGTTTCAATGGGAAAAAAAGAAAAATTAAAAATAGAAAGCTCCATACTAGTAAAATATTTTTTACCATATACTGTCTCCACACAACAAATTGAGGGATGTACAGTGACAATAAGTAAATAGACACCAATATTTCAAGTTATTCATATTTTTCATACAAATAACCATGAACATGCACTTATATTTAACAGTATTGTTTGCAATAACTTATTCTCATCTTGAAGAATCATGCCTTGAACGCCTGGTGTCACAGAATTGAGTGATTTTCAATGAGGGTGTATTGTTCAACAATATGAAGGTGGTGTCAGCTAAAGGAAAATCTCCTGCACATTTCAGTTTCCACTGTCAAAGCAGGGTTATTACACATGTCAAAACACTACAAAAGGAAAGAATCATGTGTAGCCGGCCTGGAACAACAGCACGACAAGTGAGAACTGTAAAATGAATGGTTGAGAAATCCCCGTTGCAAGGCTTCGGGTGTGGCAGAACACTTGCAAGTAAGTCGTAACACGGCTCTCAGATATCTGCACCAGCTAGACTATCATGGGAGAGCTGCAAAGTGAAAACCCCTTCTCACCGCACTCAATATTTCAACGAGGAAACACTGGGTGACTGAGATGATGGAACACCCTTTGAGTTTTGGGCATCATCTTCTCAGACGAGTCGTTTTTTGTTCAGTTTTCTTGTAGTGGTCGGGCATGAGTCTGGAGAAAAAACCCAGCCAAGAGTTCAGCATGAAATGACTGCAACCAACTGTCATGGTGTGGGGTGCCATTTGGAGCACCGGTGATCAGAGCTTGTGGAATGTGTGGGTAACATTAATGCAGAAAAATACATCGCCATGCTGGAGAAGGGTCGTTTGCCAATTTTTTCCAGCAGGATTCTTGACAAAACATCCATTCTGTTCATGGAGGATGGTGCTCCTTGTCACACTGCTCGAAGACAGGCTTGGCAGGCACAATATGGCTTCCATATACTACCATATGAATCCGATATGAATCCCATTCAGTCAGTCATTCGATATGAATCCCATCAAACAGGTCTGGAGTATGCTTGATCATACCACGAGAAAACATTCTCAAAAACCTGCTTCCATTGCAGAACTTTCGAATGTTTGCGTACTGAGTGGATTAAAATTCTACAGGCCAAGGTCATCCAACTCATTGATTCCATGCCCAACCAGGTTAAAGCTCTGCAGAAAGCAAAAGGGATGGCAACAAAGTTATGGTGTGCTTACGTAAGAAATAAGTGTAGCAAATATTTTTATGCAATAAATAAATGACCGAAGAGCAGGATGTTTACTTAGTATTAGGTATCACTGTAGGACAGATAATTGTCAGTAGGTGCACTGGCTAATAATAGGTCAACGATGAAAAAATATCTTGAATGAGTTTGCCTTATTCTTGTGGTTTTTTTGTGTGTTAAATCCAAATCTGCTTTTAGATTTTTTTCTATCATGTCACATTCCAAATTATGCACAATGTTAAAGTAATGGGTGTGAAGAAAAGCAGCTGCAATGTTAAAATATCTATATTTTTGGGTCACAAGGAAATTTATCAGGCCCAAAACTCTAAATAATTTAAAAGTGTTTCATTGAAAAGCAAGAAATCTGTGTTTGATAGAAAAAAACTGAAGTCAGATACAGATTCAGCACACAAAAAAAAAAAAAAGCTAAAGAATAATTCTTAACATTAAACATGTCTTTAAAAAGTTATTTTTTGCCAACCTGTGTAATAGGAGTTGTTTCAAAAGTAAGATATGCCTAGTAGCTATTATGTCCTACATCCCTCAACTCATCGTTTAGGTGCAGTATTTTATTCAGGAATTGCAATAATATAGAATTGTGAAACTTCTCTGTATAGATTGGTTGCAAAATTTTGAAATTAAATACTGTGAGTGACTGATTAAGACTGACAAAATTGAACACGAATTTAGAATTCTAGACCAACGATTAAGAGAGGACAAAACCAAGCTGTCTTTAAAGCATCAATGAAGTTCTACATGCGCAAAACAATAAGTTGGCACATCTATTTAATATTTTATTGGACCCCCTTTGGCCAAAATTACAGAATGGATATGGGTTGGCATAGATCCAATTAGGTGTTAAAGCAAGTTTTTTGTAAATCAATGGAAGACTAGGTGTTCACCAGATATTCCTTTAGTTCTCAAAGATTTGTTGGAAGAGGATCTTAATGTCAGATATATCATTCTACCATGTCCCAAATACACCATCTGACAAAAAAGTGAAGCACCCAGAAGGAATGGTCCAATATTGTCCTATTTTGGTACACACGCATACCATTGATGTGAGTAAACGATTAGATTCACAAGGATCTGTAATGCCTGTAACGCTCACCAGAGTGCATTCCAGATGTCACCGCCTTGTTGTTAAGTTGTTCCCAGTCAACTGCTGTGAGTCCGACAGTTACGCAAGACGCTCAGAGAAGATTAATGTACTGTACAAAGCACCCGTGATGCCTCGCAGATGCGTTAGACATACTATCCATCAATTGACAGGGGCCGCATTGTGGGACTGCATGAGGCTGGTTGGTCGTATCGTGCAATTGCCAGACATGTGGGCCATTCAGATGTCACTGGCCCAATGTTGGAATCAATGGGTACATGAGGGCACCCATGCACCTCGTGCAGTTTCGACCAACAAACACCACCCCAAGGGAGGACCGTCTTATGGTGCTCCAAGCATTAAGGAATCCCATGGCATCGGCACCTGCCATCCGCAAACATGTACTCTACAACATCCCATGAGTTCCCACAGTGTCTCGACGACTCGCATCCACCGGATTGGAGTCCTACCACCCCATGCGTCGGTTGCCATTAACACTAATGCCTGCGTTTAGAGTTGTGCCTTGCTCAGGTGGTATGGACAGAGGACTAATGGTGTCACATCATGTTTAGTGATTAGTCTTGCTTCTCCATGACCATCGTGTTCGCGCATGGTGGCATCAAGGGGAGAGGGCACAACCCTCCCATATTGTGGAGAGACACACAGGCGTAACCCCTGGCATCATGGTATGAGGAGCCACCGGATATGCGTTCAGGTCGCTTCTAATAGTGCTTTGGCAGCCTTTGACGGCACAGCAATACGTCACAGACATTCTGCGTCCACACATCCTACCCCTACTGGCACAGCACCCTGGGTCATTGTACCAACAAAATAACGCACGCCCACACTCAGCACGTGTCTATAGACTGCCTACAGCATATAGAGGTCCTCCCGTGGCCAGCAAGATCCCCGGACCTCTCCATCATTGAACACGTGTGGGATGACATTGGAAGGCGACTCCGTCCCTGTACTAACCTGCAGGATCTGGAAGGATAGCTGCAACAACTGTGGACTGACTTGCCTCAAGAGAGGATCCAAAGGCTGTTTGACACCATTATGAACAGCATAAGAGCATGCATTGGGACCAGAGGGGGTGCCACTCCTACTGACCTGGCACCAACATTCCATCTGTACTGCCAATGGCAATGTCTGTTCCATCCCATATTGTAATCAGTATAATAAAGTCACATGTTCTTTCATCATGTCGTTTCATTCACTTTCAACTACTCCTTCTGAGTGCTTCACTTTTTTTGTCAGTCAGTGTATTTTCTATGGGGTTGAGATATGGACTAATGACAGAAACCCTAAATAAATTACCTTAAAATGGGTGAATTATTAAATAAATAAATTATCTTAAGGGATTTTAGCAGGGTTTAATGACTTGCAGCAGGTTGCATGGATTTTATGAGCGAAAAACCCCACAATTTTTATGCATTAGTTTTTTCCTGGGAATAACCCTGGAGAAGTCATGGGTGATTGATGCTAAAGAAAACACCCTATATAGCTTCGAGACAGTAACCCGAAGGTCCCTGGTTCGAGTGCAGGTCATGGAATTTTCTTTACTATTTTTCTCCTAAGACTATTTTCCAATTATTACCTATATAGTTAATCAAATTAGGCAAAAAGAATCAAATTTAGTTATTGTAAAATTTATCCTAAACCACCTTTATATATTCAACCAGGGCCATACCTAGGATTTTATTTAGAGGGGCTAGCCCAATTCTGCTAGCAGAGGAGGGGGAGGGGTCTCTCAAGAAACAGAATTAGTTGGCAGATAAATTGTAAATAAACTTTCTATTATGGTACTATTTTCCTTTTTCATGCAACCTATTAACTCAATAAATAGCTTTGAAAACACATTTACGTTCTACTGGGATACACAGTATAATCTTAATATTTGAATTTATGTTACTAATATTTCAAATGAACTTACAACTTCCAATGCTGCATCAAATGTTTCAGCATTATGATTGCTTATTGTATCAGAGGACTCTTCAACCAAAAATATGCGTGGTTTCCTCAGAGATGCTCTTACCATTGCAATTAGCTGTTTGACTTCAGTGGATATATGTACATCTTTATCACCCATGTAAGTTGCATAACCCTTAAAAAAAAATAATACATTTTTAGGATAAATTAAACACACATATTACTGGTATAAGTTAAAACATTAATACCGTATTTACTCGATTCTAAGGCACCTTCGAATGTAAGGCACATGCTTATTTTTGAAACCATTTTTGAAAAAAAAAATTATTCCTTGAATCTTAGGCGCACCAAAAATCAAAATCAACATGTTTTAGTGCAATATGTACATATTTTTATTAAACAATATCAGCAAAAGGACCTAAAAAAGTGCGCCTTAGAATCGAGTAAACACGGTATTTAATTTTTATTCAATCTAAATGGGTCATTTTATTTATTTATTTATTTATTTATTTATTAAATATAATGTACAGGGTAACAAAACAATTAAGTACATATCCAGTAACAATATACATGACAACTCAATTCCTATTTTGTACTATCGTGATAATTACAAGTTTTTGTTTGACGAAGTTGTTTTAACTTGTGATTAAAATTATTACAACTACTTGCCATGACAATATCATTTGGCAGTAAATTCCATAAACTAATTGTATCCGGAAAAAAGGACTTTGCAAAAAACTTACATCTACAAGCTATTTTTTTGATCTTATTTTTATTATCGATTCTATTGGAGATATAGTTTGGAGACTCTAAGAAATTTTCTTTTTTAAGATTACTCATGTTATTAAAGATTTTATAAAGGGTTTTTAACTTTAATTCTTTCCTTCTAATCTGCAATTCAGGTAAATTTAGGCTATTTCTTAATTTTGTTACACAAGAATGCCCATCAAAATTGTTGAAAATAATACGAACAGCCCTGTTTTGAATTTTTTCAAGTTTAACAATTGAACTTTCACAGTAAGGGTCCCAGCAAATAGCACAATATTCAAGAATGGATCTAACTAAAGATTTGTACAGGACTAATTTGACTTTCATACTTAGACCTTTCGATATTGAGCGAAACAAGTAAAGTGCTTTATTTGCTTTACCGATAATATATTCAACATGTTTATTCCAACTTAAGTTTTTATCAACAATTACCCCTAAGATCTTTATGGAGTCAGATTTAACTAAGTCACAATGATTAATGACTTTAATAATTAATGATTTTGTAGAGATCATTAATTAAAAGTATTTAATTAAAATTATGAAAATAGGACCTAGTGTTCAGATAGCATGTGACAGTTCTAACACTGCAGGAAGCTAAATCAATGAAAGAAATGGACAAAAAGTTACATTAAAATGCAACAGAACGTAGTTTATGAAATCTCCTTCATAGATAATGAAATTATGTCTTTAGAAATGAGTACTTTCATGAATAAATGTTCTAGTTTTAAAAACTCGTGATATAGTTCTGCATGATGCCACTAGAATGTCAAAGCCAAAGTGGCTCACTCAGTTGACAAAATTGAAGTGTGTGCCCTTGAAGGAAAACAATGCAAAGGAGATTCACGATGAATGGTTACCGTGCATGGTGGCAATGCTTCAATAATGACACAGTTGCTTATTTCCTATCAATATTTCAAATTAAAGTTCATTTTTCTTTAATCTTGTGTGCTAAGTTTAAATAAGAAAACAGTTCATGAAGAAACAAAGTATCTCCAATTTACTTTTAGCTTATACACTTCAAAATAAAATCTCAACCACCTCTATAAGTACATGCACCACAATTATTTTCTCCGTCCCCAACAATGGTATGAATGCGAAACTTGAGATATGCATTCTTTGAAGTCTTCGGAGTGTGCACGCAAAGTTTCCGTTTCTTCCGACAGCGTACGTGCAGCCATGGAACAACATGGCCTCTCTAAGTGATCTACGTTACATTCAGCGTGTCGTCATTGAATTTCTTACTGCAGAGCAAGAAACGGTTGGAAACAATCAAGAACGTTTATGTGCAGTTTATGGAGCATCAGCAGTCGACAGAAGTACAGTTAGTCACTGGGCACGGAGGGTTAGGCCATCAGAAAGCGATTCGGCAGAGCTCCAAGATTTTGCCACCCTACAGCCCTGACCTAGCGCCCTCAGACTTTCACTTGTTTGGGCCATTGAAGAATGCCATTTGTGGAAGACATTTTGAGGATGACAAAGAGGTGATTAGCACAGTGAAGACATAGCTGCATGAACAGAACAAGGACTGGTACTGACAGAGCATACACGCCCTTGTGTCTCACTGGAGGAAGGCCATAGAATGGGACTGAGATTATGTGGAAAAAATGGGGAATGTAGAAGAAACATCATTCTTTCATGTGTATAAGTTTCATTGTGTTCAATAAATAATTGTTGAAGAAAAAAATTATGGCGCATTACTTTCTGGTCTACCCTCTTATATGATTCACTTCGCAACTTTTGAATCAGAAAAAGTAGCTTTATACTGTACATGTAAATAGTATTTGATCTTATGTATAGAGTTAATTCTACTGAAAATGAAATGTAAACTATAAATGTTCACATAATCAATAAATTCAAAATCATAACTGTGTAAGCAATTCCACTCTCGTTAATATCAATTTTAAAAAATGTTTACTAATGTTTAATAAGTTGTTACAAAGAATAAATTAATGTCAAGAATGGTTTCAAAACTATACCTGAGGTAATGAAAGAATAAGATCATGAGCATTCAGTGATTTGGCTGTTTTAACAACATCTTCAAATGTGACAGAATGTAATCCAGCCATTATATTTTCAATTATCATTTTATCAAAAAAGACTGGTTTCCTTTCGATAAGAGCAACTGTGTTTCTTAACCAATGTACATTCAATGATTTTAAATCATGGCCATCTAAATAAATCTATACAAAAACACATCTTAATAAAACATTGAATTATAGCAATTAACATAATTGTAAAATTGGATGATACTATAGCAAAGTCAAAAACAGTTGAAGATAAAACAATTACTTGTCCTTCTATTGGGTCATAAAATCGGAGCAGAAGGTCCTTTATCAACTCTTTGCCACAATCATCAGGTCCAATCAAAGCAATAGTTTGGCCAGCTTTAATATTGAGTGTCATATGCCGTAACATTTCTAATTTGCCCTAATAAATAAATATTATTTATAATTTTCTAAACAAAAACAAGTGAAGAAAAAAATTTTTAAAACAATGCTTATTCCAAAATTAGATACACATGGCGCCATCTCTTGAGCAAACAAACAAACATAAGCCAATTCTATTTCATATTTCCCCCTTTGGATTTTTTGAAAAAATTTTTTAGATTCATGCATTGCCACCGACTTTGCATATGTCTACAAAATTTCAGCAGATTGGACTAGTGGAAGGGGTTGAAATATTGATCACAAGATTTCATCCACCAAACATAACCCGGAATGGCGAAAGTTATATAGGTGTCATAAAAAAACAAGTTCAATGATTGTCAAAAAGAAAAAAGAAACCAATAAAGCATAAATCAACTCGAGTCTTCAAATAAACAAGCATATTGTGTTATGCTTTATAATAATCGTTCGAAGGACACATGTTAATTCATATCTATAGAAATGCCACCGAAGAAATGAAATAAAATCTGTCATGATAAGGGTTTATTATTTAAATAATCCTCCAAACCTTGTTTTTAGAGACACCCAAATGAAGACAAAACGATTGGAAAACAGCAAATCAAGGATGGATGAAGGGGTAAAAAACTTGGTACATGTATTCCTGATAATTATTGCAAGCTGACATGTTCTGCTATAATCACCATCATCATTGGGCATAAATATTAACCTTCTTTTTTTAAATTATAGAAGTAGAAGAAGTTAACTGGAGGTTAAACAAGCTTTTATATTAAAACATTTGCTTATCAGAGGTCAAAAATATGTGCCCACAGCTTAGTTGTCAGATTTACAGAAAACATTCAGATTCTGGATAAAGAGCTTAATGAGCTTAAAGTACAAATACGGCAAATGCGGGAAGAAGTAAGGGTAGAATTCTCACAAGCATTAGAAACATTTAGATATAAGGAATTACAAATTCTATCAAATGCTGTAAGAAAATCCAAAGAAAGAAATGATAAATTGAATACAGAGATGGCACAAGTGGAAAATGAATTAGCAGATCTTGTTATAGAAATAGAAAATAAAAATCTTGTTAAAACTCAGATCTAACTGAAAAAAGGAAGGAAAACAACCCCAGATTAATCTTTTCTATGTTTTTATATAAATTTGGTAGTTCTTTTATTTTTTGTGTCTTGGTATCCTTGATTTTTCTTTTAAATCATTTAATCAGAAGAAGGGGAATAATGAAATCTGAATAAATTGCCCCTTGAATTTCACTCAATTCATTCAGCCAAATACTGTTAGGGAAGCACTGCTCCCTGTGAGGTTGAAAGGGATGAGAATCCAATGAAATTTTTAAAATACGAAAATTATATAATTTTGGCAAACTAATTAAGGGAAGAGAATATTCATTCATTATCTACTGTTCATGAATACCACAAAACTTTCAAGACTGCAATTCACAACATTACATTTATTTTTATTCAGCCACAGAAAAAAATCACTCATATTCCATACGTTTAAAAAAAATAAAATAAAATACTCAAGCCATTGAGTGCACACACTTAAAGTAAAGAAAACTGATATTTTTCTTTATCATGTATTTAATTTTTTTAAAAAATACGTACTTTTGCAGAAAGATCTAAAGAAGGTTTGGTGAATGTGACATTAGAAAATTTTATTGAGCCTCTTAGAGCAACAGGACAACTGCCAATAAGCATGTAAGAATCAATCTTTGGAACCTAAGCATAAATTAAACAAAATTTTCAATTAAAAAAAAATAAAATGGGTATTTTTTCTCTTGATCAATAAATACAAGATGACCTTCCAAAAGTAACCCCCTTGAGAAAACTATTTCAGCATAGTGCAGAAAAATAATGATTAAAAAAATTTAAGTCAAATACATGCAATACAAAATTTGATTTAATACCAACTATAAAACATTATCAGGTCACAAAAAATCTGAAAAGAAACTGTGAAGAAGACAATTGTTGATTAATACCAGCTCAGATTTAAAGATGTAAAAGTTTAGCTAGCATATTTTATTTTTTTTTTGTCCAAACTCTCATATATTAATTTCTGCAATATTATCTTGTATGCCAATACAATGATTTCTAAGTTTTCAGTGAATGATGGATTTAAGAATGGAGGATTAAAGAAAACTTAAGAAAATTTCATCTTAACTATGTGACATTGGCTGGTCTTTTGAGATTTGGGTTCATGATATACATAGAGATTTATTAACAAAAGGAAATCAAGAAAGATATACACTTACAAGGATAAAAAACTTAAAACCTCACCATGATTTCTGAATGAGGGCTTTGTTAATCACTGAAAAAACACTATTCATGAGATACAAGTTAAACTAACAGGATGATAACAGGATGTGAAGCAAATTTTCAGCACATTCCAAAACACAATACTATCGTAATTTTTGGGATATTATGCAAACAAAGTTAAAAAATCATCGCTACACACAAAAAAATTGTTAAGTATCTAGGCTGTGTGTTTAAAAAATGAAAAATAAAGTAGATTTCTATATATTTATAGATATTCACACATAAATATAATAATAAAAAAATGAAAAAAAAATTAAATAAAATGAAATTAAATAAAAATTTTATTTAATTATTTGGTAATATGATGTTCATTCATGTTTACAATGCAGTAGGTTCATTATATATGGGAATTTTTTCCAAAATCTCTATTAAACATACGAGGGGTGTCCAGAAAATAAGTTCCGTTTGTTATGCAGGCTTAAAAAGGTGAGTAATGCGAAATCCGGCAACGTTGCGTGAAAGAGAACGGTCTAGTGAACGAATGCGGGATGAGTTAGCTCAGTCGCTCGACTAATACAGTCAGGAGAGGTAATGCGAATGGCGTCCTCCAGTTCTGTTCCTGCCACCATCGTTCCCAAGTCGCCTCGGATCATTGTGCGTAGTGTCATTCAGTTTCTCCATGCTCGCAGTTTCAAATCAATGGACATTCACCAACAGTTTGTTTCTGTGTATGGAGAGGATATGATGTCTGAGTCAATGGTGAAAAGATGGGTTTGCAAGTTTAAAGCAGAAAGACACGATCTTGAGGACGAAAAAGGGGGAGGTCGACCTTCACTTGTCACGGGTGAAATGATGCAAAAAATTGAAAATTTGATCCACGAAGACCAAATTAGTTAGAGAGCGCTTCAGCTCTGATAAGAAGGTCAAGGAAGCAGTCAACAACTGGACAAAAGAGATGGCGGCAAGCTTTTACAAGGAGGGGATTTCAAAGCCCGTTTCCAGGTATACAAAATGTATTGAGATCGGTGGGGATTACATAGAAAAATAATACATATATTGAAGTACAATTCTTGTAAATTTCATTTTTTTTCAATAAACACTCCGTTGTTTAAAAATAAACGGAACTTATTTTCTGGACACCCCTCGTACAAATAAACAAACTCGATGCACATTATATCCCGAAAATTATGGTAATAAATTCATCTACAATGAAATAAGAGAAAAACGGTGTCACAGTTATTGAAGATATTCTAGCAGAAGATTAATGTGTAAGTCAGTAATTTGTTTTGATGTTATTAAAGGAAAGTGTGAAAAGATGTATAGATTGAAGGAAATAACATTTATTGCATTGGAATAACATCAATTACTTGAGAGTACAACAGTGACAAGAAGCTTCCAGTGCAGATTTAATGTCAAGAACAGCCCACATCCAAATATGGTAAAATAGTTGTAAGAAAAATTTACATGTATTGTGGATGAGTCAGCAGGCATTGTTGGACGTCAGCCATGATGGCATCAAATGTGCAAGTCATTAAGAATATGATTATGTGCAGTCCAAAAAGATCAACCCACAAAACACAAGGAAAAGTACCAAAACAAATTACTGAATTCACACATTAATCTCCTGAAAGAATAACTTTAATAACTATCACTGTTTGCCTGCTATTCCATTTGAAAAACCATTGGTCCTTTTTAGGATATCCTACACAATCCAAATGCAATCAGTTATATACCTGCAAAGGAAGGAAAAACTTCTTAATACAAATAAAAAAAAATCCAAGAAATGAAACTCCAGATATGTATTTTGAAGACTAATCAAAATTTATCTAACAATGTAAATTAGGGGAGACTAAAAAGGGTGGAAGGATCAGGATAAATGAATAGAATCATTCTCATTGGTTGAGCTCAACAGGAAGAGCCAATCAGAGATGACACACAAAGAACATGAGATAATTCTAGAAAATGAAACAAGAAAACAGAAACTTAAGATTTAATAATCAAATAGAATTGCAGAAACTTAAGATTCAATAAATCAAACAGGATTCTATAATTCAAGTATTCTTTAATAACTGTTATGAAAATGAGAAATGCTTTTTGAATTAGACAGGGTCAATATGCATGAAAATAATAATTGACTATGCGATTATGACAAAACTGCAATAAAAATTGCTTAAAAGGAGAACGATAAAGATATCAAAAACTGTCAAAAGCCAATTACTTTTTTTTTTTTTTAAAGTTCATAATTTTGTTGAAGTACATGGAGTCCTTGTACTTATGACACAATTGATTTCTGTAAAGAGGCTCTCAAATTTTTACTTAAGAATTGCTTTTAAGGAATTGCTTTTTTTTTATTGTATTTTTGTTTTAAGTGTAAAACAATTGTCTTAGTTTAAAGAAAGAGTGGGAATTTGTAACTGTCTTAATTATGAGTTGTTCAAAGTCGAAGCATATTAAATTGAGGACTCTCTGTATGAAGATGAGCCATTAATTATCCAGGGGCATAACCAGGATTTTACATTGGGAGGGGGGGGGGGGGAATTGGTGGGTGTGGAAGATAAAATGTAGAATAGATTTTTAGTAGAAACAAAGAAAAACAAATGAACTTAAACAGATCAGAGAAATAAAAGGTGGTTTGTCCGAACCCTCTGAGTTAGGGAGAGGTTAGATGGAATTTTACTATAGTTAAAACTTTATAATTATAGTCTAGCTTGACTGCTTATAGTTTTTCATTAAATAAACTGGCGAAGTGGAGGCCAGGTTTCAAAAACTCTGAATAAACCAGACATCTACAGTTGATAAGCACATGTATTACGCATGCATCCGTTTCCTTTTTCTTTCGTGCTGGGCACTATAGTCAATGGAATTTCCCTCAAATTGAGAAAATTCCTTTATCTTGTCACATATCTCGTTATTAAATGCTCCATTACAGTATCCTGGAAGATACTCCATTATTGCTCTTGTGATTCCCAGAAAACTGTAAACAATTTTTTCATTCCATACTCTGCCATTTATTCTCCAGCTTAGTAGGCCCTTGTTTGGTTTATGACGATTCCTTCTAAAATTGCATACCTTTGTTACCATAGTGATTTACAAATCGTTGGCAGATATTCAAATGCATTTATTTGTGCAGTCTGTGAATTGTTTTGGAACGGTCTTGTACAAACTTTATGAAAGACAAAGCTATTGTGGATAATTTCAAGGTCAGAAAGAATCTATGCCTAGTGATACTGCAGATAATTATTGACTCACCCTCATAAAACAACATCATTGGGTTAGATTAGGTTAGGTAGGTAATCAAAAACATCCTGCAAAAGTTTAGAATTATTTCAACAAGATCACTTAATACCTACTTCATTTATGATATTAAAGATATGGGCACTTGCAGAGTCTGCAGCTATTATTGCTTGAAAATTAGAAAAAATATTTCCAAGTGCAAAGAATGCAATCATTATACAAAAGGCCACCTGTGAAAGAAAAAAGAAATACCAAATACATGTATGCAAACAATTCATTAATATTTTTTTATATTATACAAATTTCAAAAGAACGGGCTACTGTAAAACGGTACTTACAATAAATATGTTGCCAGAATTATATAAAGTATTTTGTGTTTGCATGTACATTCCATACCTAAAATGGTAAAAGACTAATAAAATTTTGTATTTCTTTGTAAATCAAACAATACTTAAAGAGCATATTTTGATTTACAAAGGAAATTAAATAAAAGTTAATGAATTTTTTTTTTCATTCCAAAGTAAAAATAAATATACTTCTAATAAATAAAAAAAAATAATAATAATAATTTCATATGGTCACCTTGCGATTTAGAAGTGTTAGGGTAATATAGAGAAGATGGAGTTATCAATCAAAGAATGTAACAAACTTATCGTTTAAAAATAGGGTGAATCTTAAGATTATTTTAATTTTAGCAAATTGAATGCTTTATTGTTTGAAACATCGAATACACACTTTATAATACATCAAGATATCAATCAATTAATTCCATCATGCCATTCCCAGACGAAGTGGGCAGCAAATCTGTATCCTACCCCATATACTATACCCTGTCTCAGCTTCAGTTGAGAGTTAAAATTGGTAGAGACTTTACAACACAACAAAGGGAGAACAGAGTTTCAGACTAGTTTCGCCATTTATTCCCGGCTTTATCAAGGATCCTTGGTTTCTGAGCATGTGAAATTGAACGGCGTTTGATACAATTCAATGATGCTATTTTTTGTCTGTTGTATGCTAACAATAACTGACCTCCTTGCTGAGAATGAATCTGAATTCTGTTTTTTTTTTAACCAAATATTCTATAATGGCATGTGCCATATGTGGATGCACGTTATCATGGGGCAAACACCAGACTGATGGCAAGAGGTATGGGCGTTTTTTAGCAAGCACAAATCTGTCATATGCAGATGCTCTTGTCACAAATGTAAGAATAGACATGAAACTGAAATGTGAGAAGTCAATAGTAATAGTGTTTGATAAAATTCAATGAAGTTATGCTGGAACAAGTGTCAGAGTTCATTTACTTGAGATGCAGGTTGAGAACCAGAATGGAGAAATTGCAAGTAGAGTACATGAGGGAAAAATACTAGTGTGTGCCTATGCAAAACTGATTAAAAGAATTGTTTTGATGAAAGAAGCAAGTATGGCAGTATATCAGAGTGTCTTTGTTCCTAATGTCCTGTATGGGTGTTCTCTTGTCACCCATAAGTTATGCAAGAAAGACACAAGAGTCATATCTGTACAGTTCAAATAGATTACCTAAGATGTTTGTATAGGGTGAAACATATGGAGCATGGAGCATGTGAGCAATGAATTTGTGCATGTGCAGTGTGGTGTGACTGTGGATACTGTGGAGAGAATCAGGCTGAACTATTGGAGATGATTCAGGCCTGTGGTGTTCATACGTGCAAGGTGTAAAATAATGGTGGTGGATCCAGATAATAGATGTAAATATAAACTGCATTAATTCCACAAAGCGTTAATATGAAAGTCATTAATACCTTAAACGAAAACTTAAATGAAAATTAAATTCAATAGGAAATATATATTTGCTCATAATTGAAAAATAATACGGATGCCGCAAACTAGTCTTCTCAGACGGTTACTATTTTCCAAGCCGGTGGATAAGAAACCAAGGGATCGGCCTAGAACCAGATGTATATACATCTAGAGAATCTGGGTTTGAGTCGTTTGGGCATTGCCACTGAGGACGTGTGTCTGAAGGCAGAAGATCACAAGCGCTGGAGATCCTCCATAGGGTGCTATACCCTACCGGATAAGTAGTAATGAAAATTATATAAGGGCTGCTGCAGAATGCTCGAATAAGGCACTGCGCATTCACCACACCGCTCGCGTGCGTGAGCATGTCCCTGAGTATTCTCAGTGGTTTTCAGGCGATATCACCTTTGCGGAGCTGATATTTCATCATATCACCTGGGAATGAAAAGACTTGCAAGAACAGTGACTCTAGCGAAAAGGAATTGGAGTGGCAGGAACTGAGAAAAGTGAAAAATTGTGCATTGTGGAGAAAGAAGGGCACCCCTCACTAACCTCCATATTTGCCGCTGTTTGAGCTGCCAACAAACAACGGACGACAAGTGGCATCACCAGTATAACTTTGATGAACACACCAATTGCTGCAGCATCAGGTGATGATAATGTTTCTATTCTTATTTTGTTTGATGCTATCATTTGTCCATGGTTTTTGAAATTATACCACTTGTATTATCATATGACAAATTACATTAGGGCACTCTTATTTGACTTTTCCTTTGTAAACCCCCTTTCTAATTTTTTTTATGTTTTCCTCTTCCTGTCATTGTAGTTACGGTGGTAATACAAAATTTATTAGTAATAATGACACTCAGTAATAATGATAGGAATTTTAATAATCACATCATTTATGCATTAATTTTTTACTTACCAGCATATCAAAGCATAGATACAATACATTGTGAAAAAGACAATTCCTAAACTCAGACCCTGAATAAAATGTTTCTTAGTTGAGGCTTTCTTAATATTATTGAGTGAATTCTGAAATCTGTAAATTATGAAATCATGAAATATTCATTTTTAAAATACAAGTACATATATTTTAATAATGCTAACATTTTTTTTTTTGATATAGCATTTGACTTTAATTAACAATAAAATATGAAACAAGGTATAGATTTTATCAAATGTGCAAGATCAATATTTTTGAAATCTTTAATACTTCAACATTTGAACATTTCAATTCTTTTTTCAATAAGGGGGAGGCCATGGCCTGGTGGGCTTTCACTGAGCACACAACTTCTGTGAAGTTAAGCAACATCAGGCACAGCTAGTCACTGGATGGGTGACCATCAGTGACACACGATCTTCACCCCCCCCCTGGCTGCTGTGATCATCATACAGCAGTCGTTAATCCAGGTTCATCCAGGGACCCAGCTCATCGGCCTCTAGCCATACAGAACCTGGATGGACATATTGGATTACATTAAATTAAATAATAATAATAATAATAATAATAATAATAATAATAATAATAATTTTATGCCATCGGTTATTTGCACAAACTCACAAAATATTTAATATAGAACTGGTTATGCATGGTTTCTTAACAGTCTCAGACTGGAAAGACAATTAAGCCCAGAGAAAAGTACAATATAGACCCAAAGTCAATTAAACTTTATAAATTTATTAAATCGTAAGATATATAAGACATAAATATGAAATTAATGCATTAATTAGAAACATGATGTACTACCAGATGCTTTTGTTTAAATTATTATTTTTGGTTCATTTCAACTAAAATTATTTCATTTTTGGCCGACCGCTTATTAAAAGTGGTGGCTTTATGTATTCTTTTTCCCAATTCAAATTTTCTGAAATCAACTTAAAAACTCATGATTCGAGAAGTTAAAAATTCACGATTCAAGTTGTTGTTGGGGAAAGGAAAAAAAAAGTATGCATTTGATCAATTTTTTATAGCTAACTGCTCCGAAACGGCAAAGAGCAGAACCAAATGAAATTAATACACTGTTAGAGGATACCTTAAACTGTGACTTGATTTTTATGAGAATTGGTTAAGCCTTTATAGAGTTATTAATTTTTTTCTAAATTTGATGAAATGGCTGTAGTATTCATACCGACAACCCAAATTCAATAATTTCTACATATTCTAAATGTACGTACTCTAATGAGCCATTTGGAGTTATTAATGACCCTCCTCCCCTCAAACAGAAAAAAAAAGTTCTTAAACTATGCATTGGTATATTTTTCATGACATTTGGTTAAGCCTTTTCAGAGATATTAATTTTAATTATTTATTTATTTACTTATTTATTTATTTATCTTTTTTTAAATAGATGAAGAATGGCAGAACCATTCATAACAGAGAACCAAAGTCAATAATTTGGGCAGTTCGAGATGCATGTATGGACTCCTCTCTCAGAGACAAATAATTTTTGAAATAAATTGCTTATCTCTGAAGCAATTTTGAGTCATAAGGGGTTTTTTAAACCCCCTTATTCCCACTATATCTGGTTGTTACTGTTCTATTGCCTTATGAATCACCCTTTATAATGATTAATTTCACCAACTGTTATAAACACACACTTTTTCTTTTTCATTTCATGAGCAAAATACCAATAAGCTAAATACCAAAGTAACCCTTGCAAGATTAAAAGTTGATAAAATGAAGTACACATGTTTAAAATGCAAGCTTAAAAACTGATATAGAGAATCTAGTTGAAGAAGCTGAGATATAATGAGATTTTGAGATTGTAAGATATATAACAGATTTCATTTACCGAAATTTTGCAAAATTTTTAGTTATTCAAATTGGCAACAAGAAAAGCATAACTATGACTGAAATACAGTATATGCAAAAGTAGTGGCAATCAATCCATTTTTTCAAGTCCTGTGATTATCAGCTTTGGCAACATTTACGGGTAAATTGTTTTGTTTAGAAGAACCAATAGTTACAGTACACTCTCAATAATCCAGCCATGCACTACTCTAGCCCATCTAGTAAGCCAACATTCTCAGGTGGACTCCTAGCAATTTAATTTCAATAAAGTTTTAAAATGTATAATAATGTACAAAGTATTTTAGAATTAATACTGCATTCCAGGTTCATATTTGAAGTTCAGTTTATTTTCTTGCTGTATTTGTTATTTCATAGGACCAAGAACTACGTAGTTTATGTTATGATTTTTTTTCTTCCTGGTGCAACCCTTGTCTTACAACTATCGGATTAGTGAGAGTACAATGTACATATTTATTTATGTTTTCACAATGTGCATCTATCTATCTTAGCCCAATTGCTTGTGAATTTTCAAATTATGTTTTGGCCATTCAAATAGCTGAGGCAAAAAGGCCAACCTGATTTTATTGATGGACAAAACCTGGCAATTGCTTCCAGGTTTAAAGATACACACACAAAAAAGAAAGGGCTGCATTTTTGACAATATATTATTTATTGTATTCACTGAAAAGGGGGATGGGGCCATCACTTACCACTGCAAAAACAAGGCAGCAGAATTGAAGCAAGCTCCAAGCATCTTAAAACCTATGAATACCAGTTTATTATTTAGAGCCCTAATGGAAGCTGATCATACTAAATGAATAAGAGCAGACACTATAGTTTTTACAATTTTTACACATCCATGATAAATCCTGGATGGAATGTTCGTTCAGGTTACAAGTTTTTAGAATGCCAAAACTAAGATAGAAAAGCATAGAGCAGAAAGAGACAGAATCAGATAACTTATTGGTTCTGAGCATTATGGATGCCCATCTTGTGTTCACTTGTTGACTTAACAATCTTTAATCTAAAATTCAGTTTATTATATAACCACTAGTTTAACATAAACCAAAATCAATACACATGTAATTTTCAGAATAAACTCACTTTTTGGTTTCTGTATGTTGTCCCATGTAAGCAATGACTGTTCTAATAGATGTCATTGTTTCAATTACATGTTTACTGCACAGATGTACAAAATTGTCTTCCTGTTGTGCAAATATATCCAAATACTGAAATCAAATAACATAATTAATTTGTTTTCCATGAACTCTGTTTAGAAAGACTCCACATTAAAGTTAGTGTTTGGACTTTCACACAAAAAAATATTTGGTTTCACGTACATTTTCTTCCTAAAGTATTTTAGGATGAGGAAAAATAATGCATGTTTTATAACAACACAAGAATTATATTTCCAACAAATAGCATTTTAAATGCATAACAATTTACATAGGAGATGAGTTTGGAAATTAATTACAATTAGGCTATAAGAAAAATAATTTGAT
Organism: Rhysida immarginata; assembly: GCA_023313115.1. NCBI lineage: Eukaryota > Metazoa > Arthropoda > Chilopoda > Scolopendromorpha > Scolopendridae > Rhysida > Rhysida immarginata. Next base: position 21,176,872 of record JAHWFO010057280.1, read on the forward strand.
TCATTTGCATGTGCACCAGGTCACTGATGCCTGATGTAGCATAAACATCTGGTCACAGGCACTATATCTGGATTCACTAAGTTTGCAGTGGAGGAAGTATTACATGCTGTACTATGGGAGCCTTTTTGCAAAGCTCTAACCACGTAGGTTTACAGAAAAGAACTCCCCCTCCCTCCTTATTTTCTCCATCCTTTTCCACCATTTTTATTTCCTGGAATTTGCAACTTTTATTTCCTTTTATCTTGTTTCAGTTAATGTCCTCCCCTCCCTATTACGCTTATATCTTTAAATTTGGCGAAGTATCGATGAGGTGATGTTTACACCATGATGATTTAACTTCTTATGACAGCGATATGTATACCCTGCTCATGTGCGAAATCAAAATATTCCCAGTATTTTCATTTCCTGAATATAAAAATTAGTTTTCTTTTCTATAATAAGAATTCGATACATAGAAACTTTTTTACATTTATACAGATTAACATCACATTTATAGTGATTAATATCTTATTTACGTATGGACTACACTTTTGGGTAGGATAAATCCCTCCAAATGCAAAAGAGCTACGCAAAAGGGCACGTAACATTTCTCCACTGAAAACTCTTAGTGAATCTAGCGTAGACATGGTGTAAATGACTGGAGAAACAACCACACAAAAATGACTGGCACCTATTTTAGCATTTGCAAAAATGTTTAATATTTACTATGCTTAATGTGTAAGAATATTATCATTATACAATAATATTAAGAGAAAATTAAAGCTGTGATAGAATAATAATCCATCAAGGGAATAATAATAGGATAAAATTTTAAGTGTCATGTTTGTAACTCTATGATGAATAATTACTTAAATCTATCCTGGGAATATCTATAAAATAGATTTGGGCTAAATTTTACTTTGTGCCCACAGCATCTTTTCCTGGGTTTGCAATTTTGCATCATACACTCAAAGTCAGTATTGTTTCTCTTGTAAGTTTCTACTCTCAAACCAGACTTAAAATTTTTAGAACGTGTGCACTCTCGGGGTAGGGTATGAATTGTTAGTATCAGAGCTCGAAAAATCCTATATTCTGGTAGCCAATTGCTACCAAAAATTCCATTTTGGCTAAAACTTTCAAACAGGTGGTGGCCACTTGGCTACTGGCCAATGTGGCAGCTGATTGGAAGACCTAATTTTTATTGTTTATTATTTACATATTTATTGTTCATGATTACTCTGTCAGTACATGAGGCACTGATCGAATCCCATGTGAATTTTTTCTCTTTTATTAATGACACATGCCTGGAATTTTCCATTCATTCTTCATGTTTCGATTTCGATTATTTTCGTTTTTCATATATTAGTTAAGTGCAAAATACTGCTCGCACTGGAAAAATGAAAATTATTTCTTGTGAACTTTTTGGTTATATAATTATTATTTTATTGATTAATGTATTTCTTGACTTTACATTATTCATTTCATTATACAATCTCTGACAATTAAGTTTGGTGAATGACGTCACACCCTAATCTGTGCGAGCTTTACGCGAGTAACAATGCATGTGAATACAAGCCCAGTCATTGTTTAAACAAGTTCAGACGGGTCACGTTTGTGCGTGCAATGGTTTAGCAGATGCTCGTTTCTTCAGTTGAAGGTGTAGCGTGCGCACGTAACTGTGGATAATGGATCAAAGAGGAACACTGCCGTAATCGTGCAACAGTTTCTGGTCAACAAAGGGGTCGTATCCATAGCTCATCCACCTTATTCACCATACTTGGCACCGGCAGACTTTTTCTTGTTCCCACGCCTGAAACTGCCTTAAAGGGACACAGATTTGCGGACATTCCAGACATTCAAGAAAATGTGATACGTGAACTTAAAGCCATCCCTAAGGAGCTTCCAGGACTTATACACCCGATCCCAAAAGTGTATTGCCTTCCAGGGTGATTATTTCGAAGGACAATAAAGTAAATGTGGCTCTATCTGTTTTGCATTTTGTTGTGTGAACTCATTCACCGAACTTAATTGTCAGAGGTTGTATTTATACAAAGCAATTTGATATCCTTGGATGAATTTTCATCAAATAACGTCGAATGAAATATTAAAAGATAAATGTCGTTATTAAAACCAATTTATTTATTGAAAAAAAAATTAGTAATAATAAAAAATAAGAGGGTCAAAAATGCACACAAGAAGTCAAATTAGCACCCCTGTGCTCATAAGATGGGAGCCCTATACCTGGTGCTATGTTGCAGTTTAATTTTTGATTGTCAGGCTAATTTTTTTCCTGGACTTGACCATTTTATATTCTGTAATTATAGACCCTTTTCAGCGGAAATTGTGCTCGCATGGTCACGTGACTTGGTCGCCATTACGAGATGTTGATTTGAGTGATTTGAGCACTCAGCTTGTCTCGCTTGAGCACGAAGCATTTGGATTAAGCCTTTGTTCTGGATCAAAAATGACCGATTTAATCGCAGATAAGATAAAAACTCATTTAAAATACAAAAACGTTAAACGTTTGCTCATTCAAACAGTTAGATTAATATTTTCATAAATTTCAAGATGCAGAAACTTGTTGCAGAAATATTTCGGTAAACTTACAGTTTTCGTATAACTTTATTGCACGTTTTACACAAAATATATGTAGACTATAGATTATATATTTCTTTTAATACGAGGATTGAGACTAAGTCATGGCAACTATTTTTATGAGAATTCGAGAGTGGATGGAAAATGTAAAATATACATATGAAATATACAGATTCGTTATGTCTTCACTCTCCGCACATCGCGTGACGACTGATCATGCGACCAAGGTAAATGAAACTTTTATCAATTAACTATCACACTTCTTAGCCATTTACTGTAACTAGATAGAAAAGGGGGTATACATCATTCGTTAGAGGGGTCTGAAATTTTAGAATATGCTCATCCTCAACTTTCAATGTAAATTTTTAGAATGTGCCCATCATCAAATTCAGGATGAAATTTTAGAACACCTCAACAAACACCTTTTGAAGTTCTACACTGCTCAAAACAATTAAAGGAACACTTGTAGAAACCCCTACAGAGGGCGTAAATAATATTTTTTAGCAATTTCATCTTCTGCAACATGAAACCTACTATCTCCCTCATAGGAAATGGTGGAAGCCAACATATTTTGCTGCCAGATGTTCTGAGAAATTTGCATAGCAATATAACCCCCCGGAAAACAAAGTGGTTACATGCCAGTACACTCTTTGCTTGGAGATAACGGTCGAACATTAAAAGGTGCAGGCATTCCTGGAACGTTGTTGTTAGTGCTCTGACATGCCACGAAGGCATCTTGAAGTAGTAGAAGCTGCGGGAGCCGTAACATTGCTCCAAACGGGTCAATCATTTCGTACTGTGGCAAATGCTCTCAATGTGTCCTCTTCCGTCATTTTCTGACTGTGCACACGATTCCAGGCGACTGACCAGTACACATGAAGAGCTGGGCAAGGTCGCCGATGCTCAACAACCGCCAATCAAGATCGTTATGTGCGGACTTGTGCCCTGCGCCGAAGAACCTCAATGACCAGAGAACTGAGAAATGACCAGCAGATGTCAACTGGGGTAGCCGTTTCAGATCAAACAATCCGGAACAGATTACGTGAAGTTGGCTTGAGAGCCAGACGACCAAATCGAGTGCCTAGGCTAACCCGCCAGCACATACAGGTGTGACTAAGAGTTTGCACATCAACATGCCACCTGGCAGCTTCGCCACTGGCGTTCTGTTCTCTTCACAGACGAGTCAAGATTCCGCCTGACCTGCTGTGATGGCCGTCTACGTGTCTGGAGACGACGTGGTGAGTGAAACACCAACACAACAGTTTGTGAGACTGACCGAATGGGATGTTGTTCCATTATGGTTTGGGCTGGCATCTCAATAGACCATCGAACGAATCTTGTGACATTCTGGAAGAACATGTGATATTTGCTGCACATGGCATGGGGCCTGAATTTCCTTCTGATGCAGGATAATGCTCGCCCACACACTGCAGCTGTCACTCAAGACTTCCTACGGATGCATGGCATTCAGACCATGAGGTGGCCTGCAATGAGCCCAGACCTAAATCCCCTTGAACATTTTTGGGACATGCTTGACAGGCGAATTCGACACCGCCCTTCAGCTCCAGAAACACTGCAACAACTCATCCAAGCACTTACTGAGGAATGGGACCGGCTTCCCCAAGATCAAATTCATCGACTGATACGGAGCATGCCTCGAAGGTGCACGGAGGTTACTGCAGCCCATGGTAGGCATACACATTACTGAGTGGTGCAAAACCTGATCCCTGGAAGAAACAGGGCATTCTCCTCACAACGTCCAAAGGACATTTCATTTTGATTTAGGCAGGGGTCCTGCAGTTTCCTGTTTTTTCTTTTTGTTTCTTCACCAGTTGTTTCAATAATGCATTCTATTGTTAAATAAACAGTCTTTTAATGATCACATACAGCGATTTTGTCCATATTATTCGTAGTTGCTTCTGCATGCTGCTTAATAGAAGTGTTCCTTTAAATGTTTTGAGCAGTGTATAATATTGCTATTGGCGAATGAAGTTTTTAAAATATGTTTATTTTTTTTAAGGTATGGTATTTTTAAATTAATTGAAATATTCTTAAGGATTAATTTTGTATGTTTTAATTTCAGTTTTTTGTGTAATTTGTGTCATATTTAATACATGTATTTGTGGGTTTAGCTTTGTTATTATGTGTTTTTTTCACGAAATTATTTTCATGGTTCTGGCAGCTAATCTTTGTAGTCACATGGTTTTCCACACGTTTTTTTTTTTTCCCATACATTTTCCAGCAAGCTGTGCAAAAGTAAAGTTTTTTTTTTTTGTGCTCACAGCATTTTTTCATGATGTTTTGAGTTTTAACATGGTGTTTTGCAGTTTTTGTCGGCTTTACTATTTTTCTTTCGCAAGCTGTGGGCACAAAGTAAAATTTAACCCAGATTTGTTATTATAAGAAATAAATGATTTGTAATTTAAAATGGTTTTGAAATGTATTCTGCTAGTCATTAACTTATTTCCTTTCACATGAATGAGTCTATGATACAATTTGGATGTAAAATAAATTGATTATTATGCATCAGTACCATTAAGGTCTTTAACGATTTTATGCATAAACAAAATTGCATTTTAATAACTCACTTTTCCAATAATTCCTAACACAAATGCCAGAATTGGTGTCAAAGACAGAGCAACCGCTGCCAGCTGCCATTGAACACTAAAGCTTATTGCTAAACTTGTAATAAGAGTAGATAAATATTGCAGGAAACTTCCAAACTTTAGACCTATTCCATCATGAATATATTTCAAGTCACTACAAAGAACAAAATAAATAATGAAGTACAAAAATTTAGGCTTTAAAATTTCTGTTAAGAATTCATTTTAATTTTAGTTTTCATTTTACCTGATAAGACTGAGAATCTTAGTTTTGCTTTGATGTTGTGAAAACCATGAACAATCCTGTCTTAAAACTTGATAAAAGAATTCTTGATGCAAAAGAAACATCTGCTGTTCACAGCTTATTTGCCAGCATAATACCTTTAATTAAAAGCAAACAACATTTAAGTACATGTTGCTACATTGAAATATAACAGATTAATACAATTAATCACTTATCAATATACTGTATAGATGTATTTTAATATGTGACCAATACTACTCAACAAAAACCGATTTTGTTTTATAACTTTCTCTTACAACTTGTATTTTTGCTTTGCATTTTGTATATTGGAAAAGATTTTATAAAACAGGCTTTTGTATTTAATATTGCAGGTGGTAGCATCATATCAGCCATAATTGACAGCAATGTTTAGTTTTGCAAACAATGCTTGCAATTCATATATAAAATAAAAGTATTATAATGAGAAGAGCAGTATGCAGTTATAAAATTCCTTTCTCAATGAACTCAAAAAGAACATAGAAGAAGAAAGACAAGGGATTGGTTTGTCTTCTTCTATATTAAAGGAGTGCCCAATGAGCAGGGGCGTTGTCTCGATGAAAAAGCACCCGTCCAGTCTTGTTTGATCGTTTCTCATGCAATGCTGGAAGGAGAAGTTTTATTCTCAAAACATTTTTGTATGAATTAGCTGTAACAGTTGGACCCTTTGGAACACAATGCGTGAGGATCACATTTTATCCACAGTTCTTCGATTCTCTTTACTCAAAAAGAATGACTTATAAGGTTTGTGAGAGCTGGAAGAAATGTTGTAATATGGTATGTGCATTTAAGTGGATAGTACAGTATCTACGTTGAAAAAAAATGCATAACCATTAAAGCAGGAATGAATAGTCAAGTACAATAAAAGTAAAAATAAAAAAATAAAAATAAAAAAATCACTCTTAATCTTTGTTTATTAACCTTCATACATTCAGAATACAAATAATGTCTTGAACAATCACTTTCTACAAATATGGTTTCAGTTGATGCTATGAAGAAAGTCAATTGAGAAAATAAATTTTGTTGGCATTATTTTTAAATTCAAAACATTATAATTATAACACCCATAAAATCATTCAAGGGCCCTGAGCCAGGTAGAAATGCTGGGACCTTAGAACTACATCAAATATCAATTGGCATTTAGTGACAAATACAGTTAGCAGTAATTAATACAATTCTCAGGGTTAATACGTAGAATTGCATTTTGCAGAAGACTGCAAGGCTATGCTATCAGATTTCTAAGATGACACAAAGATGACACAAGTGAACACTAAAAGTCAACTAACATCACAATTTGACTTATTTAATTGTTGTGATAAAACAAGAAATTAATCCTCCCGAGGAAGGAACAGGAAAGTAGCGGAAGCCCCTGAGTTCATCTATTTTAAACCCCTTCATCTGCATCTTTTTTAACCCTCAATTTTTTTTTTTTTTATTAATAAATTGATCTTTTCGAATGTAGTATTTAGAAAATATAAAAGAACCCTTATCGTCTTCCCTTTCTCATCATTTTCGATCGAATGATGTATCACATGCAATATATTGCCATAGTTTTAAAGACCACATGACTGCCACCCCCACAATTCTGACTCCACTGGGACAATTTGGCCAAACTTCATAGTAATGTAGATTTTGTCTAGAGGAATCTGCATATCGCATTTCACTCCTTTACATGCCTAAATACCACACAGATCACTTGGTCCCCTCTAACTCCCACCCCTGTAATTACAACCCCAGTGCGCCAATCAAAACCAAAAAAAAAAAAAAAAGAATTAATGCCCATAGTAAGCTACATTCCGAATTTCTACCTTATTACCTCAAAAAATGCAGAAATTATGAAGTGGACAGACAGACATTGTAAAACCAATAAATAGCTCCATTCTTCCGTTACTTAATTGTAGAAGATATAGAAATAAGGAATCCTACACAAATATTTTTCAAGTTATTTAATACCAAATAAACAATAGAGTCACATTAGGTAATCAGATGTTAATATCCAGAATGACCATCATGTGCAGCTCGAACAGCAGCAGACAGGCTGGGAGATGCTCAATGAGATGCAGGAAAGTATTTACAGAGATATTGAGCCATGCTGACTGCAGTTCAGTTGACAGCTGTTGAAGGGTGAGATGGAATATCCATGGAGCGAATAACCCGATCAAGGTGGACCCATAGATGCTTGATTGGGTTTAAGTCAAATATTCTAACGTCCGAGTTGGAGGGCCAAGGAATAAAAAGTCTTCAGCTCTTCTACCACTCACGTACAATTCCAGTTGTATGAGATGCTGTATTGTCATGCTGAAAGATGCCATCATACTCAGGAAAAACTATGTCCATGTATGGGTATACATCTTCAGCAAGGATCAATATGGGTTCCAGCCTTACAACTAAACTACCGGAATAGAAGTATCTCCCATAAGGGTTCCAGCCTCACAGCTAAACTACCAGAATAGAAGTATCTCCCATAAAGGGATTAAAATGTTGGACCCATTTGCCTATGGAGATTCGTTCTTTATTACCTTACTTTACGTTTAGAAGAGCTCTTCGGATTTTTTATCTTAATAGGATAACAATAAATATGCAATTACCTAACTAATACTAACGATACTTATTACATTGTTCTTTAATATAAAAACAGCAGATCTTGTTCTCTTGTAGCCTATTGCTCTCCAGTAATATCCAAGTTTGTAAAAGGACCTTCTGGAGTTCAATTATTGATTTCTAAGTGCTTAATCTTTATTTTTATTGTTATTGTTATTGTTATCTATCTATCTATCTATCTATCTATCTATCTATCTATCTATCTATCTATCTATCTTTCTTTCCAATTTATTATTTTGGTTTTATCCGTTTTGTTTTACGTTGCTTGCTTTATTTATTTTGTTTAATTTTGTTTACTTTTGTTGGTCTTAACCTAAGTAGCTTGTAAAACTTTTGTTGCATATTTTTTTTTATATTTGTTTCTAATTGTATATTCTAATTTGCAATGCCCTCCTGGCCTAACTCGTTGGTTTATACCATATTGGCCTCGAAGGGCACGATTGTATTGTTTACTAACACATCGAATAAATAAATAAACAAATAAATAAATAAATAAATAAATGAATAAATAAATAAATAAATAAATAAATATGCACTTAAATCGATTCATATTGCCACCCACAAAGATGAGAACACTTAGAAAATGCCAAGAAAACATTCCCTAGACCATAACGCTGCATCTGTCAACTTGTTGCCATCCACAAATGGTTTCATACGACATTCTTCTGACCTTTATTGCCGTATGCGCCAACGTTCATCCATCTGATGGAGCAAAAAACCGTGATTCATCAGAGAAGGCAACCTTTAGCTAATCAGTGGATGTCCAGTGTTGATACCGCCATGCAAATTCCAGCCTCTTCCACCGATGCAGTCATCATCCGTCTGCTGTGAAGCTCCATACGCAAGAACGTTCGCTGAACTGTCATTCTGCACACACACTTGCAGTAGCCCCCTTGATTCACCTGAACACCCCGCAGCAGCTGCTGTTCCCCTCTTTTGTGCTCTATGACTTGTGTAGTGCCACAATTTCCACCTCGTTTATTTTCTATAGTGCCATTTTGCTATGTGCAGTACACTTTTTACCATAGCAACACACAAACCGTTCGCAAACCCTGCAGTTTCTAAAATGCTGCCATCCTTGGCCTGAATGTCAATAACCGTTCCTCTTTGTAGGTCCTAGAAATCGCTCAGTTTGAAATATTTTTCAAATGCCTACAACACACTGTATATATTCATCATTTATTGCCTCATTTATTTAGTGCCTTCTGTAATTAGCACTGACATCACAAATAGGAGGTGGTCACATAAATGTGACTCGACTGTTTACATGTATGAATTTTCTTTCCTAGTAGTAACATCATCATCATCATCACATGACTCCCAATGTACAAGCCAATCAAGGCGGCTCTTGCTCACAATGATTAGAATTATTTAATGCATTCTCGCAGCTACTCAGTTCTTCACTAAGCCTGAAAGTTGCTCATTTCTGACTGCAATAATAACAGCAAGGGCTATAGACAACTTTCTTTTCATGTTTTTTTTTCAAAAAGCTGGTAAAATGTTCTTTTCAGGAACATTTTGTTGCAGAACAAATTGGAACCTTAAATTATGCTGTGCCCCATTGTTCCAAACATCTTGCCCCTGAAAAATTCAGAAGGGGAGGGAGAGAAAGTTCAATCTTCATGATATCCTAAGTCTTTAGTTTTATCTTTAATTGTGGTAATAAAATAATAAAGTTTTGAAAAGTACATGTAATATAAACCTTTGGTAACCACTTATAATTAGTAAGCATTAGAGAAATACTAATTTTTTTTTTTTATTATTATTATTTTTTTTTTTTACAGTTTATTTTAAGTGGCTTCTAGAATTTTTGAGTAAAAAATTACTTTTAGATAATGACATTATGTATTAAATACAGTCCACATTTATATAGTATAAAGAAACAAACACTTTAGCCAATGAATTAGGAACATCTGTGAAACAGTTTGAGGTCAATTAATGTAAACTCTCCCATCATCACATGTGAAAACATTCATGTTACAGACAATATTTCAAACAAAGAAACTTCTTGGCTTTGTGAGTAAGCAATCCTCACACCAAAAAATAAGCAGGCAGCATCGATTAGTAATTGGTACTGCAAATATTCGAGGTCATCTCAATTGTATACAAATCCATCAATGCAGTTTCAATAAAGACAAGCCAGCAGCTACCCCATTGAGTTCCTTGGCTCACTCTGCATGCCTAGTCTCCCAGGACGAAATGGTGGTCAAAGTATGGTCTCCAAGAATGTTCCTGAGCTACTTATCCCATGAAACTCTGCAACGGAACCCGGCTACAAGTAAAATCAATTTGACAGGATATGATCGAGTATTGATGCCCTCGCTGATCACGACAAATTTTCTGTCCTAATTTATGCACTTGCAGTTCTGTTAGCATCTGTTTCACAATGACAGTCAACTTGCTCCAGAGACATGTATTGATCTGAGAACTTCAGGTTTCTTCCATGGTCAACTTTACATGGTTTCTTCCATGGTCAACTTTACATGGTTTCTTCCATGGTCAACTTTACATGGTTTCTTCCATGGTCAACTTTACAAGTGAGTAGTAGTGCACACCTCAAAAAGACACTGGAGTGAGCAGCTTACTTGCTTTTGCTTTCATGAATAAAACTTCAAGGAATAATTTTAAAAAATTCTTCTTACTATTAGCATTCCAACAAAAGATAAAACCCATGTTTATTAGTGAAGCACGTTTCCATCTGTTTATCTATGGGATTTCCCTGAAACTACTCAATTCATTGATCTAAAATGTAAACATATTTTTCACATGATGAAAATTTATTTTATTACCAACTGTGCACACTCACAATTAATTAACAATGCCTGGGTATTTACTAGTGACTGAATAAATTATGCAAGATAAATTTTCCAGCATAATTTCAATTTCTGTGCTATGTTGTTTGCCATAGAAAGAAAAATATAACCCATAATTCAAAAGAATACATTGATTACCCTTTTCTATAAACAAAACAATTTAATTAAAATCATTAATGCAAAAATGATTAGATCAAGACACATTATTAAGATTAAACACTTGCGTAGTTTTTCCATATAGCGGGTGAATAAAAAGTCCCAGAACTGTCTAATTTCTTGAAAAATGAAATCTTGTCAAAAAAAACCCCAAAAAACATGTAAAGTATTTTTTTGAATGCTATTTAATAGTGCCAAAATGTGAGCCTCCAATTTTTTTTTTTTTTTTTTTTTTTTTTTTTTGAAAAATCGGTTTTAGGGAAAAAATTAAATTAATTTTAACTAAATTTTTTTTTTTTTTAACTTTTGTAGATGGTGCTATTAAGTGCAAAAAAAAAAAAAAGTCAAACAAGTGCGAATATATCGAGAAGTCCACTTCAAATCAAAACATCCAATATTATTTGAAAGCTACTGTATTTAATAATGCTAAAATTAGCCCTCACCACCTGTTCATATGTGGGCAGGGGCAACTTTGAAATTTTAAATGGGAACCCCTATTTTTTATTGTAGATTCAGATTCTTCAAATTTCTTATTGTTTTTAATGGTAAATGGCACTGTAATCACAAGAAAAGCAAGTAATTCAGATGTCTCTGGAAAAAACACTTTAAATCTAACCAGATCTAAGATTTGGAAACCGTTAGTGAGAAGGGCTCATATTAGCACTATTAAATATGGTAGCTTTCAAACAATACTGGATGGTCTGATTTGAAGGGTACTTTGAGATATTCAAAATAGTTTGACTTTTTTGCAATTATAGCACCATCTACAAAAGATTTTTTAAAATTTTTTGGGTAAAATTAACGTATTTTTTTTCCGTAGAATCCGAATCTGCAAAAAAATTGGAGGTTCCCATTTGAAATTTCGAAGTTGCCCCCCATCCCACACGTTTGAGGACTGCAGGAATCTAATTTTGGCACTATCAGTAGCATTCAAAAAAATGTCTGACACTTATTTTTTCTTTTATTGACGTGTATTTTTTGAGATTTTAGGCAGTTCCGAGACTTTTTATTTATCCAGTATAAAGTACATGAAGCAGTTCTTATATTGAATTTACTTAATTTTATAATTTTTATAGCAAATTGTGGTGCGAGATGTCCTCCTGTGAGGAAACCACCTATGTATCTATAGAATTAGAGCATGCACCCAAGTGATCAAACAAACACATCAATAGTAAGACTACATACGGAAGTGTACAGTGCGATTTACTCGTGTATAACCAGAAATAATTACAAATATTTATTATGTTCTAGCTCCCAGATCGTATAGTGATATTTCAGTTTCAGGTACCTAGTTGTGCCGCAATACTCTATTATCTCCCCCCTTCCTTCTGTTCATTCAAATATCCCACCTAAGATTATAAAAGAACTATCGCTTATCTAAGTTTAGGCTCATAAATCAGCAATCAACAAGTGAATGTTCATGATTGAAGGAAAGATTTTATTATTTACCGTACTTAAATATGAAATAGAAGGAAATTTACCCAAATGACTGATGGGTGTTCGTATGATTAATAATTAAGAATACAAAAAATAAACATTACAAATAAATGTAAAATCAAGAGATGACAATAGCTCATTAATAATTAATACCATTTGTAATTCTAGTTCATTACTCTCTCTTAGTCTGAAACAACAACACAGTTTAGAGTTGAACATAATTAATGTTACAAATATTAAGACAAAGATATGCACTTGGTTTATAACACGCGAGGGCCCATACCATTTATTGAGATCTCATAATTGCAATTTTTGTTTGTTGATGCACAACCTCATCCACTTGCACTCTCTAGTCTCTGTTCAATCACTATGTCACTGATGAACAATGTTTGACTCGATGTCCCATTAAGATGACTCCATGCGCCACAATGTCTGAGGGTTAGGCCTCCCACCGGATTCGCCACAATGTCTGAGGGTTAGGCCTCCCACCGGATTCGATTTGCTTGTCCCACAGATGCCGGCTAGACTCAGTCCTGCCCGATCATCAGACAATGCACTATTGTTTCTACTAGCACGATGATGTCGACCTTAGAGTGTGCGCCGTCGATCCTCCCTCCATGTCTGTATGAGCGATGTCCTCCGTGTTGACTAGTTATAATCTTACAGCTCCCTCCCTCACTCCGTGATTGAGGGACCCATGAATCGTTTCAATGTCTCTCATTGATTTCACTTCCAGTCATACTCATTTATCTTTCTTTCATAGAGAGATGATGAGAGAAGTGTCGCACAATGATGGCAACTATTTGTCATTTACTCTCCACATCACTATCTTATGTCCCATCTCATCATTCTGAGCTTATATGCTCCTTTGCTTTCCTTTGTGACTTCAGTGTCACTTACTGTTTCAGTCCTCCCATCTGGTCTCTGTGTGTTTCTTTTGTGTCCCTCACTGTTCTTTCTTCCCACGCTCCCACTTCTCTGCAGTTTCAAGTTTCCCCCCTCCCATTCTTCATTTCTCTTTATCATCATTTGCTGTTTCTCTTATATCCCACGAAACTGACACTCATGTTTGTTCTATCTTTATGAACGGAGTTTCTTGTTGCCTAGGCAACACCCCAACAGCTGGCGGTTCCTCCCCTCTTGAGCACTGAGAAAAAAGGCAGGAACACAAGATAGAGAGAGGGAAAAAAACAATAGGCAAAATATGGAGCAATCTATATACAGTATATAGGCAAAAAAAAGAAGAGTATTTGTATGTTTGTGTGTATTTAATACAAATCAACAGTTTTATTCCGATCTTGATGAAACTTTACACACTTGATCTTCAAAGCAAGAGGAAGGTCACAGTCTACCTGAGATTTCAAAAAAATAATAATTATCGATAATAATTGATATTCTCAATGATGGCAAAGCATATTAAACAAGAAGTATCTCACACCAACAATGCAAGGCAAAATTTGTGAGATATAAATAAGGTTCAATTTGTAACAATGCACAGAATTCCTGTTGTTCGGACTTTTCTTAGAATAGATAGTTCTCAGATCTTAACATTTTCTTGAAAATTTTTAAAAATGAGCACTAACTGGAGATAAAGGAGAGTTACCAGACTATTGAGAAAGAGTGAAAAGGCGACAGAGGAAGCCGTCCTTTCATTCTGTGCTGAATTGGTTTCGCCAACACAATGCTGCAACTGACCAAATGGTGAGCGTGTCAACAAAAGAAATGGCGACTGCTAGATCACAGAAAGTGATGAATGCCCAAGTGTTGATCCAAACACTGAGAGCAGTGTGCAAGTGCAACAACAGATACCAAATAGTGAATAACCCCACTCAGATTGTTGGAATTGGAGAGCACACAGACACAAACGGTCATGTACATCCACTGCCACCCAAGAAGAGAGCTGTTTCATCAAAATATTGTTGCCATGCATTTCCACATTGACGCCAGGGAAATATTGTTGCCATGAAAACCGATGTGGCGATGATGCAACAATATTTTCAAGAAGATGCAATGATAGAATGTTCTGTTACATTGGCAACTGCTAGATCACACAAACGAATGTTCAGGCAATAGAACTGCCTTGGCAAGAGAACATTTGTTTCCAAGAATTATTAACAATGAGCACGATATGAGTATAATAGCATGATATATACAGGGCAGTCCCTTTCAAGAAGGTAAAGATAAATGTGTTGCTTTTGAGCTCCCAAACAAATGTTCAGATGAGTTGTGTGTTTGGAGCCCTTGGACAGTGTAGAACCTTCCAGACACGATGGCAGCTTCCCCTTCCTCTTCCAGTGGGTTGGGTACATAAGGACGCGGTCGGTCTCAGGTGACAGTTTACGGCATAACCGATAAAGAATACATCAACTCGACTCTTCAAATCAATAAGCAAACTGTTTTGTGCTGTTTAATGATCGTTCGAAGGATGAGCTTTAATTCATATCTAAAGAAATGCCACCGAAGATAAGAGCAAGTATTGGTCAGAGACAAAAAATTATCCGAGTGTCGAAACATTTGAACAATGGGAAAGTTTACAGCAGGAAATTGTAGAATTACTGAAAACCAATTTTGAGTTATTATTTAACTTATTGAGGTTGTTCTGTTCACCTACAAATGTAATTAACCTGTCAGGTGTCTTTGCTAGTTATCAAAAAATAAAATAATGAGCTCGAGCTTTAAAGTTTCATGAATCAAACGAATGTTGAAAATAGCTTGTCAATTAAAGATAAACAAATAGAGAATTAAGATAAATGTGAGTTTTAACCAAAAAATAAGGATCAAGTGCACACGGATTTATTTTGTTTAAATGATAAATAAATGTCCGTAGAGACAATAGAATATTGTCACAGTGTATCTATCTTTAACAGACTGGTCTTTTCTATTATCAGATACTGATGACACTAACTATCTTTTTAATCTTTTTTTCAATCATTTCCAAGCTGGTTATAACTGTTATTTTACTCTAACAGATATCAAAAAATCTGTAACAGTTATTGCAATCAAAAAATCTTGGATTACGCCCGGTATTCTTAGATCGATCAAAAAGAAAAATGCCATTTATCGGAAGTGACGACATAATTCAACTCCTGCTATATTACGTTATTTCAAAATTTACTCTAATCATTTAAAAAATTTGTTAAACAATTCTAAACGTCAATACTATGACAACCTATTTAAACAATTATATTCCAGTAAATCCAAGTGGTGGCAGTTAAATTCACTACTAAAAGGATCCAATCAACCTTTCACGCCTTTCCAACAACAGGATCATGTTAATACTACTTCTCTCACCGATTTTTTACAGGTTCTTCTTCCTCCTAGTTCTTCTAATTCAACATTTACTTCAAATGCCTTTTATCCTTTCAGTGATCCAGTAAATCCTCCTTCCTTTTATGCAACCCCTACTTCCCCCGCTGAAGTGATTGACACTATTACTCAGCTAAAGTCCACCTCCGTCCCAGACCCATTGGGTTTTCGATCAGATGTCGCCATTGCAGTAAAACATGCTACAGTATTGCATGGCCTTCAGCACTTCTATACAATAATTCTTTGTCCTCTGGAGTTTATCCATCAATCTTAAAGTTAATCAGTGTCATCCCTATATTTAAGAAGGGCTGTATTCAAATTATCGCCAATTATATGGAATTATCCATTTCAACTTTAACTATATTTGCCAAAATTTTCGAGAAATTTTTTACAAGCGTCTTTCTAACTTCGTTTATTCATACAATATTCTTAATTTTCAACAACATGGTTTTGTACCTAATCGTAATATAGAAACTGCATGCTTTGAATTAACGGAATATACTGCATCTGAAATGGCCGCTAATAAGTTTGTTTCGGCAATATTTATTGACTATTCTAAAGCTTTTGATAATATTCCAGTTTCTCTTCTTTTACACAAATTGTCGTCATTATATAATATTCGAGGCCCACCTCTGGCTTGGCTAACCGAATTACTTACTAATAGGTATACTTCCTAGCTCATTTAGGCCAGTATTCTACTATTATGATCAGGAATACAGGGTTCCCCAGGGCTCGATACTCTCACCCCTTCTTTTCAATTTATTCATTAATGATCTTCCTTTTATTTTTCCTTCTATTAAATTAATCCTTTATGCAGATGATCTTACCTTCTTATTTTCTAATTCTAATGTCACCAATCTCTTGTCAGATCTTAATACTAATTTATTAAAATTAAAACATTGGAACGACATTAATTCTCTATCTGTAAATACCGATAAATCTAAAGTAAAGTTCTTTTATCAAAAAAATAAACAGAATTTCAGTAGCCCGGTTAGTTTGCTACGGGAATCAATAACGATTACAACCTCATATAGATATCTTGGTCTTTTTATATCACATAATTAACCTGGAACCTTCACATAGATGCATTATTGCTTAAACTAAATATGAAACAGGGTCTGATCTCTAGATTGAACTGACTTCCAAACAATATCTTATTACATGTACTTCTATACTATGCATGGATACACTCATCTTTATGTTATGGAAATATTTTCTGGGGATCGACCACTTCCTACAATTTGACTCTTATTTTTAAGCTACAAAAATGGTTCCTGTGTATATTCAGGGTTCACGCTTACTCGCAATTTACGTGTCAAATAGACATTTTTGCGAAAATTTGACTCGTGATTTTTTGATCAGCGAGTCAAAATTGACTCATTAAATTTTAATTAATATCATCGGTGATATCCTTCTCACCATATTTTAACCTCACTTCATTGTGTCACATGCTATCTTATTTATATTTGTAATTAACTATAGAAGTTGTTGGTGCATGTAAAAATTTGGACGTTAAAAAAATCTAAAATTTGACTCACATCATATGAAGTTTGACTCGCAGTTTTTAGGCTGAAGAGTCAAATTGACTCGTAGATTTATGGTCCTAGAGCGAACCCTGTATATTATTAAAAGTTCCTAAATTTGTCTGTCGCTGACAATTTTTCTACATTTCGCATTCTTACAATCTATCAAATATATCGGATCCAGAATTGTTCTTTTATTTATAAGACTATTAATTCATTATTGTTGATATCTACCCTTATTACTATTCAATTTTATCATGAGTGACACGTTTATGCCACTCAATATGGTGATGAAATTTGTTTACCATTTACAAGACACAATTATTGTATTAGATATAGGGATAAAAATCTTGGCTTCTTTGCCTAATACAGTTCAATTGGTTGCCCCATATAGGAAATTCCAAAGATTACTTAACCTTTAATAAACATGAACTTAATGAGCTGTTTGTTTGCTAAGTTTTTTCCTACCTGACTGATACGAAATTACTATTGTTTTAATTGTCAGATTTTTTATCAAATTTTTTTAATTGAAAATCACCATCGTTAAAGCACAGATGAATTGTATATTTATGTAAACTCATGCTTTTCTTGGTATCTAGAATTACAATTTTGTTCCCTGTTTACTAACCAAGTTTACAACTTGTTATATTTCAATTACAATTTGTTATATTTTAATAGTGTTGATGCCTGCTAAGACCTAACTCGTCGGTCCTTGACCATACGGGTCTTAGTAGGGCACTACTATTATTATTTTTCATTATTATATTTGTACTAACTATATGAAATAAATAAATAAATAAAATATTATGCAGATATCTTACCTGAATGTAAGCAGACACCATCATCACTACTCCAAGAAACATGTAAGCCATTACATATTTATATAATGCATTTGTAAAGTAAGATGAAAAATCTTCGGTTACATTAGAAATTAATGATAAATTGTTTGACATATTTAATGTAGTCAAGTTTGTATTTGGAAAACTGTTATTTATGTCATATTGCTTTTTACTAAAAGGCAGAGATTCATTTCTAAACATTGTTGAATTTTGATTTTTGACAGTAGAATTAGCTATATTGTCAATTTTGTGGAGTGATTGTTCAGTATCTTTTCTAGTTCTAAAAAGATTTGCATTTTTGTCAAACTTCCCTAAAGTAGGCACATGTGATGTTGCAGGTGTAGAATAATTAGCATTTGTAAAATCAATGGCAAATGGAGTCACGGTTGTACCGTTGTCAATTGTATTATTCTCTCCAAAATAGTGCACTGGGTAAATATCTGGTTGTCTTGTATTAAAAGAAATTATTGTAGTGACTGAAGTTGTATGAAGAGGCACATATTCTCGTTGAGCTTCTAAAAGATAATTGGTCATTTGCCCAAAAGTGTAAGCCAAAAAGGGAATTCCAGCTCCATGGATAAGAGAACTAAGACAGCCAATCGCAATGAGGAACTTATCAAAATATGTGGAATATGAAAACTATGGAAGAAAATATAAAAAAAAGCTTATTAAAATAAACATAAGAATTCCTCGGGTCATTATTTTCTTATAATGCAATGATAGAGGAAAAAAAAAATGGTTTACCACTCGTGAGAATCCATTTGAGGAGTGATTTATTTTATGATAAGGACAATGAGAGGTGGATCTGAAATACAAAGTCAAATAATGATGGAAATTTAAACAAACACTAAATAAGCTATTTGAAAATATACAAATTTAAAAAATGGATTGGTTGGCTACTTTTTTTTTTAATCGGCGATTTTTCAAAACTATATTTAGTAATAGATATATAAAATTTAAATAAAAAGTGGAAAATAGTCTTTGGAGGATTTTTTCATGGCATACCTCCAATATTAATAATTAAACAGAGAAAAATAGAAAAGAAAATTCCACGGCTTGGACTCGAACCAGGAACCTTCGGATTACCATCCCGATGCTATAATCACTAAGCTACTGTCGCTATCAAACATATGCTATGAGCAGCAAATGACAGCTTCCCTGTCCATAGTAGCTTAGTGGTTGTAGCATTGGGATGGTAACCCAAAGGTCCCTGGTTCAAGTCCAGGCCGTGGAATTTTCCCTGCTATTTTTCTCTATTTAATTATAAAATTTAAAGTTTTGCCAAAACTTAAAGCCATTTAAAAAGGTTTATTATTAAAATAGTCAATCAAAAGATAGTTCTCTATCCATGCCTAATTATTACAATATTTTTATATGAGTATGCTGTGGTTGGACCACTATATAAGGACCTAAAAAACTGGCTCTTGGTGATCCCTAAAAACATAGCAAAAGTAAAACAGTAATAATGGTTCAGGGCAATAGGTTAGGTTAGACCAAAGAATCACAATGGCAAACTGCAAAATTAGGCTTCCAGTTCATTCTTTATCCACCCTATTCTCTGGATTTGGCCCCGTATGACGAGGCTTGTCCATGTGGAAGAACAATCTATTTTGTAGTAACTGCTACATTGCTCACTTAAACTGAATTTAGCATATGTCCTAAATTTGGGCACTGACTGAATTTGGCACAGGATGGTTTGAAGAGTGGCATGTGAAAAAAGTTTTTTTTCCCAACTATTCAGAAATTATTTATCAAATGACCTTCGTAGTTGCTATCATCTATGAAATGACTATTATTATAAACAAGACACAAATACAGAAAACCTGATCTATTATTATCATAATTAATCAATATCATCGTGCTATTTATGTTAAATGTCTGTAACTCCACTCTTATGCCGGCTGAAAACTTGAGTTTGTGTGCAAATGTCAAACATAATTGCAGATTCCACTACGGGTAACAGTGAGGGAATAAAAAAAAAAGAAAAAAAAAAGAGGAAGCGTTCATCGTATCAATAAGGCAAAAAGAGAATTATTGCAGAAACTTGATCTTAGTGTATCTGTGCGATCTCGAACTGAAGAACCGAGCTACCACTCGAAGAGGGACGGAGCCAGTTTTCTGTTCGAAATCCGAAAACAAAACACAGCTGGTCCCATGTTGCATTATAATTTAAGATATCCAGATAAATTTGTTTCAAAAGACCATAACGAACCTTCTCTATGGAGATTTTGAGAAATATGTTAAAAAGTAACACAAACACAAGACTGCTTTTTCACAATGAGGATTTCAGATATTGTAAACTTCTAATGAAATTTTTTTTTATAGTTTCAACTTATACATTGCAAGAGTTGGAGATTGTTGATGGCTTGGATTCTATTCTCTCTACACCTTCCTTGAATGTTGCTCATTATACCCCGTTTCCATCGGGACATTCAATTTAGAACTCCAGTCTAGTTCCATGAATAAAGTTTCTATCTTTTTTGTCTGACTGCATTGTGGGATTGTTTGAAGTGTTATATGCAATGCATTCTGGGACTATCAATAAACATGGATGCCCAACATTGGAATAGAATTTTGTATAAGTTTCTTCCTATACATTTAAAATATTTAATGCCTATTAATCAACAAATTAACCAATGTATAAGGATCGTACAAATGAAAATGAAAATTATTTATTTTATCCAAAATGTACACAAGGAATTTAAAAATACTCTCCAAATGTGTTAAGGTATTTATCCTACTGTGTAACAAGGGTGTATTTCGTTTATGGAAGAAGTCTTTCGGTTGCGTGTGGAACCATTCCAAAACCTCTTCCTTCACTTCATCATCCGATTGAAATCTGCGGCCTTTCAGGTGTTTCTTGAGATCCCCAAACACGTAAAAGTCACATGGGGATAAGTCAGAGTTGTAAGGTGGATGCTGCATTGCTTCTCAGTTGAACTTTTTGATGAGGTCTACCGTTGCTTTCGAGGTGTGAGGACGCGTGTTGTCGTGGAGAAGAAGCACTCCTTCTGGAAGAAGTCCAGGACGCTTGCATTTGATGGCCGTGCACAGTGCCTTCAATGTTTCCCCATATAGTGTTGCGTTAACTGAGGTGCCTTTTTCAAGAAAGTCCAGTAAAATCGGGCCTTCCCTGTGCTGTTTGTGACTGCTTTTGATTGCTTTTGTTTCATTGACTCCATTTTGTTGTTTGGACGAAGCAGAGCTTTGAAGCGCGAGCTATCGTTCTTTCTCACATGATACAACACTTGCAACCTATTGTTCAATTTGCATGTGGGGTTTCGCAATTGTTGAAAACAAAAACTTACGATCCTACACGTCGTCTTTTTTTTTTTTTTTCCCCACACAAATTTTCGTTTTCATTTGTATGACCCTTATAGAAGATTGATGCTTTAGTATCAACATCATAATTTATCTATTTTGTGTAGGAAATTGTAAAACCAGTCATTGCTCAGCCATTTTGCTAAGTGCAAATACGAGGGCAAATTTGCAATGCAAACCCCGTTAATATGTGACTGCTTAATATGTTATTTTCCTTTAGTTCCCTTGAAAACTATTTCCATGTAAGCCCAACCAGTTAATGTGTGTTTTTTTTCCTCTGAAATAGGATAATACGTAATTTCTAGGAATCTTAAGTAATTTACAATGTGTTTACAAATTTTTAGTCATACAATATTTGATGATGTTCTGTGAATTCTGATTCGTTCTATTGGATATCAACAATGACTCGCATGTTCTTCTATAGCTGGGAATTTTGATTTGTTCTCGATGTGTGTATATAAACATGTTCCTTGATAAATGATTTTTAGGAATTCGAACTCACTCTGACATAACATGGCATTCAAAGTATGGGAAGCCGAAGTGCATTCTGGATGTGAACTTCAAGGACATTAACCACGTTTCTTTCCCAGTCTACTGGAAATTGTGATATCCATCCATCCTCCATTTTCTATATTTTTATACTCTATCTCAGCTTCAGTTGAGAGCAACGTCACCAAAAAACTTCACTTATTAGCCATAGTAAACAACATGGTATCCTTCCGCCATTAATTTTTTTTTTTTAAATTTCATTTAATGACTTTTTTATCTGCCAGTTTTATTATATCGAGGAGAGAAATATGATTGCAGACAGAAACTTTGAACTTTTTATACAGAAATTTATTCAAACTATTTCTTCATGCGAACAAACTGTAACCGCTTCACTCTCAACTAAACTTCAGACAGGGTATAGTTATCCCTTTCTTGGATTTCTGTTTTGTTTCGTACATGACAATTGTCAATCTTACTTTCCCTCGCTTATTATGAGGATGACCTCTTGGGTACATCAGGCTTCTCATTTACCTCAGTGTATTTCCTGTGGTATTTGTTGATGAAAAGCGAATTTGTAGGAGCTCCACTTCTGGACTACCCAAATAAACGTACACTGCACTGTTTGATTATTGACATACAAGGTTCGACTGTATAAAGCCAGTTGCCTGTCTCTCAAGCTTATTTCGTAACACAACACTTTTGAGGTTTATAGCGAATGGACAATAATTT
This sequence comes from Rhysida immarginata, assembly GCA_023313115.1. NCBI lineage: Eukaryota > Metazoa > Arthropoda > Chilopoda > Scolopendromorpha > Scolopendridae > Rhysida > Rhysida immarginata. Next base: position 21,199,543 of record JAHWFO010057280.1, read on the forward strand.
TTCAACCCTGGATAACACGCGATCCTGGATAATACCAATTATTAACTGAATAATACGTATTATTACCATCATATACGTATTAACGAGGTTCGGCTGTAGTTTCGTCAATGAAACGAGCTTTAGAACTCATTTGAAATAAACCAGTTTCAATTAGTATTTATGCAAAGTGGATAAAAGACAGTGAAACCAGCAGTAGACGCCAAGGTGTTGGATACTCATGTCATCAAAGAAAAAGGATGTCGGAGACTGTTCTGCTTGGTAAAGCAAGATTGGCGCCAGACAGTGACTCAGCTGACAGCCCAATACAATGCAGGTCCAAGTGCAAGAGTTTCGGAACACACAGCTCAGCGGACACTGTTGGATATGGGACTGCGCAGCAGACATCCCACTCGTGTGCCTCTGTTGACCATGCATCATTGTCAACTACGCCTACTGTGGGCCTGGGAACATCAAGACTGGACCATGGATAAGTGGAAGAGAGATGCCTGGTTGGATCAATCATGATTTCTTATTCATTACATCAATGGCCGTGTCAGAGTATGCAGACTTCCAAGCAAACAGTTGCTTCCCCCCCCCCCCCCTGTACAGCAGGCCATATACAGGCTGGTGGTGGTGGTATTATGCTTTGGAGGACCTGTAGTGGTGGTAGAATGGACCATGAAAGCTGCAGACTATCTGAACATCATTGCGAGCCAGTTGCACCCTTACATGGCATCTGTCTTCCCAACTGGAAATGGAATCTTGCAGCAGTATAACGCCCCATGTGACAAGGCTCAAATTGTGTTGGAGTGGTTCGAGGAAGGAACATAAGGATGAATTCCAATTAATGTTCTGGCCACCTAACTCACTGGATCTTAATCTGATAGAGCACATTTGGGATGTCATGGAGCGGCAGCTCAGAGCTCAAACATCACCAAGTCGGAATATCTCGACTTTGCGTGATGGCTGCTTAGACGTTTGATACAACCGGTCTCCAATCACCTACCAAGAACTTGTGGCATCCATGCCAAGGCCAGTTGCAGCTGTTTTGCAGGCCAAAGGTGGCGCAACGGGTTATTGAGTAGGTGGTCATAATGTTTTGGCTCTTCAGTGTAGATGACACTGGTATTTGCAATTCACGTGCAATTTTAAGAGTTAACATTTGTTCATGAGAAACAAAAATTTGAATTTATGGTCCATGGGGGCAAGATTTTGGTGTCGACGTGAGAAAGCTCATATTGTCAATTAAATTATCCAAATTCATACCAGAATATGATAGATGGATGATTCTTAAGTGAACCAAACTGTTATTATTATTTGAATTACTATGGTCAGGACGACATCGGACGACTCCAATGACATAACAACCTCACTCAAGATAGATGCCTACCTATTTCAAATTGCACTCATTATTTTCATGTTTTCACACATTTCAAGTTCGAATTAAAATTTCTTAGATTAATTTGTACTATATGACCAAGGCAGTATGGTGGAAGGCTGTTTGTTTTGAGTTTCCCCCTACCTTTGTTCACTAATTAAGTCTTGGCTTTCTCTGTCTTTTTGGGAAACCAATCACTTGCCCTCTCCCCCTCATGACCAAAACAGGTTGGGATATGTATCATTAAACTGCCCCCAGAGGGGAACATCATAGACAGAATGGCGAAGGCATTCGAGTAACGGAAAACAGTGACCAATGAGGTCCACAAGACCAAGAGTTGTAAGAGTTAGGGAAAAACGCAAAACGAACCGCCTCCACTCCACCACAAGCTGTGATCACATAGTACAAATTAACCAATTTTTAAAGATACCACAATGTTATTTAATAGGTTAAGCTTTTGATTTAAATAAAGTTGTATATGACCGTAGAGTTGTCCTTTAAATTATCAATTTACTTCTAATTTGAATTAATAATATGAATAATAGGATTAATTTTTTTTTATTCTTTTAAGCAATATAAATATGATGATAATCAAGATTTTAAATAAAGTTAAAATGCTTAACAAAATAAAATTTAAAAAAAATGACTCGTTACTATTATGTGAAAATTTCATGTCAAATAATGCATAAATATATAAATAAATATGTATTTATATATCACTAAATCTAAATACGTTCAATATGAATACTAGAAACACACTTTAATATATAATTTCAAAAAATAGCTTCATGCAAATACGGCTAAAAACACATGTAAAAGCCGTCATATTATTTTAAACAATCATGGCAACAAAAATAAGAACTTCAGTTAAACTCCTTAAACAACGATTAACAAGTTAACAAAAAATCACGACGGGAAAACATTCATCAAATTTGAACTTTAATTATAATTAACAAAATTTCACACTGTTTACTTACCGCAGTGGGCGGATTCTATCGTATGAAGGCCGATTAGCAGCACCGTATTTCTCCCTTTGATAATTTTTTAATAAATACTCTTCTTCCTGTTCTATAGTCGAACCCATTTCGGACAACTTCAAACGTACCCTAGCTATTGATCGCTTCAGACTGAATGAAAGAACGCCGTCCCTCACCTACGAACGTTTTCAACCTTCTTTCTCGGTATTATTCGTTTACGCAGTGGGCAGATACAACTGCTGCGCATCCGAGCACAGTGTCCGACTTGTGGTGAGGGCTGGTAATTTGAGCCTTGTTATCGATACGTAAGGGATAGAGTAAATTAACTCTTCCAATAATCATGAAAACATCTTGTGGTGTCATTATTAAAAATAAAAAAACAAAATAAAAACATCATTAACGAAGAATAAAAGGCCGTTTAAATAGCATAAATAGTATAAATAGTATGTATATTTAACTTTAAGAATTCTTAAAAATTAAAATGAACAAGAATTTTTCCTTACCTTATTATTATAAATACAATGTATGGTTACTCAATGTATTATTATGATCCTTTCATAATCGTTTATTTTTTTTTTTCAATATACATATGAAAACATTCTCGGTTTAATTGCATCAGATATCGTACTTAGTAAACTCACACACGGAAGTTGCTTTAGTTCTAAAGTGTTATTGATAATATTTTTTAGCGTAATTCTATTTAATAAATAGGTGGAATCAATAATTTTTGCTCGATATCCATTACCAAATAGATCTGAAATACTTTCTTTCAATTAAAAATTAGCTCGTGAGTGTAGTTCCATTCGCACTACCATTTCGTTGTTTTAATCATCCGCCACATGGTCCACCACCTGTTTTCCACGTGGTGACGTGCAGCGCAGAAAAGAGGGGGCGTGGCGTTTGTTTTCGCTGTCGTAAAATTCAGCGAGTCAGGAGTGAATGATATTCTCTCGGAAATTTAATAGGGAAGATGGGGAGAGAAAACTATTTAAATCGAACTTTCGTAATAAATACAGAGATTAATTGAGCATATTTCATTACATTTTTTCCTATGATAATAAGCATTTTTGTGGGGTGATTGCCTGATTGCGTTAATTAGTACGTAATTGAATCAAGATAACGAGCGGACTGACAAGAAAAACTCATTTCCAAGGAAAAAGATATAGCAAGGAGTATTTAAGAAAAAAGAATCATCAAAATCGGACTACATCGTAAAAAGTTATGCGTATATATATATACGCGTCGACTTGAGAACCTCCTTTTTTTTTCGTCGGTTTAAAAACGTATTTGTTCTTAACGTAAGCTATTTTTAGTAATTTGAAAATGACGAATTACATTAATACTTCGCTTCTGATAATATCATGCATTTGGTCCTCTTTAAAGCGAAAGTAGCCAAGAACGATGCTAATTTGATTAGTTGTTTTTCTTTCCCCTCTAAAATTTTATTTTTTTTCTAAAAATCCAGATATCAAACGCCAATTAAAGAGGCCCGGTTATTCAGAATAAACATTGCTCATGAAAACAAGTACGCAACATTCGAATAGATTTATGATTTGGATATGTTTATTCAAAACTAAATTGAAATTTGTTCCCATTTTCCTTTTGAGGAAAACAAATGGGGTTTGTATTTTGGATATTTTAATAACAGGAAAAAGTAAGGTTTTGGTGAATCAACAATCGATAAAGCTGTTGAGCAGCCTTAAATATAATTGTCACATTAAGTAGTGTGAGTATACAGGCAAAATGGCGTAGATAAAATAACTGCAATTGCAGTTTAAAAACAAATTTTAATACTTATAAAAACCTTGAATTCTAAGCTGGAAGAAATGTTTCATCGAGCGTTCACCATACTCCCACCAACTGTGAAGCTGCAGTCTGGATCACTGCCAAACGATGAATAAAATTTCTTTAAAAAAACTTATTCATCTACAGAGAATAAAGAGGAATAATCCTTTTTTTCTGCGAATCTGAAATATTTCTTGACTTTTTATGTTTTTTTTTCCTAGCTACGGCACTGGTATATTTAAAATATTTATATATAACAAACGCTAAATTGAATCCTTGATATTATATTGTTAGTTGCGTTTGCTTGATTGCACAGAGCATTATTTTACAGAGTACATGATATTCAAACCGATGCCGTCAACAGTAGTACTTCATTGTATAGTCTGTTTTCAAAGTTTAACAAATTATTTAACTATATTATTTTATTCTATTCATATAAGGATATTATAAGCAGTGCATTCCTGAAAGATGACGTTGATTCATTGAGATAATATTTTAGGGACACCCCCAAAACACATTCAAATCATAAATGTATTCGACTGATAAAAAGCTGATGAATTATCAATCAAGTGTCAATTAAAAAGAAAAAAAAAACACCAAAAAGAAAAAAATTAACGCAATTAAATGACCAAGTTTCGTTAACCTTTCGTCTGATTCATTTATTAATTTTATCAAAATTTTAAATACATTAGTAAATATATTACATTTATTTATTATTTGTCCATTTGCCTCCTGTTTTTCAGCAAAAGCCAAGTTGGCCAACTTTTAATTCTGCTTTCAAAAATTTTGACCATATTCGCCGTTCCCACGGAGGGCTTTTGTGCTATCCCACCCACCACATTGGTAGGATCTGGGTGGTTTTTGAACTCTGCTGAGAGGTAGTTCCCAGCTGTCAATTAGTGAAAACAAACGAAAAAAAATAAAATCGAAATCGATTTAGAGATATCGTGTTCATGGACGAACGGACAAACAGACTTTTCCGCATAAAGCTTTCCGTTTGATGGTTACACGCAGTATGGCTCCTTTAGATTTACTAATATATGGTGATCGTGATCCCGATCGGTTTTTCGTAGATTCAAACTGGATAGTACACGTTATTTTAAATTCGACAAATTATAATCCTTATATTAAGCTAATTTGGATTGTTCATCAGAAACACGTTTGGACAGCGCAGCCGCGAAGGTGTCGCCTAGACCAGTATTTCTTAAGCTTTTTGGCTCCCGACCCCTTTTCACACACAAAAATTCCAAAGGACCCCTGCGACTCCCCTAATTGATAAATTTGCATGCTGTTATTCAATTTTTGGCCACTGAAGGACGTCAGCCAATGGAAATTTTTACGAGAATGAAAGCTGTATACGGTGACCATAATTATTTTCATACGGCAGTGCTTGAATGGTGTATTTCGAAAAGGAAGGGACTCCACGAAAGATTTGGCCCGTCCGGGACATGCTCGTGTTGCAGCATCAGATAAAAATTTGAGACAGTTGGAAATTGCTTTACGCGACTTTCTGAAATATTGAGCATTAGTGTAGGAACTGTTCATTCCATTATTCACAGTCTTGGATATCACAAAGTCGTTCTTGGATTCCGCGATTACTTACGATGAGCAGAAGAATTTGCGTTCGGTCTTATCACTATAGCATTTGAAACGCCTCTTTAAAGAAGGTAATGCCAAGAACAGATGAAGGGGGAGGGGTAATGCATTATCCCCTTCATCTCTTCTTGGTAATGCGCTCTTTAAACCAAACTGTTACCAGTCATGAGTCTTGGTGTTATCACTATGAATCAGAATCCAAACGCCAGACTGTGCAATGGAAGCATCCACGATCTCCGCAGGCGAAAAAATATCGATCTCAACCTTCGGCCGGAAAAGTAATGATGACCATAATTTTGATTACCGAGATGTACTGCTCTTAGACTTTAAAGAATCTGATTCAACATCGATACTGATCAATATGCAGACACATTACAACGTTTACGTGCCAGCATTATCATTTTGACCCCTACATCGCCTACAAAGGGGGCCATAGTCTGAGAAAGCTTCTAGACAATACTAGAGATCCCTCCCACTTGATTCAGCATTTGCCTTCTTGTAAGACGTGCCAATTAAAAAATCTGGACCAAAGCAGGAGAAAAATTTCTACCGGAGTCAAGAACACTTCGCCCATTTAGTTTCCCCTTTTCTCTTGTAAGGTACTGAGACAACCATTCAGCATTTGAGTTGATCCTCTACCATAGTCCTTCTTATGCAAGTTTTTATATTTAATTATCATTATTTTATGCATCACCTGATGAAGGCTGTATATAATGTGCACCGCTCCATTAAAATTATCGCGGGGTGTGGATTTCTGTTTTGTTTTCTTTTCTCATTAGACTAAACGACTTGATTAATAATTAATACAGGTGAGCAAAATAAAAGGAAAGAATACAATTACTTTGCAGGTTAAACAATTAGTCCGTACTTATGCAGTTTTAAAGGGTTAATTAAATATTAAAAATGAAGAGAAATCAAACATACCAAATCATTTATTCCAGTTTAGACATCGAGATTAGATTATATGGAAAATTGGTAAATTGCAAAAAAACATCTATTAAGCAGAAGTGTTTGTCGGGCCATAATGTCTTGATGCCAGACTTCCGTCCATTGCTTGGATCCTACGAGGCGATACGATTTTCATAGTCAAGGCCAGTTAAAAGAGATAGCGTTATCTGAACAACTGTTCAGAAGTTTTATGGAACACCAGATAGACTCATTTGATAGAAGTAAGAGTACATAAAGTAATCTGTCATAGACTCATGATAAAAACTTTTAATTTACAATAAAGATCAAATAAATGGCGTGCTAACCTTTAACCGGAGGATATGTTTAATTCTCGATATATTGGCCTATTAAGTTCGCAACTTCTGTCTATGCATTGCTCTCCTTCGTGCCCGATTCAGCTTGCAAATAATCATTGGATAGACAAAACAGATAATCCGAAAAGCAACTCAGTGGAATTTTAAAAAAGAATAAAAGCTGACGCAGACAATGCTCTTAGGCGGGAGTTCGAAACCATCAATTTCGAATAATTATCCTATCCCCAAAAATGATATGGACGTTCATTCTCATCTCATATTCTAATAATTTTCACAAGCATCCATTAATTACAGTGCTTTGAAGACAAAAGGTTTGAGGCCGGGCTAGCGGCCGAAAGCGTTGGGAGAGTGGTTTCCGCTTATCGAGTCCGACGAGTAGGGAGTTCGAATCCTGCCATGGGCATGGATTTTGTGTTTGTCCTGGACATGTGAACGAGAGTAAAGATCTAGATATCGACGTGCCTAAAGTTCTAACAAGCAAAACAAAAGGTTAGGCATTTTAAGACTAAACCAAAATACAATTCTTCAAGCATCATCATCAAGGTGTCATCAACTTCATCCATTTTGCCCAAGTGTTCGTGCATCCAGAAAGAACGTCAGCCTGTTCGTCCCGCTTTGGTTAAGGAAACGTCCCCAGATTGATGTGCTATCAGTAAATCATCGAACCAATTCCAACAAAAAGATAATGAAAACAACACGGCGTCTCGAGCATTATAGAGAATTTTTTTTTGTGTATCGCAGTTCGTTCTGTTGGTGGTTATCGCATGTGATTTTCAAAAGTGAAGGCTATTGCTGATCAGAAATAGAATCAGAAGTTTGATTTCAGATTCCCACTATGTTACCTACGTTTGTTATTCTACATATAAATGGCAGTCAACCATATTGGAAATAAGTGCAACGGATAAATAGACAGAATGTCCAGTAATATGTGAAGGCGCAGTATGTTGCAGGAAATTATTTTACGTTTGAAATTGCAAAAAATTGTACTCGTTAAAGAGACGCCACTACTAAATTCTATAAGCAGAGTTTAATTATCAGAGCTTATCTCGTACTCAGAAATGTGGAAAGTGCGCTCTCACGATCGCCGAGCACGGCTCCCCTATTCTTTAACATGGGAACACGATTTTAAAATGTTCTTGCAAGCATATTTAGACGAGAATGAAAATGGTTAATATCGTACAGCGTTTGGCTTTTCTGTTTCCAACGGTGTATATAAAACAGTCGAGCCACATTAATGTGACCACTTTCTACTTGTGGTGTCAGCACTAAATAACCAATTGCAGAAGGCAATAAATGACGCGTCATCAGCAGATTGAATGAGTGTATATCATTGATATCTAATACTACTGGATGGCTCACTCAAGGCGAGTTTGCATGAAAAAGATTCTGCCTGAAATTGGCCATTGTTATCTGACACAACAAAGAGTTTGCCATTGTTATCTGACACAGCTAACCGATGACCTTTGAGGACGCGACTGCAATGAGATTCCGTGAAATTCTAAAAAAATGCATAATATTCTCCTCGTAGCATATTTTATCTTATTTTTCAATTAAAATTATATAAAGAAAATTTTCCAAAGCTCGTTAAATTAGCATATATAGCGTATTGTGGTATTGGACAGGCATGACACAACTACTCGATAATCTTAGAGAACTTTGTATTTTTTGCCAGAAACATTCGCTATTAAGTCAGCCATCCAGTAGTATTAAATATCAATGGTGTATATACAGTGTGCTGTAGGCATTCGAAAAACATTTCAAACGGAGCGATTTCTCAGACGCACAAAAAGGAATGATTATTGGCTTTCGGGCCAAGGGTGGCAGCATTTCAAACATTGCGGAGTTTGTGAACTGTTCGCGTGCTGCTGTGGTAAAAGTGAATCGTGCATGGTACTATAGAAAATAAGCGACGTGGAAGTTGTGGACAAATAGCGACGAAGATTATATCGTGACATTTGTCGTCAATCTCAAGGGCAAGATTGACACTTAACTGGACAAATAGAGCAAATGCCTTCATGAAATAAATAGAAAATTAACTGAACGAGAACCATGATGTACCCAAATAAAGATCATCTATATCAGTGTTTCTGAAACTGCCGTTTCTGCAAAGCTTCATGTATCTGCAAACTATGTATCTAGCACGCTTCCCCCCGGACCAGTTTTACCAGTACATGTTCTGGAGCCAGTGAAAAATTGGCAGAACAATGGGGCGCTTGTCGATCGGAACAATGGGCTGCTTTTTGCCCCAATTAAAACTGTTTCTTAAGGGCGGTAGGTACCCTTGCACCGCCCCCCCCCCCCTTAACGTACTTAACCAGAATTCAAAAAATTAATATCTCTAATCAAAATACATTAAGCCAGTGTTTCTCAATTTGTGCCCCACAGAGCCTTATACCTCGTCCACACTGCACATCTGGATCATGATCCAGACGTCAATCATGATGGTTTTCTTTGTTTCTACTAAAAAAGCTAGGCAGAGAGGGCTAGGGCGTAGGCTTTCTAGTTCTTGCGTCCAACTGGACATGGGTTCGAATCCCGCCATGGGCATGGATGTCTGTGTTTGTCTCGGGCTGCGTACAGATATAACGTGATAAGTGCAATGTGAACAAAATGTCATTCATCGGATTGTGATTCGTTCGCGCGTGTGAACGAGTTGTTAATGGCCCTGCGTATTGTTCCACAGGGTCTCCACGGCCACTCCAGGAAAATAAATTAAATAAAAATTATTGAAGTAAATAAAAAATATTAA
>JAHWFO010057280.1:21210481-21222314 GCA_023313115.1 Rhysida immarginata
TTTTTAACCCCCCAATTTTTTTTAATCAAAAAATTGATTTTCTCGAACATAGTATTTAGAAAATGTAAAAAGAGCTCTTACCTTCTTTCGTTTCACATATACCAAGTGACTGCCACATATACCATATTTCTAAAGACCAAGTGACTGCCACCCCCACAACTCCGACCCCACTGAACAATTTGGCCCAAACTTCATAGTAATGTAGATCTTGACGAGAAGAATCTGCATACCGAATTTCATTCCTTTACATACCTAAATACCCTCTAATTCCCATCCCCCATAATTCTCACCAAATGCACTTTTCAAAACCAAACTAAATAGGACATGCCTATGGTAAGCTACATTCCGAATTTCAACCTTCTACGTCAAAAAAAAATTAGAAAATATGAAGGGGACAGACAGACAATGTGAAACCAATAAGTGCTACTTAACAATAGATAATTAACAAGAAATTAATCCTCCCGAGGAAGGTATAGAAAAGTAGTGGAAGCGCTGAGGTCATCTATTTTTACCCTTTTATCTGCACTTTTAAATCCCCCCTCCCTCCCATTTTTTAATCGAAAAATTGATTTTCTCGAACGTAGTATTTAGAAAATGAAAAAGAGCTCATCATTTCCGATCGAATGATATATCACATGCCATATGTTGCCATAGTTCTAAAGACCGAGTGACTGCTATCCCCACAACTCCGACCCTATTGGGACAATTTGGCCCAAACTTTACAGTAATGTTGATCTTGCTTAGAGGAATCTGCATACCGAATTTCACTCCTTTATATGCATAAATACGCGTAGACCTTTTGGTCCCCTCTAATTTCCGCCCCCGAAACTCCAACCCCAGTGGGCCAATCAAAACCAAACTAAATACATGTAGTGAAGGTGCATATGCCCATAGTAAGTTACATTCCGAATGCGGTAATTATAAAGTGGACGGACGGACATTGTGAAAACAATAAGTAGCTCCATTCTTCCGCTACTTAATAAAATAAAAATTATTGCGATCCGAGTGATTTGGCCCTTCCTGGAATTGAATGCCCGATCCCAAATGGTTGATTAACATAAAAGGTTTATGCTTTTATATGCTTTCTTTTGTAAAAGCTCTTGCGACCCACACTTTATATAATCTAAGCTCTGATCTATACATTATAATAGATTCTAGTCTTCATAATTTGGTTACGTCAGACGGTTGTCGGAGACCAGGAAAGGACGTTGTGGTCCCAGTTCAATCCAGGTCGCGGAATTTTTTCTTCGTTTTTCTCATTGTATTTAAGAAATGTTTGAAGAATTTTCTTCAGTTTTCTCATCTTCTTTTCAGCACCACATCGGATTTGCCTCGGTCTTGCCTACTGCACAAAATTATCTGTGCTAGCCCTGGCCATACCGTATCAAATTTGTTATAAAGAGCAAATGAAATACCAAATATTAAAATTTCTTATTATAATATTGAACAAAAGAGTTTTATCATAAATAGATGACCAAAAAAGAAGAACCTCTAATCCACAAGGAGGAAAAAGGAAATACCGGATACGTATTTCGGGTGCCAGAAAATAAAGCTAGAGAAAGGATGAATAGATGAGGAGCATATAGATAAAGTGTAGCATATTTTTAATTCCGTATTTGAGTGTAATGATTGGCACACTTCTGTACTTTGTGGACTCTTTATTTTTTGGTATTTTTCTATTCGAAGTAATTTCAATTCTGTTGTGGGACATTACTGAGTGTGTAATTTAATTTCGCAATGCTGTGGAAAAAAATGGTACTTCCGGAATGATGCAATTTTAAAATAAAATAAGATCATTTCCTTTCAAAATTCTTCTATTAAGAGGAGGGATCTTAGATAAAGGACTCATTTTGACCTTTATTGTGAGCAGATACCTTTCTTAAGAATATAATTTATTGCATCATTCTGAATACTGGAATAAGAAACCAAACATGAAATGCATGAAGATAAACTTTCATAAACTTCTGAAAGCATTAAGATGATAAAATAAGCTTTTATTGTCCGAAAGCAAAAATAAAAATACTGTAGACAACTATTTACCAGAAAAATCATTTACTGGAGGCTGCACACTCAGTAGCTTGTGAAGGACGACATTCTTATTGCAAAAGTGAAATGAAATCCTGATAAGAAACAGAAAAAAAATCAGAAATCCTGATAAGAAACAGAGCCCCAGCTTGCAAGAAAATTTTTACTTTAATTTATGTTTCTAGTTTGCCTAATATTGGTATATTACGAGACTTTTTTTTTTTTTTTTTTAAATCTATTCTTTCTTTATCAACCAGTATTTGTGGCGCCATTTATCGTCGAAGTTGGAAATTTAATTCCTTTTCAAACATAATCTGCACTTCTGAAAGGAGTAACTTTCTTCTACACTTTACGAGCATAAAAAGAAAATCTTATCATTTGAATCATTTAATGACAGTTTTATTAATGTTTGTATTACGTAATTTTTAATATCTTTGCTATACAGAGTGGCCCACCGAAAACGAAAGAGGAGTATTTTTGTCATTTAACCTCATCTGTCCAGAAAACGCTCGGATAAGTCAACTTTATTTGCAGGAGAGACATTAATTGGCTATTTCCGTTTCACTTTAAACTTTAAGATGATTTCCCCTAAAAATTTTAAATGGTAAGGGATGACTAACAGCGTAACATTTGAAAGTCTAATGATTTCGCTTTAAAGTGTTTTATTTTATTTATTTATTTTCGTTTTTTCATTTATCCACTTTTATCCTGTTATTATTCATAATAATGACTTAAATTTTGAACGCCGATCATTGCTATTAAAACATGAAGAGTACGGTACTTCATAATTTTCTACTAAAGCATGTCCAAGATAGAAAAAACGAGCGCATCCAATTAAATTTCCAAACTAAATAACTCGACTTTGTTTATCTTAACGTGATCAGATTTTTTAGTTTAAAATTGAATCGGGATATGGGAGAGGTTAAAAAAAAAAGTTTGTGAAATATAATATTTACTAATTAATATGTGATAGAACACTAAATAACAAGCTTTTACTTTTTTTCCATATTGTTATTTTATAACAAGTTTTTTACAAATTGTTTCTTACAGTTTCAGTTACATGAATTTCATACTTTTCTAAATAGATTTAATAAAACTGCCATTTCCACGGTGGTGTACGAGCTTAAATTCTACACGAAACAAGGCAACCGAACATGTTTACACTCGAATCAACTGTTGTACCTTAGTGCAAAAGCCTAATAAATATATCAAAGTATAATAGATTTAAAAACTTTTCAATTAATATAAATAGGAGGAGGCATTGTATCTGTTGGTTATAATGATCCGTTGCATAATTTTATTGTAAAAACAAAATTAACATAGTAATTTTTATTATTTTTAATTTAATTTTAATATAAAATGCGAAAATAAATAAGTAAACGTTTTGTATCCGTTTTAAATGAATTTAATACGCTTTCAAATAGATTTAATACAATTTTAAATGAATTTAATACGATTTTAAATAATATGTGTTTAGTTCAATGTAATTGGAGTTTAATAACTAAATTAACTGAAAATTTTTTTTATTGAAACCTTGTTTTAGTAAATTTATAGAAAATTTATTTATTATTATTTTAATTCAGTTACAGAAAACAAAACTGTAAAAAACACTGTTTTTGAAATAACACAAACGTAAAAGAGTAACAGTTAACCACTGTGCAATTAAACTAAAATAAAGACAGTAAAACTAAAAATATTTATTCTTCCGTATTTCTATACTGGGAGGGGGGAGGTATTTCACCGGTAAAGTCATTTAAAAGTGTATTAAATCTATTTAAAAATGTTTGAAATTCATGTAAAATTATATGAAACCAATTTGTAAAAATTGTAATAACAAGTATCATTGTGCTGGAGTTGTATGACTTAATCATGGAGGGTTTTTTTCTTTTTTCTTTTTTAGTTGTTTTTAATATATCATGGAGTTGGATATATTGAGTCTATATTGAAAAAATAAATGCGATTTGATAGACCCATCGTATTCAACTATTCCATTTTTTCTGATAATATCATACCCTTATGCTTGGAGCATTAACTCCAGTTTCTATTTAATAATTTCTTATTCAACGTTTATCAATTCTCACTGCTAGATGCAGGTCTCCTTCAAACTATTCCAATCTGTTCTTCTTGGGCTTTGCTTTTCCAATTGACGCCGACTACTTTCCTGAAATCGTCGCCCCATATGGTCCGGAGTCGTCGTCGTGCTCTTCTAACAGTCGTCGTCGAGGATGGCTGTAGTTCATCTTTTGTCTTGTCTTCTGGTAACGTGTCCGACCCATTTCCATTTGAGTAGTTGTAACCGCTACATGATGTCGAATACTTTCGTTTGTTCTCGAATCCAAGAGGTCCGTTTTTCGTCTCTCTTTGTGATACCTAGCACGTCTCATTCCACGATTCTTTTAGATGGTCTGTAGTCATTGGATGGCTTTGCTATTTAGTGTCCATGTTTCTGCTTCATAAGTGAGGGCTGATAGCACATACTGATTGAAGAATTTCCTTTTCAGCTATAGGGGCGTGCTACTTTTAAAGATTAAACTATTTTTCCAGAAATTGCTCCATCCTATTCTGATTCGTCTGATAGAATACTGTCCTCCAAATCTATCATCTGATTTAATCATACGGGCCGGTCCACTTCCACACAAAGGTGTTGCCCGAGCGCAGTGCGAATGGTGCGTCTGCACAAAGTCTGAGCTTTGATTTTCCACGATATAAACACTGATGAAGAAAGACAATTTGTTAATGATACAAATATTTTTGCAAATAGGGCACGCACGAGCATTTTGTAGTAGGCCCGCTTTTTCTTGAGCCTGAACAGAAGTTCTTATTGAGGCTGAGCACGGTAATCCGAACTGTTAGTGAAGGAAAACACAAACATCCATGCCTCAGCGAGATTCGAACCCACGACCCACTTGCTCTCAACGCTGTCGGCCACCGATCCGACCTACGAGTTGTACTAATCCTACACATTAAATGGAGATATGTTATATTAGGTTGGTGCAAAATTAATGGGGGATTACATTTTGTAACTTTAGGTGAGTCGGGATGCAAATTATTTGTCGACTAATATAGTCATATTATATCATTTTAAAGGCTGTAGTTCTTCTCTTTAAGCTGATGCAAAAATCTTGTTCAAACGCCTTACGCTGTGAAAGATCAGACCAATTTTGCAAATGCAAATGCTATCTACGCATCATTTTACTGCATGAGTTCAAACTGGGCCATAATGCTGCTGAAGCATCTCAAAATGTCATCAAATCACGAGATGGGACAACGTTGTAGCGCGCAGATGGTTTGAAATATTCCGTGGCGGCACTACCACCCTTGAAAATGAGGATGGTCGCGGCCGTCCATTGAAAGTTGACAACAACTAATTAAAGACATTAACCGAAACCGACCCGCGTAAATCCATACGAGAAGTTGTCGAAGAGCTCAAAGTAGACCATTTTACAGTCATTCACCACTTGAAGCAAATTGGAAAAGGTGAAAAAGATCGATAAAGTGGGTGCCACACGAGCTGAACGAAATGCAAAAATTCGCCGTTTTGACGTCTGCTCCAGACTTCTTTTGCACAACAAGAAACGACCCGTTTGTGACATGTGATGAGAAATGGATATTGTACGACAACGTCGACGATCCGCTCAGTGGATGGACTACGAAGAGGCTCCTCGACATTTCCCAAAGCCCAAGTTGCACCAAAAAAAGGCTATTTTGGTTTGGTAGTCTGCAACCGGACGGTTCATGACAGCTTTCTGAATCGGGATGAAACCATTACTGCCCGGTCATACGTTCATCAAATCGATGACATGCACCAGAAACTTCAACAACAACGACCAGCATTAGTCAATTAGAAAGCACCCATCTTGCTTCACGACAACGCTCGGCCGCACATCGTAAAGGTCACTCGACAGAAGTTGAATGATTTTGGCTACGAAACTGTTGGTCATCCAGCATCCTGATTTTTCACCAACTGATTACCACTTTTTCAAGCACTTCAACAATTTCTTGCATGGGAGATGCTTCAAAAATCACGACGATGCGAAAACTGCCTTATTTTTTTAGAACCGCAGTTTTTTAGAATTCGGGATTTTAGTCCTCTTTGTTCAAAAGATAAAAAAAAGGAACCATGAAATTCATACAAGTGGCCCCTGAGGGGCCCCGGGCCACCCTAGAAGATTCGCTATATTTTTCGCCTACGTACAGGGCCTACGTGTGTACAAGATTTCAAACCTCTAGGTCAATCCTTTCAAAAGTTATGGCTTGTGACATACACATACAGAGTACCTACATACAACTGTACCATCGTTAATAGGGTTTTATCATGATGTTAAAACCCTAAAAATCTGTAAATCGGCATGAATGATATTTTGTTTTACTGTGATTGCAGTTTGCTTGTGCAATTGTTACTGAAACATACTGTAAATTGATTTCATAAGCAGTAATTGAGTACATTAAGTAAGAACTTCTTCCTGTGGGTTACGTCCTTATTGCCCCGAACCCTTCAATTATTCCTGGAGGCTGGGCACTATCTTGCGTATCCTTATTCTCACTTGTAGACGATCCATTCCTCATCCGAAGCCATGACTTGTAAATCTCCTCGTCTTTCAGGAACAACGATAAGATAGATAAAATTCTTTTGACCAAAATAAAACTTTTCAAAAATTTTAAATTGAAATAAGATATAGATTGATTTTTATCTATCGAGACTCATCTGCTTTTCAGGACGAACAAGCTGCCAAAAACGGTTCAGTTTTCACGAAATTCGCCTTTCAGAAATTTTAAAACCCAAAGGATTTGCGTAGCAAGATCTTCCATCGTTTTTCCGAACGTACAATCGGAGCGAATGGAACTTCTTGTAAATCCATTAAGCGAACTAATCGCAAGTTAACTCAATAAACCATGGTTACTAAAACGAAGTATCAGCGAAACGTTAATTTAACATCATATTCGAATATCATATAGTTTTTTTCTTCATATGACTTCTCGACGACCATAACGTTATTCAAAGTCCTACTTCACTGCATTCATTATATCTTTTTTTCATTGCCAACGTTATAATAATGGGAAGGCATACTGTTATTGCTGTTTTTACATCCTGTCGTTAATATGTTACTTAAACAAAGCTTCGTTGGTCATATATCTCATTCAGTTTATTGTTGAGCTCAGGAAAATTCATAATAATGAATCTGACGAATTCTTTTAACAAAATAAATTTCTGCCGTCTCGACGATAATTAACCGGTGATTGAAAAAAAACCGTCACAAAATTTTGAAGACCACCACCCGTTAACTGCCTGGTTCTTTTTCAATTAAAAGGCCACGTTACAGTAGGCTACGCTTCTATTAATTTTAGACACATTGGATATTATGGGTGTAGGATATGGTCCCGGAGAATAGGTTCCCGGATAATATGGTCCCGGATATAATGGTCCCAAATGCAAAGTAAGAGATAATGGTCCCATATGTTCAGCATCAGCTCTCTAAACAACCGATAGGTCTAAAACATACATTTGCTTCTCAACTTTAGTATAAACTTTTTAAATAAGGAAATTAATTTACGTATAATGAAAGTGGAATTTGGGTGAACCAATTTTTTAATAATAATTTTTCCAGTTTTTTTTAATAGGCTAATAACTCAAGTTTACACTAAAGTTGAGAAGCAAATGTATGTTTTAAATTTAATTATCATTCATATATCTCAGCTGCATCCATGTTATAACCGATAGGTCATTTATAACTATATAGATATTATACGGCCTACGCAGTGAAACGATAGATGGCGATGATAGCAGACATTTGAAAGATTTTTTAAAAATAAAAAATAGTTTTATAACAACTCTTTTAAAAATGGTTGTTTCGAATTTTACACCAAATATTGAAGAAATAATACAAAAATCAATAAAGCAGAAATGTCTATTCTTCACATTAGTCTTTTTAATACTCATGTCATTTTTGCGGTTCCTATTTCTTTGTATAGCAATATAAGATTCTGACCCCTCCCCCACCCAATCAAAGAGATTGGATGGGATACCCAAGGTTTAAAGAATGAATCTTCTTCATTCTTTAGATTTTGGGGATACCTATGTTCGTGGATTGGATACCACCTTGTTTCTTAAGGTAGTTTTTTTTTAACTTCACAAGAAAGTAAATAAAAAAAATGCTTTCTTTTCTTACGCCTGTTTATATTATTAAAAAATTTTTTTTTACTATATCTATATTTTATTATGTATATTTAATTATGTAAAAATAAAAAAAAGAAAAAATTTTTAGTGTTGATCCGCTAAGAGTTTTTGAGAGCTCCCGTGCGAAAAAAATTTGGGAACCGCTCTTGTAATGAAATTCTTTCTTCAGGATAAAGATTTTTATGAACTAATAATGAATTAAGACTATAGAAATGATTAATTTTTAGCTTAAGAAAATCATGATTTTTTGAACCATAGTCATGATTATCATCGATTTTTTATATTCAAATAAAAAAGCCGATTAAAAAACTATCTATGGACTCTGAACAAAGACTATAAAATGCAACTCAATATCGCCAGTAACATTCCGTGGAGGTCACCAAAAAGCGCCCGTTTAAGATAAATGCAGGCCTTAAAATACATGGTGTCTCACCTAAAGTGAACTAATAGCCAACTTCTAAAGTGAACCAATAGCCAACTTCTAAAATACGAATCTGAGAGTAAGTTCAATGGAAAAATTATTGTATTTTTATGTGAGGGTTTTTACGTGTACTCCATTTCCACAAAAACCGACGCCATTTTGGAATATGTAAGCCAACTATGTGCAATGGATACCCCTATTTTTAATGGTATTTTCAGATTTTTAAAGTTGACATTCATATTCGAAAATGGCGTCTTTTTTTGTGGAAATGGAGTACACATAAAAGTACAATAATTCTTCCATTGAAAGTACTCTGTCAGATTTGTTTTTTAGAAGTTGGCTATTGGTTCACTTTAGGTGAGACACCCTGGTATACATTTTTAAGTCACTAAAGTCACTATTTTCACAATAAATTTACTAAAACTACTATTCTTAGTGAAAATTACAATTTTAGAGACTACTACAGGAAGCTAATGAAGCATTTTTTTTCTTTTCAGTATGATGAAACAACGAATAAAAACGGGAAGAAAGTGCTTCAGAAAATAAAGTTGTGACCTACCTATTTTCAGACGATTTTCATAGGAAAGGTGACTTTTGATTAATGCATAGTAGACCATAGAACTTTGTTCATAATGCATTTTTTGAAGCTTAGAGGCTTTTAGAGTGATGTTTCTGAGCCATCAATGTCCATTTCTTTCATAAATTTTCGACAAGAAGACTATGAAGGAAGACACCTCTCGTCCACATAAGAATTTATAAATTACTTGAATGTACATTTCGACCACACTGTGGTCATCGTTCAGCAAGAATTAACAAGAAGATTATGCCTAATCTCAAAAGAAAAAATTCCTAGCATTCCTTCACAAAACACGTATAAAGTCGAAGGCACACTCTTAAAGAAGCTGCAAGACATTTCCTTGTATAATGGCCACACAAGATTTGTGGATTTTTGAGGAAAAAGAGTGAAACCTCATCTCCATTTTGTTATGTCTATTTCGTCTGTAAATTTTGTAAAGAGTAAAACCTTTAATACACATGTTACAAACTGAACTCGACATATGACATATACGTGTACATTGATAGACTGCAGGTATAATTTTTCGATGGGGAGGGATCAGAGGGTTCATAATCATAAGTCATATCACTATTCAAAAAAGAGGCTGACGCAGTGATAAAATTGAACGACGTTTACCTATATCCATGGTAGGTTATGTATGAAGGGGAGATTTTCAATAAAAAGAGTATTCCAAACAATTCTCATAATGAAACCTATATGAAAAAGAAAAAATGGAAAGTTAGTTGAAGAAAAACTGCACAACTTAATGGAAAGAGAAAGACCAGAATTGAAAAACAAAATTGAATTTAATAAACAAAAACACTGCGCAGCTGCCTAGAAGTATTTGATCATTTAGTCTCAGAATATATTGAAACATTTCAGTTGCTTTCCAGCTTTCAGAGAAGTTTATAGCAAGATAATTGTATGGCCACAGCAGGTTTTGCAAGATCTCAAAAATTCAACATGATGTGATCCCGTTTTGAATGAATGGAGAATTTTGAAAATACTAGAGAAAGTAATGATGCCCCTGGCGCCATTTTCCTCGCTACGCTACTGGCTCTAGAAAGAAGATTTGATCTCAAAACTGAAAAACTCCATTAGTTCTGAGAAACATCCTCCCATAAAAAGAGTAGATCTTGAAAAGATTTTTCTGTCTGCGAAAATTTTGACTGAAGAACGCGCATCAATGTCTGAATGGATACTAAATGCAATAGTGAATGGCAATAACCCAGCGGAAGTTGTCATTCTAAAGAACTAATCCAGTCAACGCTTAGCTTACTGCCTACAAGAGCTACCAGCAAAATCTTTAAAACAGAAATGGAGAGAAAAAATTTGCAAATGATAAGATAATTTCACTCCTTTACACGCCGATATACCATATACCATTTGGCCCGAATTGCTCCTCTAAACTCCGAGCCCATAATTCCAATCCAAACCAAACTAAAATTCCCGTAATCATGCCTGTAAGGTTAGGATGTTGAATAGACGGACATGGTAAAACCAATAGGTAATTACATTCTTCCGCTCCTTATTAAGCTGCCCTTTTACCTGTAATAAAGCGTATAAAGTAGACTGTGAAAGAATGTATAAAAATATTTAAAAAGTGCTGGTTCCAAAAAACATAACATAAAAATATAGGTATAATCTAAAGAAGTCGAATACTACTTGTCCACAATGAGATTCATTTATTCATGTATGTACATTTCGGTTACCAAGTTACATTTCGTTCAGCATGAGTCCACAAATACAATCGACAATCGAACAGCGGAGAGAGACGGAAGCAGCATTTCCACAAAACTCACCCTACCTCAGTAGATTTTTGTTTTATATTTTTTTTTTATTTTGTATAAGAATAATTTGACAAGCAGCGACATCGTTGGTATAAGTCAAAGGCATAAATAAAATATAAAATATACTAAAAAATGTAAAGCATAATGCAAAATAAAAAAAAAACTGATTAAAATATAAACAAAACAAATTAACATGCCACTTATAACTTAACACAGCACAATATTTACATATAAAAAATTTTACACTTGCTTTTATAAAAACATTTTACGCATATAATTTTTTTTTCATTTTTACCAATCTTTTACATTGCCGAGTAAAATTCTTAAGAGATCAGGTAGATTATTAAAATTTTTAACTGCCGAGAAGGTAAAAAGTCTCTTCCCTTTTTCAGTGTTTACCATATTCAAATATACATTATCAGCATGTCTAATATTAATAGTAAAAATCTCAGTTTCTAATCCAACATAAGTTATTTTTGAGCTGTTTATGAGTGAGCCTATATATTAATTTTATAAACTCTCAAGATCATACAATTCAGAAAGACTTAACAAATTTGTCAATTTGTATACATCATGTGTAGAAGAGTAATTATTTAGGTGATAAATCGCCTTAATTGCTCTTGTATAACTTCTAGCCATTTTTAGGATACCACACATGAAGCTTAGGAAAATCACTGAGATAGGTAAGAAGCCTGATGGACCCAAGTGGTAATCTACATGTACATTGTGCAACTTTTAGAATAATATTGGAGTCTGACAACCTAAAAAGGGAAAAAAGAAGAAACAATGAAAGACGCTAAATGGAAAGAAAGAAAGAAAGAAAGAAAGAAAGAAAGAAAGAAAGAAAGAAAGAAAGAAAGTAAAGA
>JAHWFO010057280.1:21230101-21260584 GCA_023313115.1 Rhysida immarginata
AATCTATTGTCTCAATAGTTACAGTAGTATAGTAGCATTTATTACAGCCTTTTTTTTTTCTTCCTAAAAGTGTAACATGCTCTGGTAAAACAAATCAATAATATTTGATGAGCAATAAAAATATTAAAAATAGTTTTAACTGCCTCACTTTTTTTTTAAGAATAAAAGTATATGCTAAAAAAAAGATTATATAAATATGTAACAAAAAAAAATGCTTTGAATTATTTTAATTATTTTCACAAATTATTTAATTTATAAAATAAAGTGTATTGTTAAGTCATTTCAGGGTTTATGAAGAAGTATATAATAAATATATTAAATAAAAAAAATATTCTAAATAGAAAACCTCTAACAAAAAATATTCTGAAATATTGCATATCTACAGGGTGATTATAATTAAAGTTACGATTTCAAAAATAGATAATTTGAAAACTACTTGTCAGAACGACCTGATATTTTAGCAGAACAATCATGAGGCAATGGAATTTTGTTTGGCGAAGGAAAAAAATAGTTCCAAAATCTGCCGATAGATGGCGCTGGCAGGGTAATGTCAGGGGGAAAAACCAAAAATGGATTCATGAAACACAGGAATGTTGTTAGCCAAAAGGAAACAATAGAGTTCAGGGGTTTACGAAAAATTTATTAGCAAAAAAGACAAGAATATGTGTTTACAGCTACAACAGTGATAATGCCAAAAAAACAGAGCTTCATGGAACAAACATCCGCATTAAGGCAGATGATTAAGGCAGAAGTTGTTCGATATGCCCTCCGCCTTGTTCCGCTACTAATTGGCTGCTCTGCATTTTTATGGCAGCTATGTCTGCGGTGCGCATGTCACGTATTAGTAATTTGCATATCTCCAGACAATGTGAACCCTGCCAGCGCCATCTATCGGCAGATTTTGGAACTATTTTCTTTCCTTCGCCAAACAAAATTCTATTGCCTCACGATTGTTCTGCTAAAATATCAGGTCATTCTGACGAGTAGTTTTCAAATTATCGATTTTTGAAATCGTAACTTTAATTAGAATCACCCTGTATATTAATAAAAGTCGTTGACTGTCTGCCTATCTGTGTGTATATTCGTGATAATCTCTACAACTAAGAAACCAATGGGCATCAAACTTTTCATGACGCTTTAACATAGTCTGGGAAATGTTTTTTACTATTTTTCCATGGATTTCAGCGGGTTGCATGGGTTTTATGAGTGAATAATATTAAGAGGAAAAAAGATAGTTACTTAAAATCAAGTTAACTAGTAATTAATATAGGAATAATATACAGGATGATTCTAAAATGGTGATTCAAAAATTCCTATCGCTGTTCTGTGGGTCAAAATGAACATTAAATTCCTCATGCGAAATCTCAACCCTTATAGCCGTAAACAGCCTGCAAGGTTTGTTGAAACCTCGCGAAGTTTTGTCATCATCCCAAGTTTCACCCCCCACCCCGATTAAAATGCACTTATGGGGTATTTAAATATAAGGCAGTGGAGGAAAATATTTGAGTACCGCTTGTTAGGAAAGATGTTGCAGCAGCGTGTATTGGGAACTTGTTCTTTCAATCTTGCAATGTCTTACACAAATGCAGAATATAGCGACATACACCTAATTTTTGGAGCATATAATCGCAATGTTCGTGCAGCAGCTCAACAATATCGACAGCGGTTTCCACATTGCTTTCTACAACTTGATCGTAATCTGAGGGAATTTCAAATCATGGTGTAACACTTTCTTTTCCACTAGTTAGTACAGTGATTTCTTAAATTATGCAAGTGATATATTTTTAGGAGAATTTGTGTAAAAAAATTAAAAATAAAAACGAAAAAGAAAAAAACAATAGGAAAAAAAAATAATTAAATAAACCAAATAATTTAGATTAAAAGACCTCAACCTCTCACTTAAGAGTTTTATTTTATTTTCATTTTATTTTATCTTTATTAGCTTCAAAAATTATTAAAATAATATAACTGAAGAAACTCTTCAAGCACATCATAATTACAAATAAAAAAGGCAAATTCATGAAGTCCATTATAACAGCTTATTGGTTCATGTCCACGGTAGCTCAATTGGTAAGAGCAGTGCCCACGAAAGACATGGTCCCTGTTTCGAGTCCAGGTTACAGAATTTTTCATTCCCTTTTCTATTTGTAATTATCATTTTTTAAAAATTTCGACCCTAACAATGACATAAGCCAAATTATATGTCGGTCAGTATTTATTGAATAAATTGATTGATTGATCTTGATCTTAAATAATCTGTATAATTTAGTCAATAGCAGTAAAAACCGAATAGGCAACTCTTTCCAGTTTAGATATAGTATATGCTAAAGCAGATGGCAAGAACTTGTACAAATATTAAAAATATAGATACCATCAATGCAGTTATGAATGGATTCAGAGAGCTTAGGAAAAAACAAAGTAAATAATATTTTTGCCATCTCTCTATTATCTCAACTGTCACATAAATACGATTCTTTACAATGAATGGGATCATTCTTAAGCAAGGTGCCTCTCTGTTTATAGAAGGCAAATTTAGATTACAGTATTTGTAAAATATATTAAGCTGATCTATAATTATGATGAATAATTTATTTTTTGGAACTGTAATAACAATTTTAGAGATTTGTCTGTATTAATGAAATGCATCATGATGAAATTGGAACCTTCATTAGTTCTTGATATTATATACATTTCTAAGAAAATGTAATCTGTCAATAGCTAATGAAAACTAAGAAGGAACTGTGGTGTGGAATTGCCGTCCAAAAAGGAAATGACTTATAACCATAAAAAAAATACATATCCATCCTTTCTTAATAAAATTTTGTTTTAAATTTATTATAATAAAATGCTATGCCTTTCAGAGATTTGCAAGCATCATTTGGAAAATTTTGTTCAAAACCATTTGATTCTCAGTCAATATTTGATAAAGGAAAGAAATTCATTGCAAAGCATTTCATGAAGCTTCTACAGAATTTCTGTAAATATAATGTCATGATTTTATTATGATTCAGACTAAATATAGATGTTATCTTAAATTTTAAAGTTTTATAGAAGTTCATTTACTTCAAAAGATCAAAAAAGTGAAAATGACTTGGAGCAAAGTCAAATTTCTTTTTCCTTTCTGTTTTACATAAGATGATTATCTCATGTTTCATTCTGAAAAATTTAATTTATTCTTTCAATGAATGAAAAGTAGTTTATAATAACATAATTTATAAGTGACTCTGTCGTTGAAATGTACTTACGTAGTTCCTGTCATTAAAATTATATGTAGAAATACATGTAGTGGTTTTCTTCTTTTTTTTCCCCTTGTCAGTCTGCATTCATAGTTTTAAGCAATCTGCACTTTATACTGAAATGAATGAAATTTTGGAAAAGTTAAGGAGGCATGCCATTATATACAGAATCTGTTTAAAAAACAGTTAATGATTGGTCAAAATGTGAAAGGGGGAGATGGTGTCACTCTCTTCTCCATAGGTCTCTCAATTGTGTGGTGTACAGGCTCCCACCATCTACAGCTCCTGACAATTGATGCCTGGCTAGTGATTGACTTCTCAGATAGCTAGCGATCCCTGTTGCTGTTTCCCTTCAGCACTCTGCTAGTGTTCACGTTGATCTGCTAATGCTAACGTTGTATTGTCACTCCATCCTGGTGATCACCTTTGCTTCTCCTTATCGATGTGTTGTGTTTTTGTCCGCAACTATTTTGCTATGACGCTCCGATACATATGCTCCTAACCTGGATCTCAGTGTGGTTGGTCATTGTCTGCTTCCTCTAGGGGTTCCAGTGATCTTCTCACTGCTATGATGGATGTTGGACTCTGAGAACCTAACTGCTCTGGTGAAGTCAGATTAGATGATCCTCTCATTGAACTGTGTCTCTTTCATTGTCACAACCATTCATTTTTTGTGAATTTCTACTGGCAGAGTCTCTATTTCAGCAACTGGACCTCGTGTTAATATCAACAACACCAAAAAACGTGAATTTCCATTCGACTGTGCATTCCTTTGCATTCTTCCACCCACTCTTCGATCATGAGTCGGCTGGCCTTCAAGGTGATGTTGATGATGATGATGACTGCCACAATAGTGATGTCACCTAGAGAGAGATTCTCTGCATCTCTCGGTTCTCTGTTTCTCAGTATTCTGTCCTTGTTATTTTCTGTCTGGAGTCCCATCTACATATATACAGTTGAGGACCTCAAATCCAGAAACGACAAATCCAGATGTCAATAATTACTTTTGCTGTATAACTGTGAAAACTTTTATTTTAAAAGAAATTTTTAATAACCGTCGTCAGAAACTATTTAATTAAATATATACACATGAGTTAAACATATCTGGAAGACTACAAATCCACAGTGTTTCCGGTCCCGAGCATTCCGGATTTGCTGTCCTCAACTGTACCTCTTTCCTTCCAGAAAAGGTGGTAAAAGGTTTCCTCCAAGCACAGCCTCCATATGGCTTGTCACATCTCTGCCTCTTTTGTTTTCCTTCTTGTACACTCTTCATATGCAAACTTCTACATGTGAATTTCTGCTCTCGCATGTATGAGGAGGGCACCTTTCTTCCTGGATTTGCTGCCAAATTTTCCCTTAGTGGGATCTGGAGGATATATCGGCTGTGTGACTTCTCCCTTATTATTCATACGGATCTCCTTGTTTTGTTCAGTTACTTTAACAATAAATATTTTTAAAAATTCACTACAGAGAATTCTAATTTTCTGAATTCAGTCTATCCTGAATATCTAAACAGAACGACATTGGATGCTCTTCTTTTTTTGATGAGTTAAAAAAAACCCAAAAAAACAAGAAAAGATCTTGTTACAGGAAGTAATTGTAATTAGAAAACATTATCAAAAAACTGGGAAAGACTTTTGAACAGTCAATTTCCTATAAAGTAAATGACCTAATTGGCAGACAGTTTGCTTCTCTTACTATATACTTATTGTCATGTCATCTATTTACTGTAGCTGTCTTGCCCGTTCAGATAGTGCAATATTGAAACGTGTTGGCATTAAAATAGTTTACCATATCACGTATTTTACTGGAAACAGTTTATTGTACATGTAATTCACTTCTAATGGTTATCATTTCACTGAAATTGTTGTAATTTTAGTTATGTTTGTTTGTGTAATTTCCATTTTGTTCAAGTCTGTATTTCGGCAAACTTTCATTTGGCTGGTTTTTGAATACAACTACTTTTTGCCCTGTAATCTTCAAACATGTTTAAACTTCAATCTCATTTTATTGGAACACATAATTAATAATTATACCAATTTCTATTAAAAAGCAAATTGGTATCTTCCACAAGGGGCAAGTTAAAATTAGTTCTGTAACTACTATTATTGCTAAGGAACCACTATTATTTTCACTTTTTCATTTATCAGTCATAAGCATCAAGTCCTCCTTATAGTCAAATCCAGAAAAGTGTCTTTGAACACAGAATTGAATAGTCATTATTTTTAGAGCTTCAAGCCAGTTACAAATGATAGCTATAACACTTCTACAAGTATGTATAGTTCGTTGAGTGGAGCTATTTCAAGTAGTTGACTTAAACCGATTGCAAATTATGATCAAGAATAGATTTTACTTAATCCGTTTTTTAATGCAGATTCAAATATTATACATGCATAAGCCAGTCTGCAGAATGGTGCAAAGTGCGGATATCACAGCAGCTTTTGTCTCTACACTTTGGCTTCTGTCTTCTCACAAGATTAATTGTGGATGGATTGATTGAAGTTGATTGACATTCGAACATTGTTCCGTAACTGACATTTTACGTAGCGAAATCAGAATGCGATGCTTACTCTACACTACCAGTTAACAGATTCCCCGTGCAGTGCAGCATTCTGTTTAAATCATGTCAGAACACGTTCGAGCGTGATCTGCGAATAGTAAACTGTGCGGGGAAGTCTCGCTTGCTCACATACACAACCTCAATTTCACAGCATATCATGATTCTGGGAACTTTTTGAAGCTACTAATATAACCATCTTCATTATTTTTATTTATTTAATGAAACTTTTATAAATTTATAAATGAAATGTGTGTAAATAATTTTAGTAATCTTATTTTAATGAATGAGTTATTTCCTTGACAGCGGCCATAGTTCTATCAACGAACGACTGACCAATAGCGATAGAGCACTCTGACATCACAACAATACAAACTTGAAGTAGAGTGAGCTTTATCTGGGCTGGTGAATCCATGACAGTAGCTTTAACATGCAAATTCTCATCATAATTTATGAATAAAGATATATGTGACTGGTAAATTATTGTTCTGAAGGGTTAGAATATTAATTTATTTATTAGGAAATGATTGAATAAACACTGGTTAATTTAGAGCCATAAACTCAAATCCACCATGTTTTTATTGGATAATTGTTGCTGATAAAAAAATCCATCTATGATCTGGACTATGTAAATAAAAGATCGTTATAACTTAAACAAATATCATATCCAATCTGTATGTCTTTTGAGTGGTCTATTTTTTTCTTATTTAGATAACTATCTCAATTAGCCCATCCATCAATTTTTTACTTACTTAATTTCTTGAATTTTTATTTACTTATTTAACCTGTTGGATTTGACCACCAATATGCTGCAATCATTATTACCAATGATAACGCTATATCATGCAGCAATAATCTATGGTCATACGTGTTTTTTTTTTCTTATTTCTTTCTCTATTAGTTAACGTGAACAAGACTAAGGTTATGTTCTTTTCACAGCGAAACAAACGGGAAGCTTCTGCATCTCTTAAGATCCATTATGGCTCTTATCATATCGAAATTGTCAAATCATTCAGATAGTTAGGTCTTTATCTAACAAATGACCTCACCTGGAATTTGCACATAGACAAGCTATAATGAAACTCAATAAAAAAATGAAATTCAATCTCCAGACTGCATTATCTCCCAAATAATATACTCCAATTACTTTATTTCTTGGGGAGACACTCTTGCCTATGTTACGGTACTGTTTTCTGGGGTGCTACCACATCTTATAATTTAAATAGAATTTTTAGAATAGAATTTTTAGACTACAGAAATGGTTTGTACATGTACTCACGAAAACACCAAAAAGCTCTTGGTGTCATGTTGCTGTGATATCACAGAATGCTCTATCGCTATAAGTCAGGAGTTCGTTGATAGAACTATGGCTGCCGTCGAAGAAATAAGGAGTTGCACTCATTCATTAAAAATGAAATTATTTATCCATTTCATGATTAAATTTATAAAAGTTTCATTAAATATTTAAAACTAATAAAGATGGTTATATAAACAAAAATATTACTGTTTAAATTACTATTTAAGATAGTATGGGAGACTAAAACAAAGTAGTTCGATCGTTTTTGTTATATTCTTAATTACCGATAATGATTTGTTAATTCATAAAAATAATTTTTTTTTTTTTTTTTTTGGCCACACTCACTTTGGCTGCACTGCTGGAATTTTTGATTTTTTTGGATTAGAGCTGTGGCGTATATTTGAAAAAATACAATATGTATAATAATGTAATATTTTCACCAGCATGTTTATTGTTGAATCCAAGTCTGAATTTTTTAATCTTCAGACTGTTGGTTGGTGGTCCTGGAGTGTAATTAAAATATCAGGAATCTTGTATGAAGAGAGAGGGGGGGGGGGGACCCTTTATGATGTATCTTATATCATCAAAAACATTTCTTTTTTCTTTTATTTATTTATTTTTTTTTAATTGTCTTTTCATATTTGTTTTTAATCACTTAATATATTTACATTTAGGTAACGGAGTGATAAATATTCAACAACTTGGAGAATGTTGGCCATTACCAATTCATATAACAGTACCAAAATGGTATTAAGTGAGGAAAAATCTAAGTTACAGATGGATAGCCAATTTGATGAGCATATTAAGCAAGATGAAAACATTCCTCAGTCTCACTGGCATTATCCTGACAGAATGCATTCATATCAGTCATTAACTGAACGTATTCACAACCACATTGCTTCCAATACTAAATTTTTCTCCTTAGAATTTTTCCCACCTCGTACAAGAGGTGGTGCTGTTAATCTGCTACACAGGTAAGAATATTATTTTTTTTATTGATTTAAGGAGTTTAAATGATTAATTTAAATTTAAAATGAATTTAGTCTCCTTATAATGGGGAAAATCGTGAAATAATAAAAACAAAATTAAAATTAAAGTCACCAATCTTTAAGAAACTTGGGAGATGAAAGAAAACTCAAGGATGTAGTGTATTGAAGATGTTGTTGATGGTAGAAATAAAACACTAGCCAAACAAACATTAGAAAAACTAAAATTAGAAAATAAAGACAAAATTTATACTATAGATATAACAGCTATGTATGATAACATACCAATCATACCAACTCTCGACATCATAAAAAATCAATTAAAACAAAATTACCTTACACGAAAGTACTAAAAATCATACAATCCATAAATCTATGTTTCACCAACAATCAATTAAAATTCAATGAAAAAATTTATTCACAAATTGAAGGCTTACCCATGGGTAGCCCATTATCACCAATCCTTTCCAACATCTATTTAAATAACATGGAGCACAATTTACTAAACAAATCACAACACAAACAACACATAAAAATATGGATGAGATATGTAGATGACATCCTAGTCATAACAAACAAACCAATAGAAATATTAATATACCTATTAGAAGAACAATATCCTTTAAAATTTACACACAACAACATGACCAACAACCGTATCACATTTTTAGATATAAACATTATAAAAAATGAAAATAATCTAGATTTTGAGATATATGAAAAACCAACGAAAGGTAACAACATACCACATTACTTATCACAACAACCCACACACCAAAAAATTAACACTATTAAACAATATTTACAAAGGATAAAAAATTTTACATCCCCGAAATATATTCCTACAAATTTAAAAAAACTTAAACTGAACCTATTAAAAAACAAATATCCAATAACTTTAATAGACAAAATTTTAATAGATACGTTTAAAAACAACACAACAAAAACTATACCAATTCTACAAGAACAACAAAAAAGATATTCAATACAATACAATAATAAAATTTTCCACAAACAGAAAAAAATATTAGAACAAATACCAAACATAAAAATCATACCAAAAATAACAAATAACATTACTAAAACATTAATAACCACCACCAACCTAAAAACAACAATCAATCAAAATAATAACACAAATATCAATTTCAAAGAAATATGTCAAAATAATAAAGAAAAATGGAACACTAGAAATATAATTTATCAAATACCATGTAAAAATTGTGAACATATCTACACAGGTCAAACTAAACGACAATTAGAAATAAGATTAAAAGAACATGAAAGAGCACTTCGCCACAAAGACAAAAACAACCATTTAGTAAATCATTGTGTCAAAGAAAACCACACACCAGATTGGAATAACACAAAAATCATTGGAAAAGAAGAAAATTATAAAAAAAGATTAATTAAAGAAACAATAAATATCATTACAAATAACAAAAATTTAGCCAAACCATCAATAGAAATAAACAATAAATGGACACTACTTTTTAACAACAATCACCCTAATATACAATAGCCAACAATCATAACCAACAATTACAATCAACTTAGCTTCATCACCTTTATATCAATTGTTACATTCTTATTTAAACTGTTTTCAACATTCAAATATTTAATCAACTGATGATGAGAAAAAAATTATCGAAAACGTTTTTATATGAAATTTATCCCAAAAATTTGGATCAGCCCTTCAAAATTTCATCTGTACTTCAAGATCATCGTTTTCCCCTATCAACATCATCTGCACAAGAACTTCATCTACATCCTCAATAGACTGGTTTTATTTCTACCATCAACAACATCTTCAATACACTACATCCTTGAGTTTTCTTTCATCTCCCAAGTTTCTTTTAATTTTGTTTTTATTATTTCACGATTTTCCCCATTATAAGAAGACTAAATTCATTTTAAATTTAAATTATTATTTTTTTTTTTTAGATTTGAGATAGTATTTGATACTTTACAGAAATACTGTAATCAGTATATTTAAATTTTTAATGAAGCAGAATTAAGAAAATGAAAAAATAAGGTGATGTATTTTGCACAAAAGTACCATTTTGTGTGGACAGCATAACCTTATAAAATAAAAGAAAAACAAAAAACAAAATTCATTATTGAAAATCAGTAAGCTGATTGGAAACAGTATTCCAAATCCTAACCAAGGCTATCACCACTTCAACATCCCATTATTATCCTATTCCTTTGGAGTCATATAGTGGACAGGGACAATCTTTGAGAGATTTAAAAGGAAAACATGAAAACTGCCTACAAAACACAGAAAACATAGTTCATACTCTGCAGTTGAAAGGCTAACTCATTATCATTCAGGCAGAGATCTTATTGATATAATCACCTTACATTACAGACTTCAATCATTCAGAATTCTTTTACTGTAGTTAGTACACTTCAACACTGCACAAAGCAGACTGCATTTCATATTAAACATACCTTTAAATTTAAACAGCATGCTAAACATACACAGCGTTCCTCTGTATTAAGCTTAAATCATGACTCACATTGGAATGCTGTGGTAGGCATCCTTTTGATCTCAATAGCCACATGTCAACAGAAAAGCATCTAACTTTTGTTGAGTCTCTTTAGGGAAACTGAAGGGACCATGATTGCATACAAGTTATCAACACTAAAGTTACAGAAAGCATATTATCAATGATTCAACTGATAGGATTTGGAGGAAATTCCTAATTAAAAACAATATCATCAAGGACATTCGATTACTTCTGTCTCACATTTGCATACGGTTCATCAATAGCGATGGTTTATCCATTCACTCATGGAAGAAACTTACTTGCTTGACTTTGACAATAGTTTAGTCTACCATGGGATAACATCCGATTTACTCTTGAGGACTGAGGTTGTGAAATAAATTTGATACCTGGAGGAAAACCATTTTCATTCCTTATGAAGTTATGTCATTATTGAAAGGAGGAATATTGTTTATAGAGTAAGTGTAATGAGAATAATTATTTATTCTGTTTAAACAAGAACTGTAAAAATTACAAATACATTTATAACTTGATGCCCATCTGGATGTAACAGCATGTTAATTTACAATGCAATTATGTCATTCGTACACTTGAAATAAGGCAGATGTACTGTGCTGAAGGTATTGGTCCATAATTTCCCACAAGATTGGTCACATGTGGGGTCAGAAATTTGACAAAACAAAATTGGAGGAAGTGTATAAGAGAAAGTAATATTTGTCACTCTATTTGATGGTCTGAGTGGGGCAGTGGGAAATGCTGTTCTGTTTAAGCAGAGAAATGCAGATTCAAATCCCTGCAAGAGCATAATTTTAAAATTTTTCTCTTCACCTTTTATGCAGTAAAATGTGTAAAAACAAGTTTTTACAAAAACATTAACAATCTAAATAAAATAAAGCATATTTTCCAATTTTTTTCAGGTGCAAATAGAATGTAAAATCTCCTATTATTTTCAGCCTCGTCCCCGTATTCTCCCACGACTAGACATGACTCTTCTATTGCAGTTTGCAATGTCAGAATTATTTTCACATTATGAAACCATGCTTTTTAAATTTTTCTCATACCCTAGATCTTTGTAATTGTTATTGGACATGCATGGTATCAAGCTAGAATATTAGAAAACAAGCCATACTATTAGAATGTTTGCAATGTGTGTTTTCGATTCAAGGACAAGTCCTGCAACTTCTCACTCAGTGATTTCCAGATGACCCTACTTATCAGACGCAGTTGGTGCCAGAAAATACTTTTTAACATAAGTATCATGCAGTGGCATGTGATGAAAGCCCGCTCTTACAAGTAGAGACGTACAGGGTGGATGAAAAGGTACTCCCCTATTTAAAAATTATTTATTGCAAAAAGTTATGAACTACAATCATAAAATTAACATCACAGCATAGGGCGACTCAGAGTTTTTTTCGCACTTAGTCAAGTTCGATGTGGGCGCCCCTGGTGACGCGCAGGATGTCCAATCGGTATTCCAACTCCGCCTATGTGCGACCGAGCATTCTGGCATCCACTGTTGCAATGGCAGCGTGGATTCTCTCATGCAGTTCTTCCAGATCACAGACAGGAGTTGAATACAAGGCCCATAAGAAAAAGTCAAGGGGCGTCAAATCAGGCGACCATGGTTTTGGACGATCACGCCTAATCCAACGGCCGGGGAAAACTTTGTTTAGAAACTTTGTTAAGGCCCAATGCGGTGGTGCACCATCCTGTTTAAAAATTACGTCTTGCTGGAGATGTTCGTGCTACCAGTGGTAGAAAGTTCTTGAACCACAACCTTAACGACTTTGCACTTTGTGGTTCCTTTCCGTACCAACGACGATAATTTCTTTGCAACATGTTGGCGATTTTGACTCATTCCACCACAGCATGCACTGCACCTTCTCAGCAAGAATCGCCTTTTTCAATCCGTCATCAATGCCGGCGCCCCCCCCCCCCCAGCCCCCCCCTGGATGGTGGTGGCAAGAAATGGCGAACTGAAAAAAAACTTTTTGAGTCAGTCTATACAGTGAAGTTATTTTACTATAAAACCTGCTCTTAAAGATGTTTCAACCGACTGTGGAAATAGTTTTGCACCAAAAGATACAGAAAGATTTGCCAGTATATGTGTCATGGTAGAAGAGTTACATCTAGGAAAATGATCAAGGAGATGAGGTCGAAAATAATAGATTTTAGATATCATTTGTGCCTGAAAAAAAAATTGGGAAAATGCTTTATTTTATTTGGATTGTTAAATTTTTTGCAAAAACTTGTTCACACATTTTTACTCCACAAAAGGAGAAGGAAAAAAATTAAAACTTATGCTCTCTCAGGGATTTGAATAGTCATCTCTTGGACTACATTGCACAGCGTTTCCCACTGCACCACTCAGACCATCAGATAGAGTGAAAAACATTACTATTTTTTATATACTTCCAATTTTGTTTTGTTAAACGATTCACCATGTTTTGACGGTTCACCTCATCACAGACAGAACAAGTTGAATGAATTAAAAAAAAAAAAAAAATTAAACAGACTTAAAATGAAATTAATATGGGACCATCTTGGTGCTAAACCGAATCCAATAAAACAAAAAAATTTTTAATCTGTTTATAAATGACGAAAATATTGATGAACATACATAAAAAAAAAACAAGTTCTGATCGTTTTGGTGTTGCATTACCTCAGGAGAACTCCGAACAATGTGATATACAAGTTGAAAAATTTGCCTCATCACGGAACACAATGTTATGTGCAAACGAAGTATCCAGTTCATAGTTGTCCAGAGCCCAGATACAGAACTCTTCACGTCTGTCCAGATCACCCGTAGATAGTTTTTGCTGCATCTGAACCTTGAATGGATACCATTTGCTAGTACACAGAATCCATGCTATGGATGATTAGCTGAGTCCACACTCAACAGTCCCTGTATTTCTGAAATGTGATATCACATAAGCGATGAAGTGTGAGATTGGTTCTCTTTCAGGATGCCGGGTGTTGAAATCAGCAGCAATAATAACCTATACTGTGACCAACCCCAACTTTGTCCTAACTGCTATTGGTTGAAGCCGAAAAACGCTTTCCAAAGAAAATAATAAATGCGCAACATGAGATAGTGCTCATGTCATTCGATTGTTGACTTTTTGTTGGCTTAAAATAAGAGGAAAAAAACTAGCGGGAAAAACCCCACGAATGCGATATTTGCCTGGAATGCTGTGCGACCCTGCCAAAATGGCTGAAACTATGGTTTCGCTACAGTGGCTGGAATAGTTTCTATTCTAGCCACTGTAGTTTCGCTTCATGCTTCAACATTTGTTTACATCAGTGGCTCATTCCTAGGCGATGAAACCGCTTTCGAATTATTACACATGGTGATGTGCCTGACCAATAGGAGTTAGGCCAAAGTTAGGGTTGGTCGCAGTATAGGGCATTTCCTGGGGTGGCCGTGGCCTGGTTATCTCATCGGTTGGCTTGTTGATCGATGGAGTTAAGCAACTTCAGGCGCGGCCAGCTGCTGGCTGGGTGATAGCCAGTGGCTTGAGGACCACTGCTGGGTAGAATGGCTATTTGGGGCACAGCTGTTGGGGGACTTTAGTCTGACCCATTTGCTGAGTGACCAGTGCTTGTTGTCCAGCAGCTGGTGATAGCCACTGGTTTGTTCGTCTGCCAGCAGCTCTTCCATCATGAACCCCGTGCTTCGGAGGGCACGTTAAGCCATCAGTCCCGGCTGCTACTGTCATCTCGTAGCAGTCGTTAGTTACTGGGATGGCGCAATACTCCCTCGAAGGAGTAAGTGCCGCAGATTATCGTTCTGTGATAATCTACCCTCTGTACAAGAAGATACAAGATAGGGCATTTCCCGGACATCAGGATCAGTTCAATCCTATCCTCCTTCATTAGTGCCATCTCAAATAATTTTACCTGCCACAGACAATGGTACAGTGTCAGTGTGTTTGTTAATAACTTGTGAACTACAGCAGATAACTGAAATCTGATTGCAGATGAACTGCTGGAAGAAATAGATGTTATTTGATATGCCACATGAACCCCTTCCCATTTAAAAAAAATGAACCCTGACCCAAAATGGTGGATTACAAGATGGCAGCCAAACTCCAAAACTGTCCAAAAGATAGAGCACCTATTCTATTCCCTGTTAGCGTGGTCACACTCTTCATCTTATACCCCATTTTCGAAATACTGCTATGTCCAGTGACTTTTGACTCGCACTGTACACTGAACAAAATGTATTACTATAGAGAGTACATTAAATTTTTAAAATTTGTATTCCCGTCATTACCATATATACTTGTGTATGAGTCGACCCCCAAAATTTGACCCCCCAAAAGTGGAAAACTGCATGACTCGAGCATAAGTCAAGGCAGAAAAACAAATTTATAAACACTAAAATGAAAAAAAAGTGTTTTATACAGGGTGTCCCAAAAGATCGTTTACAATCTTTATGTGCTTGTCTGTCAGACCAAGACGAACAAGTTTCACATAGGAAGTTGTGTCCAAAAACGTATTCCACCAGCCACCACTAGAGGGTGATATTCGTAGGCGTATTAGAGAGCAGAAAGTGGGATCCCCTGACCTCACCCCCTCACCCCGGAATTCTTTCTGTGGGAATACATGAAGTCCCAGGTGTATGAGAAATCCGTAACATCTGCCATCGACCTCATTGCCAGAACTTTTAAGTTTGTTTTTGTTTGTTGTTAACTTTTTGCATGTCTCTTTTTTGCATGACTCGATAAAGGGGGCAGGGGATGAGATTTTTTCACCGGGTTTTTTGCTAAACCCACATTTTACATGATGCTCTACAACTTTCTAAATAACACATGGGGTCTAACCCCTACCCCTACAAAATTAAAATTTTCAAAATTTACCCCTTCACCCCCCAGGGGCACGAAATGTTTTTATTCTGAATTAGGGAACATTAAAACCAAATAATCAATATTTATTTCCCACCCCCCCACCTGTTCCCCTTGAGCCGTTATTTGGAACTAAAGACGGGACACCAATTATGAAACACCCTGTATATGCAGGCCCGTAGTCGGGGGGGGGGTCGACGACCAACCCATTATAGAGAAAGGTCCGCCTCCCAAATATGGAAAAAGGTCCGACTCAGTCGAATTTTTGAAAAAAAGGTTCGGAATTTTTGAAAATCAACCCCCCAAGATAACGTCTTGGCTACGGCCCTGATATGGTGTA
The DNA here is from genome assembly GCA_023313115.1 of Rhysida immarginata. Lineage (NCBI taxonomy): Eukaryota > Metazoa > Arthropoda > Chilopoda > Scolopendromorpha > Scolopendridae > Rhysida > Rhysida immarginata. The sequence continues at coordinate 21,245,878 of JAHWFO010057280.1, forward strand.
TGAAATGGAAATTTAAGGACAGTGCGAGAAAAACTGAGAAATAAATGAATATAAACTAGAAAAGGGGAAGGAAAAATTCCATGACCTGTATTTGAATCAGACACCACGCCTTTCGCTGGTGCCACTCTAACAAATTGAATTACCGTGAAAAGAGTTGTACAGGTAGATCTCGTTATACACGATTTCTGTATCCGCGATTTCGGATATACGCGGTTTTCATTTAGTAGTATCATCAATCGCCAACATGCGAAAGCTCTTCTATTTTTATTAGGAGTTGAATTCTTTTTTGAGTTTTGTTTTGTTCGTATCCTTGTGTTTGTGCACATTTAGCATATCACTGGCTATCTATGAATGATAAGGTTTCTATACATCAGTTTGGACAAGATCAGCTGAGTTTCTAATCTGTTTGCGAAAAGATTTATTGTTGTAGGATTTAACATGCCGCTAAAACGTACAGAAAGTATTATTACCGAAGGAAGAAAGCGGGCCCGAAAATCCTACTCGTTAGAAACTGAGTTGGAGGTCCTCGATGAAGATGAAATAAACGTTACAGCCGACCATCAAGCAATTTTTAACGAAACATCCTGCCAGTTCGAACGATCCCTTACCATTCAGTCCGAGCTCCTCTTCCAAACTCTCTTCGGGATTCCACCAGCATTATTGCAGGAAGGGGACTGTTGGAAACAGCATCAGAATCTTCTGGTACAGATGAACCCAAAGCAATATAAAGTTTAGATTGTGGACACTTCTTTTTGTTGTACGTGTACATGTATTTTGAGTATTTTAGTGTATCTTGAGTTTTATAAAATAAGGTGCTATTTTAAGACTAAAAAATAGAAAACTATTGTATTACTAATCCTATAACGCAATTATTTACGTTATATCAGGAAAATATTTAATGCTTATGAGAACCAAACTCTATTCTGTACATGTTAAATGGAACCCGTTTTACGCGAATTCGGTATAACGGCAATTTTGCGAAACATATGTATTGCGTATAACGGGATCTACCTGTATAATCATCAAGTGGGAAAAATAATATCTGGCGTGTAAAACACGTTCTTTTCTACTTTACCAGTTGCCAAATTTGCAACTGGGACAATGAACCACCAAGTTGTTACAATACAAAAAAAAAACGACTCAAATTTATTTGATTTAGGATAAGGAGATTCGAGATTTGGAAGTCGGAGACCTGCTGTGCCAGTACAGTTGATTTGTCTCTTCAGGGAAATCCACATGGACATATTGTAACAGCCTGGTGGTTCATTGTCTAAGGTACGAGGGTTGTACCAAAAGTAAGGTTCCCAATGAGCTACAGCCTCGAGGGAAGGTGCTAGGCTAAATCCGACAACAGTGCCGTGCGCAGTGGTTCCCGCACTCTCAAGCCCACTCTCGAGCGATTCACTACGGCGCTCAGTGTTCGCTTGGCAGCCGTCAGAGATGGAAGTGTTGATCGGCGCTCCCGCCAAGTGCGAGGTTCGAGCAGTAATCCGGTTTCTCCACGCAAGGAAGTTACCGCCCGTGGAGATTCATCGGCAACTGACTGAGGTTTATGGTGAAAAGTGCATGTCCGTTCAGCACGTCCGAAAATGGTGCAGGGCTTTTGCTGAGGGTCGCACGGAAGTTCACGATGAAGAACAGAGTGGAAGACCGCCGGTTTCGGATTCGATTGCCCAGAAGATCAACAGTGAGCTGCTGAAAGATCGGAGGGTCACTGTCCGTGAACTTGTTGAACGCATTCCTGAAGGTTCCCACGGCACACGCTTCCTCAACGGATTGGCGGGAGACTTCTTCGACTTAGGAATACAAAAGCTGGAGCACCGTCTTCAAAAGTGTGTCGAAAAAATGGAGACTATGTTGAAAAATAGACAACAGTGTAAGCTTTTCAACGATGTATAAATTAATAACAATAAACAATGTTTTCTACTTGTAAAAAATATGGGAACCTTACTTTTGGTACAACCCTTGTAGCTCAGTTGGTTGAGTGGTACCAGCAAAAGGTATGGTCCCTGGTAAAGTCCAGGTCACAGAATTTTTCCTTTTCTTTTCTATTTTGTATTTATGGATATTTTTGAAGAATATCTTCAATCTTATTATCATCTTCTGTTTGAGTGAGAAATAAATGGTAAATAAAAATGTCTACCCTAAACAGTAAATTCACTATAACCTATTTATTTAAACCATAATAAAAGTGAATACATGTATTATTAAAAAAAGAAAAAATCACACATCACTTGACAACAAAATAAATAATTATTAAATCAAACATAAATAATAAAGAATAAAATATTTTTAAATATTTTTAAAATATGATATGCAAAAAATCTCTTCAAACAGAAGATAAATTAACTGACGAAACATCTTCAAACATATCATAATAACAAATAGCAAAGGGAAGAAAAATTCCCTGACCTGGACTCGAACTAGGAACCATGCTGATGCGGATAGAACTGCCATGCTGTAATAAGATATCCGTATGGACTTCCATGAAGCCACCAAACAGCTTGATTAATTGGTAAGAGCGGTGCCAGCGATAGGCATGGTCCCTGGTTCAGTTCCAGGTCATGGAATTTTTCCTTCCTTTTTCTATTTGTTATTGAAAAAATCTCTTGTTAAAGAATAACAAGGAGGAAATTTAGGCCATCTTACTGTAAAACAAAAGTTTCCCCCCAAGTATTATCTGCTTTCCCTTGTTTCTTCAGTAGTTATACCACTCATATCTTAGTTGTCCCAATATCTTCATTGCAGTTGTTTATCAATTTACTTTGAATGTACTATTTAATCCATATGGAAATTTTTTTATTCTGAAGAAAACATCCTGTATTGAGGAAGGAAAGAAAAATGCATATTTGATACAAATAGGGATTTTTGGAGAACTTCAACCTCAACTCAATTCAGTTTCATTGTTCCTCAGTCAAAGTTTTCAATTGTAATACTACCCTTTACTATAGAAACCTTTTTTCCTGACTCTATATGGGATGGCAAAAACTTGAAAAATGACATGCAAATTTGAAAAACAATGAAAAGAATCATGTTCAAAGTTAAATGCTGTAAAGAAATGGTAAGCACAGGTAATCTAGTATAGCCTAAATCAGAATGGAATCAAAATCTATGGTTCAATTTATTAATAGATGTTTAAAAAAACCCTAGTAAGTGAAGTAGTTGTTCTTAGTAGAGTTTTCATAAGAAGTTTGTGTTCAAAACCAAAACTTTTTGATAATAAAATTGATATATCACTTTTTAACTTCTTTAATTCACATCACCCTCTTGTTTGCATAATACTTTCAGATTGGATCGCATGAAATCTGGAGGCCCTTTATTTTGCGATATAACATGGCATCCAGCTGGAAATCCTGCAAGTGATTCAGAAACCAGTTCCATTACAATTGCTAGTGCTGCATTGAATTACTGCGGACTTGAAACAATGCTTCATATAACTTGTTGTAGTCAAACAAAGGATGAAATATACCAACATTTGAAAAGAGCTCGTGATTTGGGAATTCGTAATATTTTAGCACTACGTGGTGGTAAGATATCATTATGTAAAAAGCACCCTTTAACATTTGAATGCTTCCCTGTTGCACTGATGTGGCTGTCCATTTTCCTTTCCAACAGTTGATATTTTGGGATTGGTGTGCCTTACCCAAATCTTTAGGTTGCATTTGATGACTACACTATTATCTAGCTGATTGACAATGGTTTTATTTGCATTTTAGCTGTAGTGAAAAGCCAATATGATATTTGGATCACAAGTTTTCTTAATGCACAATTTTTTTATGAAATGTCAATTTTATTTTTCTAGATCCACCAATTGAAGAAAACTGGCAACCACCTGAAAATGGTTTTAAATATGCACTTGATTTAGTGAAGTTTATAAGAAAAGAGTTTGATAATTATTTTGTCATTGGTGTTGCAGGTAAGGGTCGAAGGAAGAATTATTTACAGGGTGACAAAAAATAATGGAGACAGTTTTCAGTATGTTCAGAAAAAAAATTGAGTACACAACGCAATTAAAATTGATTTGAAAATGGTAATATTGTCTATGGTTTAGTCCACTTTATTCTGGCTTTTTTTTGCCTTTTTTAAATTATGACATGCTTGTTGATGAAAAAAAAAAACATAAAATTTTCAGAAAACTTCAGTTGAATGAATAACAAATGATCCAAAATTTTGTTTTGTATAAGGCTGGAAAGCATCAAATAGAAATTGCTCAATTGCTCAGTGTGCCAAGACAATATCCAAAGCCATGCAGGATTCAAACAACTTGGGCATGAAGGTGACCATCCTGGGAAAGGAAGAAAATGCACAGATCCCTAATTATCAAAAAAAGAGTCAACCGAAATTCAAGGGTCTCTATGAGAAAAAATGGAATCAATCGTGACTAAAGCCCTACAAGCTCTAGAAGGGCCAGCTGCTTAACGACAACAACAATAATGTGAAGCTGCAAAGATACTGTGTACTCCTCCACCATGCCACATGTTACAGATAGGAAAAAATCCTTTTCACAGATGAAAAATTGAGCAGTCATGCAGTCACTGAAATGACAGAAGCTGGTTAAGAGAAGTCCCTGAACCATCTGTCATCATCACACATCACCAAAATCCTAAATCAGTTATGGTATGGGATAGAATCTGTACAAGTGGTAATACCCCTCGTTTTCATTAATCAAGATGTGAAAATTAACAAAGAAGTGCACTGGCAAGACATTCTGGAAGCTATAGTGCTCCTCTAGGCTCAGCAGCACTTTAGCAATCAGGAATGGACATTCCATCAGAAATCAGCACCCACTCACAGAGCAAAACCAACACATGTGGTGCTAGGCTTATTTTCCAGACTTTACCACCCTTATCCTCCAAATCTCAATCTGATGGAATACAGCATGTGGTCAATGTTGGAGGCAGGACCTGTGCTAAGTTAGTCACTAAAGCAATCCTTGCATCGGCAGTGGGGCTGTTTGTCAGTGGAAGAACTGTGGCATGTAGCAGAAAGTTTCACTAAGTGTTTAAAGGTCTGCGTTAAAGCAAAAGACAGCCACTTTCAAAATATCTGAATATGTTGTACCCATAAGTATGTAATTAGTATTATATATATACCTTTGTTTTTGTATTTATCATATCATAAAAAAATCTATGAAGAAAAAAAATTGTCTCAGTTATTTCTTGTCACCCTATGTAAAGATCAACAACATGGTCAGCTAAAATAAATTTTCTGAAACGTATAAAATACTTCATAATACTGCTGTTCATTTTAATTAGGATATCCATCTGGACATCCAGAATCTCAGTCTTATGAAGATGATTTGAAATACTTGAAACAGAAAGTTGATGCTGGGGCTGATTTTATTATTAGTCAGCTATTCTTTAGAGCCAGCAGATTTAAGAAGTTTGTAGCAGATTGTAGAAACCTTGGTATAGAAGTACCAATTATACCTGGGGTTATGCCTATTCAAGTAGGAAGTAAAAAAGTAACATTTTTTGAGGAATGTTATTATTGATTTAAATATTAATTTCTAAATGCATTATTTTCTTTCAGGGTTATGATTCTCTTCGTCATATAGTTAAATTAACAAAATTGGACGTTCCTGAAGAAATTCTAAAGCTCCTTAGCCCTTTAAAAGAAAATGATGAAGCTGTTAGGAATTTTGGTGTGAGCCATGCAGTAAAAATGATAAAGGAATTATTTAATGATGGCATAGCCCCAGGGGTGCATTTCTACACCCTTAATAGAGAAGTTGCCACTACTGCTGTTATAGAACAACTTGGTTTGTGGTGTAAAGAGCCACACCGGCCATTGCCATGGAAAATGGCTGCTAATTATAAAAGATGTTGTGAAGATGTTCGCCCAATTTTTTGGTCTGTTCGTCCTAAAAGTTATATATTTCGAACGCGTCATTGGGATGAGTATCCTAATGGTCGATGGGGTAATTCAGAATCTCCTGCTTTTGGCGAATTAAAAGACTATTATTTATTTTTTATGAAGAGTCAAAGTCGAGATAAGGAACTTTTACAGATGTGGGGAGAAGAATTAACTTGTGATGAAGATGTGTGGGATGTCTTTCATCAATATATTTCTGGAGAACCAAATAAAAAGGGAATCAAGGTTATTAAACTTTGAATTTTTTTTTCCATATTTTATGAGGGACGTTCATAAAGTTCATATAATCACTGTAACAGAAGGGAGACGGAACCATGAAAGTATGGAGCCACATAAGCATACTTCTCGCAACGATGGATGACTCGACAGAGACCATTCTTGTAGAAGTCCATGTTCTGACCATTGAGAAAGTGTTCTACTTAGAAATCTCTTCTCCGATGATGCCTGCGTCTTTGCTTTCTTTGGTGGTGGTGACTAGGTGTATTTCCACTGTTTGTTCTGCTCATTGGTCCCTGGATCTTAATGATATGTTGGGGCACTGTCATAGCTGTGGATTAGTTCCGTGTGGATTTCCGTGGAGTTCTTGCCCTTCAGGTACAGAAACGTATCAACGCACTTGCAGTTTCTCCATACCCTGCTCCAGTTTGGATGTGATGCTCTTGTGGGGTCACATGGTCTTGCAGCACGCATCCTTTGATTGTGTGGAAACAACTGTGTCCCTATCCCTCTTGGTTTCGGTGATTGTACAAACTTTATGAATGCTTTTCATAACATTCAAAGGCAAGATTTAATTTTCTAACCTAACCTAAGATTTAACTATCTCATACTAGGGCAGAGTATATTCTACTTTCATTAGAGGAACCTATATAGTTAAGTATTTAGCAGCTCAGAAATTGTGTAAAAAAGCAACTTACAAGGAGAGTGCCTGAACTTTACCACCATATAGTACTCGGTGAATATAGAATACATGTTTGGGCTTTTCGGGTTCCAACTACTTAGCCCCAAGAAATGGGGCCCCAAAATCCCAAAAATGGAAAGTGCTCAGATTGCCCCAGTATTGTCACCCAAGGTACCCCTGTCCATGTGCCTTACAGTTGTGCAATCTGTATTTCAAACGATCCATCCAGGTCCGTAAAATTGATTTTCAAAAAATATCATATTATTATGGGGGTCGAGCTTGTCCCACACTCGCCAACGGCCCAGTGTAGCTGATAATCTTTGTATATGTAGGACCTGGTATTTCAAATCTAGTCTATATATATTTATATATATATCACGAGATTTTGCTAACCTGTTTTCCATGCAGAAAGCCTTCAAATTGCTCTGTATTGAGTGCATAAATTCACCAACCAATAGAAATGTTGGCATTGTAATTCACAATTCTGAAGCTCTTTTGCGTTCCATTTTCTCCATATAACGAGGGAATTTTTGATGGTATCCCTCTCTATCACAAGAGAGGGGAAATGAAAGATTTTCATACATTTTATGAATGTTTATACAGGGTGGATACAAAAATGAGCCCCCCCTTTTATTTTTGTAACCAAATTAGATATGTCAATTTTGATGAATCCAATGAATTCCTATGGCCTATCCCATTGTGCACCTTTCATCATCTCAAATATGCAAATTAGGACACATTCAAATCCTATCTTAAAAACCATAACAGATACACGAAAAATTCCAATTGAAGACTTGTTCAGCATGGAATTCCGAACAAAACAAAAAAAATTCCAAAATCCGATGACCGGATCACCAACAATTATATTATATTATGCATTTATAATTTATGCATATTATTTATAATTTACGAACAGCCACAATGCATAAATAATTTTACTCCAAAGTTAATCATAAATTTGCTCAATGTGACAACCATTGACATCATAACACAATTGGGCACGGAACTTAACTGATGCCATTACACTGTTGGTAATTTCTTGATTTGCATGTTGAACATTCAAATGTCTTTGTGAAGTGCATAGGGAGGTAATTAATAAATTCAACATGTGGAGTAATGAAAAGCTGTCATAGTTACAGAAAGTCCACAAAAAAGTAGCGTTATTGATATTCTATGACTTTACCAAATTTAACCAAACCAATTTGTCTAACCAAAACCAATCTGAAATGGGCAGTTTACTGTAATGTTCAACATCTTACAATCAGTTGCTTATAAAGACTTCATCCTCAATTTTCCTTCCAGCATGAAGTTACTGGTGTTAGATTAAATCTCAGTCTGCTATATGGCTAATTAGAAGCTGCTCCAGAAATATGAGGTGACAGAATGGTAATTATGATATTTTATGGTAATTGTGATAGCATAATTGTCATAATTATCTAATAGCTATACATCACTGTGAATCATCCAAACAACTCTCATATAATTTAAGAAAAAACTGACTATTCTGTCTCTATGTTGCAACTTCTCCAGTGATGCCGAATGTCATTGATTGAAAACATTCCTTGTAATGGCTATCACATTTGACACATTTTAAAAGCATTTATCTTCTCATCATCAGGCATGAATATTTATGAATTTCTATGTTTTTAATTTTGGTTTAATAAATTTTTGGAGCAAAGTGTACCATAAAAAAACTTAAAGGGTACTTGATATAATATACATTTAAGAAAAAGTTCTGTTAACATAAGGTAAAATAGTAGAGTTAGATGTGAATTCAGCAATAAGATTTTGAAAATTAATAATACGTATCTATTGACATTATATACCTTTTTATAGATTGAAAGAATTCCTTGGAATGATGAACCACTAAGTAGCGAGACTTCTCTTTTGCAAAAACAGCTTGCAGTCATAAATAAGAAAGGTGTTCTCACTATTAACTCTCAACCAAATGTGAATGGAGTTCCTTCAACAGATCCAGTTTTAGGATGGGGAAGCCCTGGAGGTTATGTTTATCAAAAGGTTAAGAAAGTTATATGATTAAAAGCTTTGCTGAGGTGCCTTTGTATTTTAAATTAACTTTTTCTAATGTTTTTAGGCTTACTTGGAATTTTTTATATCTGAAGAAAATGTGAAAGCATTGATGGAAGTTTTACCAAATTTTCCTCAAGTAAATTATCATATACTAGACAAAAAAGTAAGTATGTCTAGATAATATATTATTGTTATAAGTTGAAAGAAGTGAAATATGATTATACATGCACAACCTTATCTTAAACATACACAAAGCTGATTTCATGAAATGCCAAACAGTTGACCTCTATAGATTAAAAAAAGTAGGAAAGAATTTTGTGGATCGAGGTTTCTCATTTGCTTCACAGTTGATTACATTGCTGAATTCATCTGAAAATTACTTAATACAGTTGAATCTCGCTTAAGGATATCCTCTGGACTAGAAGAAAATGTCCATTTAACCAGAGTATCCATTATCCAGAATGGGGATTTTTGTTTAAAAAGTACAGTACTCAACACTGATTGATTTAAACAGTGTCTAATATTTACTTTTACAGTATAAAAGAATTAAATTAAAGATACATAAGAATTAAAATGAAAAGAAAGAAATTACAATTTTACAACTTTTGAAAATAATCTGAAATCGCTGATTGGACAGAAATTTTTTCTGGAGAGGTTAAACATAGCTGCCTGTAGGTTATAATGAGTCATAAGATGAACATCCATGACTTTACAAATATTGAAGAACATTTTTCATCGTTTCTGAAAAGGTTGGTACAGGGTCGGAATCTTCAATTTCTTCCTCTCTTTCTGTGATTTTGTCTCCAATATTTTGTGAAGGCATGCAAAGTTGAAATTCATCACCTGTTGTTGGCAGATCACTGTCATTATTGATTAAGTTGTCAAATTGAACTTGGTCCATGCATTCATGAGCAAAGAATTCACGTGTGTCATCTTCCATGGGTGATGTTGAAGAAACTTATGTTGATAATAATTTGAAATTGAAAAGGTTAGATGTCACTGCTCCAGGCTTGTTTCACCATAGGCAATGCTTGCAATAGCATCAATTTTCTTGATAAATCTGCAGTAGATCCTTCTTTTCCTTCATATATTGCATAGCTAGTGAGCGATAGTGTTTTTTGAAGCATGCAATAATTCCTTGATCCTTTGATTAGATTAAAGCAGTTGAATTGACGAGCAGAAACATAAGCTTCACATTCGTCAATGATGCATCATTCCTGAAGGCTGTACAGTTATCACAAAATAAAAGAATATTCTGCTTTTGCAATCGCATTTGTTGATCGATTTTTTTCAACCACTGATCCCACAAGTCTCCTGTCATCCATGCTTTTTGATTTGCTTCATAGAGTGTTGGCAAATGCTTCACATTTTTGAAACATCGTGGATTCTTACTTTTTCCAATGACCATAGGATCAAGCTTTTCACAGCTATATTTGGTGCTAAGAGAATGGTCAGTGCTATTACTGATCATTCAGCAATTTTAGGTAGCAATGACCATTGGCTTAGAGAGAGATGATAAAGCGGCTATTATACGCAGAGAATGTGCCTGCCAATCACCAGAAACAGTAGAGGGAATGTGTCTGCCAATGTTGGAAGACATATAAAGGTGGTTTCAGAGGAACAGTTCATACAGCAGTAGTCACCATTATGGGTAAAGCATCTGTTCTTGCTTTTATAGGTTAATTCATTGTTATCCATCCAATAACAATTTAAACCGTAACAACTCGGGTAAAACACAACATGTAGTTAACGAAATATTTACATTCTGTCTGATAAATTTGGATTTAACTGTACAATAAGAGAAATCTAGTCATGTTGAAACTGGCCCTAAATATATTAAAATACCGTAATTCAGATCAAACATTAAAAAGAAAAGAGTGTGGGTAAGTGATTGAAAATTTGAAATAAGCAAGAAAGTTGAGTGAATCCTATGTTATTTTTTAAAACGCGTGTGTTTGTTCTAAGAAAGATATGAATATTAGAAAAAAACAGATAGATATGATGGTTGATGTACATATTTATGGTATCGACTAATTATGAGTTTCAATTAGTTGCTATCATCTGAAATGTAGTATGTGTATTATATATAAAATATCATATTTATAATATTATGGACTGCCAGTAATATATTCAATATATATTTTTTGTAGGGGAAAGCTAATTATACAAACTGTCATGAATTGCTTCCAATTGCTGTTACTTGGGGAGTATTTCCTGGTAAAGAAATTTTTCAACCAACTATTGTGGATCCAGTCAGTTTCAAAGTTTGGAAGGTAAAAAAAAAAAAAAGGCTATACTTTATTTTCTTAATATAAAAATAATTCAAGAACAATTCTTTTGTTCGGGTTCGGACTCCAGTATTCAATTATTGTTTTATCCGGAATCCATCACCAGCAACTTCCCAGAGCATGTTTCCTGATCTACTTTTCAGTTGCGACTCCTTTCTTCTCCTTGGTTCATTTCTCCTTTCTTCTTCAAATATTTGGTTGAAAGGAAATGTTTGCCTCTGCAAATTAATCTGGTCTATTAAATTTGACATGATTAAGTGTAGGGTTATGTCATGCCTGTATTTAGTTCTTTTTTAAGGCTCTGGCCAGTCTTTGCTGTGCTTAGGAAAAATAATCTGAATGTTCTCATTTTTTCACTTACGTCAATTTGTCTTTCTTCTGTTGACTAAGAACTGATTTAACATTGATCTCTGTGCAACCACATGAAATCAGAGCCATCTGGTGTTGTGCGAACATACTGCTAAAACACAGCTTCCTTGAGACGTATAACATTTTGTGATACCATCCCTGAGCTCTGAGAAAAAAAAATAGTATTAAAAATAATTGATTATGGAAGGATAATATTTTTCACACAACACTAAAATTGTTCTAATAAGAGTTCAAAAATAAAAGCCAGTTGTTAAGAATATCTTTCAATAATTAATTAGAATAAACGCAATGTTCTGGTGTAAAAAAAAAAAAAAATAATAATAATAATAATAATAAATAAATAATAATAATAATTCTAGTAGATAATATACATATTTTCATTTTGGCTGCATTATCATTGAATTCTGGTTGTCTGTCCTTTTCCTTAAAAAATTATATAAAGATGTTCTTTCCATCTTTTTCGATTGCTCTCCTCTCTTAATCACAGTGTGCTGTATTAAATGAACCACAACTGATCTCATGGATGCTGGATTTTTGCCATCAGATAAAAGACAAAACTAAAATGCAGAAAGCCACATAATGATTCATTAATCACAGGGCCAATTAAGATTGCTAAAATCCTCTTTATATCCATATCCTAAGAGTATGAAACTTCTCCGTATGTACCCCTTTCACATTGTTTTAAATGTAATGTTGTGCATTATACTTTTAAATGTACATTGTAATTTGTTCATCAATATTGCTAAATGATTAACATTCAATTAATCATATCATGGAATACAGAAGCAAAGCTGTGTTGCTATACTTGCTGGTGGTGCCAATTTCTTTTGCAGCAGATGGAGTAGCACAGTAGTAACCATGGTGATGTCGAATGCCCTCTCTCCATTCTTCCTCAACCTCCCATCTAACAAATCTAGACAACGCTGCACGAGTGACTCTTCTTACCCCAGTTCTGATTTCAACTTGCATTTTTTTTATTGATCAGACTGGAAAATTTGAATGAAAATAAAACAAACTGAAAACAGATACAGATAAGTCATTTTTTTATTTTCCATATATGTAAAGCGGTTTTGAAAAATGGAACCCAATAAAGAGAACATTACATTTTTAATAAAATACATCAAATAATTTAAATTTAAATAATCTAAACAACCCGCGAGTTGCACTAACGGTTGCTTTTAGCATGGGAACCCATGATATATATTAGAAAACATATAATAGTTATATTGTAACATGTCCATTTATTACAAGTCGGTCGATTGTGTAATACGTAGTGTGTCATATTAGTTATTCGATTACCGTAATAACTTAAGACTTCGGCGAGAGTATACATAAAGACTGTAAACTTAATAATCTTGAATTAGTAAATTAAAAGGAAAACAATTAAGCCAACTATGTCGAGAAACCAATACTGCATTACAACTATTCATGCATCTTAAAACTGAAGTTAACATACAAGGATTGCATCAACTCAAAGTTCTCATGCTAAATAATATTACTCAGATTTCACATGCAATAGTCTCATCCAAGGGCATTTAAGAGGTAGCAAATAGTTATATTTTTTATAAGGCACCAGTGCTGAGATAGGGAGAAAAGTCAAATTAGGATAAATATTATGTATTGAATGATTTGATGTGCATGCCAGATTTGACCATATGACTAATTAATGGTTAATTTTTTTTTGAAAATGAATTAAAAATTACTTATTTAATTTGCCTTTTTAAAATTTTGTTTATGTTTCTTTTTAAAGGATGAAGCATTTGGATTATGGCAAGAACAGTGGGGAAAACTGTATCCAGCGAATTCTAAATCTAGACAAATAATAGACCACATTTATAATACATATTGCTTGGTGAATCTAGTTGATAATGACTATCCATTAGAAACTTGTCTATGGGATGTCTTGGATGCCATGTTTGAAAAGAAGACCAAACTTGAATCCATTAAATTGAATTCATTTTAAAATAATACAGCCTACTTGGTTTTATTACACTGAAATGCAAAACAAGGGTGGGGGCTTGTTTATTATGTGTGTTGTAGATTTGATCAGTATTATATACAATTTAGACCTATTAAAATTTTCAATTTTATTTGAATGCATTAATTTAAATCTATCCTTTGTGTTCCTCAAAGAAAACAAAATAACTGAAATAAATGGGACCAATTTTTGACTGCGTTATATCCAAATCCTTTATAATGAGGAATATTTTATTGTATCAGGTTTATTTATCATATTGTGTTCTGTTAACGCTGCAGATAAATTTTACTGTAAATAAACATTACTGTATATTATTAAAAGATGTTAACTCTAAGGAAGTTTATTACTGTATGAATGAAATGGAAAGAAAAAAAATGTAAAATATCCATAGAGCATATATAAGTCAGTATCCATGTCTGCAGCAAGCTTAATTGGTAAATGCAATGAGACTCTTGATGCATGGTTCAAATTGCAGGTTATGGATTTTTTTTCCTTTCTATTTCGACTCACTTCAACCATTTGAATTACAGTTTATTTCACCTTCACCTTGATCACTTTTACACTTTATAATTTATTACTGTATAGCATGGACCAAAGACTGTTTTTTTTTGGTTTTTTTGTTGAGGGGTGGCAAATGCTGAGACTAATAAATAAGAGATTGGATTATCATGTTTTGTTTCATTTAAATGATAAAAATCATTTTAATCATTATAAAGGATTTTTGATTTAGCCAATTTTAATGTTAGAGCCCACCTTCAACAATGGAATAGAGTACCAAATTTTTTTCTACTTGTATTTTATTTTAATAACTAAACTAGGTTATCATAAATAAAAATTCGTTTGTATTTGAGTTTGAAAATTTATTTTATTTTAGTAAAACACTTATCAATGAAATTAAGCAAGAAATTTACATTAATTAGGATAAGATTTTACTGACTTGGGAGGACTCTGTCCCAGGCATTTTTGTTGGTTATCAACACATGGCTTCTCATTTGGCACTGCTTATGGTTTCTGGGAGTGCTGGTGACCGTTTTTCCCAAATAGTGCAATTGGGTAATGGAGACCACTTAATGAAATATTGAAAAGCAGCATTTATCTAATTCTTACTAGGTTTATGAGCAAACAAAAGTTCTGTGCATGCTTTGTTCCACACTGTCTGACAGATGATCAAAAATAATGGTTCAGTTTTATCAAAAACATTGTTACTTGTGAGAAGACATGGTGTTTTCAATATGAGGCATTTGTGAAGTGTCAGAATGCAAAATACAG
>JAHWFO010057280.1:21260594-21293185 GCA_023313115.1 Rhysida immarginata
TGTTTTCAATATGAGGCATTTGTGAAGTGTCAGAATGCAAAATACAGATGTGAAGTGAATTTGTTGCCGAACTCAAATTTGACTTTGATCCCCAAATTTAAGGTCATCTATTTGCTACCTCAAAAACTATTAAAGATAGAGAAAAATTTCCGATTGCTACCCTATAGAGCAACACCACATTAGTCTAAAAACAATTTTTAATCACACACTTCCCCTTGAAAGATTTTGAGAAAATGGGCGAGAAAGAGTCACTCAATGTCAGGTTTAGCTGGTCAAGTTGGCTGAGGTTTCTAACACATTTTAATTGCAGTGAAGCACACTCTTAAGTGCCTCTTTCTCACCCATTTTCTCAAAATTTTTCAAGGGGAAGGATGTGATTAAAAATTGTTTTTAGACTAATGTGGTGTTGCTCTACAGGGTAGCAATCGGAAATTTTTCTCTATCTTTAATAGTTTTAGAGTTAGAAAAAGGTTGATTTAAATGCCAAATTTATCCGCCAGGTGGCAGCCCCTACGGTTTATGAATTTTGTTCTAGTTTATTTACAAAATTTTAGCGAAGATAAAAATTAAAGACTAGCAAGAAAAGCTTCAGTTAATATGAGCGAAAACTGAGAAATAAGTATTGACTAACAATGAGCAAATTTTATAATGAATTACGATTTACGAAAGTGACGATGCTAAATATTGGGCTAGGCTATGACATCTAATTTAACCTCACAGAATTTTTTGATCTGTAGGAAATCCATGAAACTTGAGTTTTTTGTTTTTAACATTGTTGTTCGAACACTGTGGAACTGAACAATTTAGATGCATGTTCTTGTACAGTATTCTTAACACTGCCGAGATTTTCTCCTCATTTCGACCATAGCATCATAACCTCAGATACATAAAGCATCGGTGCTGCCATCTATACTTAAATCAACCTAATGGATGACCTTAAATTTGCAGGTCAAAGTCAAATTTGAGTGTGGCAATGAATTCCCTACCCCCCTATTACCACACTCATCATATTTCACCTACGTGGCAGCTTTGAGATATCTGCCGTGTTACCAGACTTTTTGGACACCCTGTATAATAGGGACCAATCAGGTTACCTTTACAAGTGGATACCAAAATTAAAAAGAGCCAATCAGTTGACAGCCAAATTAAAGTTATTGGCTACTTGTTCTTTCACTTATCTTTTCCGGGTTACTTTTGACCCCCTCACACCTGATTGGTTAATATTTATTGTCTATGAAATTTGTTGTATACTTTAATTATTCATTCATGAAATGCAAAAAAGCAGCATATAGAGTATGAAAAAAAGGGTTTATAAATGTTTCATTTACAAATTTTATAAAAATATTTAATGACAGCTAATTAGGCTGGTTGATGGCTGAGAGCACTAAAACATAGGTCAAGATGCCTTTATTGTTGAGAGTCAAGGCATAGACTCACAGGGTTTGAATCCCACTCGGGACATGGATGTTTGTGTTTGCCCTTTACTCTGGCCAACATGGTGACAGAGCAGATGTGTTTTATTCAAGTGCGTCCATCCTCCCCTTGACCTAAGCGAAAATCTGTAATGAACCTTTGATTTCCCTATCGCTCTTATAGGATAAGATAAGAGATAATATATCAAACAACTTGAAATGATATGTCATGAATGAATATAACGTAAAATTAATGATAGTCGAAATTGGTTCAAAGGCATCTGGTTTATTGGGAATTGCGTGGTGGAATATAAAAAAAATGAAAAAAATAACAAAAATATAACGTCAAATATATAATAATAATAATAATAATAATAATAATAATAATAATAATAATTAATAATAATAATTGTAGCAACAGGAATAACCTACCAGAAATACCGAAAGGTAAAACTCCATGTTGCCCCCCAACAGGCCAGAGCCCAAAATGACATATATAAAACAAAAAATAAAATAAGCAAAATAAAGTCAGGACGGCAAGAAAAAAAAAGCAGAGTCAAAGAAAACAAACTCCAACAAGTAAAGTAATACAAAAGACCCAAACAACACTAATAAATTACTAGTGGTAAATAGGCCATCCCGTATGGGTATTTATATAAGCATAATTACTGTATTCGTTTTTTCACCAATAAACAGCAAGTTATGAGCATTGTTATGAGCAAAACCAATGGCTACAACAATGGTATTCAAAATTTACCACGCGAAACTCATTTTCATGCAACAATGCGTTTTTTGCGGACAAAAAAAAAATAATTTTTTTTAGTAATAGTAATGAAGAAAATAATTAGAGAAAACAAAAAAAAATTTTATAGTGGATTAAAAAGAGACAAAGAATTACAAGTAAAAACGTCAATGGAATTAGTGATATTAGATGAATCGTGTGCTTTAATGATTTTAAAAGATGGATCAAGGAGGCGTAAATTCGTTCTCCACTTTTTGCATGACCACAACGTCCGTGGTTTTCTGCTTGATTGAGGGACCCTGATTCCAATATTTTCAAGAATCCAGGGAACCCAAATCCTTCCATTTAAGATATTAATAAGGATATTAATTAAAGAGTTCGAAAAGACTTTTTTCAAATCAAAGATGTTATCGAAATTAATGCTATCCAATTGATCTTTAAACATAGTCTTTAAGAATGAGCAGAATTTATCAATTCTAGTTTGCAAAAATTTTGGACTTTGGGTTTCGTCAGAATACCATATCCAAACACCATAAGCCACTCTGGGAATAATAAATTGTTTAAAAACAATCAAAAAGGTTTTCACATCACCAAAAAAATTTCAGTAAACATTTTGAAATTCCTAATAATCTGCTGGTACTTTTGGTTACTTCCTTTATGTGTTGCTCAAACGAAAGGCTGTCCTTAAAAATTATACCCAAGTCCTTAATTTCGTTTCGACGCTGGACTTTTTGATGCTGAAGCTCATATTGGAATATGAAATTTGTTGTTTTTCTTGAATAAACCACAAACGCGGATTTCTCAATGTTCAAATTAAGACCATTGTTGGTAAGCCATTGGTGAATAGAAGATAATGCTGACTGAAGTTTTTCCGAATCATTCCAGTTCTGTATACATATAGATATCTTTATATCGTCAGCATATAATAATATTTCAACATCCAATTCTCATTAAAATATAATTTTAATAATAAGGCTGATATGTGGAGCATAAGCTTTTGCGTGATTGGTCGTTTTAAAATTTACTTGAAAATGGCTAATTCAACAACTGGAAAAGATCTTGAAGACTCAAATTTGTCAAAGTATACGAGGGGCGGTCATAAAGTAAGAACAATCGCTTCTGAAAATGTATGGTGCCACTGGGAAGCAACGTCCCTCGACTACTGAGGATATACAAAGCTGTGCTTAGTGCAGTACCACTAAACGCTTCCAGAGCACCGAAAGCAACATGGTGTAGCCCATCGGAAAATTGGAGATGCGAGCCGTGATAAGGTTCCTGCATTTGAAGGAGAAAACAGATTCATCCATAGTGATAAGCCACTTGAAAAAAACGTTCAGGTCAGCCTGACACAGGTTCAAAAGCTCGGAAGCTGCAGAAATCTTATCACTACTTGCACCTCCAATTTTCTAATGAGCTGCGCCATGTTGCTTTCGACGTTCTGGCGGGGTTTAGCGGTACTCTACCAAACGCGGCTTTGTATCCTCCATCACTCGAGGGATGTTATTTCCCAATGACACTAGACATTTTCAAAAGTGATCATTCTTTCAAGTTGATTGTAATGACTTTAAGACTTCATCTTGTACATCTGGAGATCTGACATAATTCCTCTAAATTTCAATTCATGAAATAATTAGTTTGGCTTAAAACCCTAATACCATCTGCACTACAAAGCTAAATTAAGCTAGCTTAGGCTAGGGTGTTCACACTATCCCCCTCTCTTGCCTGACTTTGTGATACTGATGGCCTTTTTATTTTGCCAGTTGGTTCCAGGGAATGGTCCAGACATTAACCAGCAAAATTCCAAGGCAAGTGCGTTTTAGTTTATTTTTATTTCCAAATGCACAAATCTAATAAGACCCCTTTTTTTTGCCCTCCGAATTTAGGAAAAAATCTTGTTTTCTATACGAGGGTTGGGGCAAAAGTCATGGCAACTATTTTTTTTCTTGAAGATACCAGTCTGGTTGGAAAATGTGACATATACAGACGAAAGGACAAGGTGTTAACTACATGTGTGGACAATGAATAGCACTGAAATATCATAACACACTAATTTATTACGGTAGTATACAGGGCAATATGGCCTTCACGGTGCAAAAGAATGACAACAAAGTACACATAAAGTTGACATGACAAACCTGGGCCTAAAGACCCTCAAAGTAGTCCCCTGCTACTGTCATCACACGCTGCCAACGATGTGGGAGGCGCTGAATACCATCAGCCCGAACGTTGCTCATCACTGGTTGACACACGTCCTTGCTGAAACTTTCCTACCTACCATGCTACTGTACGGTATGGTAGGGCATTATTCCCAAGGGCTTCCACTAATTCACTGTGACATTCTATCGCATTTCTTCCTCGGAGAACGGCTATTTTGATGTAAGCGCGCTGCTGAAAACGGGTTACTTCCATCTTGCACGACACTCACCAACTGACTGATTTCACAGCCCTCGCTGCGCTACTACCAGCTATCACATAGCCATCTGTTGTTCTGCATACACACTATGCCTGCAGAACTTCCACACGACACATATACGTTTGTGATCCGTTCACATATCTACAAGAAAAAAAATAGTTGCCATGACTTATGCCCCAATCTTCGTATTCAGGTAAATATGTAATCAGTTATATTATTAATCAACCTACTACCGCTCCCATTAAACACAGCATGAAAATATATAATTCTCTGTAACTACTTTACAGATTACTTTATTTTTCGTTGTTTACAGTTTAATAACATTGTTATGAAATAACTTTACATTGCTAATAATAGCTAAAACCATTTAGACTTTGCACGTTCATATTTGGCCATTTGAAGTCGAACACAATCTGCAATTTCTAGTGCACTTTTATTTTGTCCATAATAATCAACAAATTCACCTTCAGGGTTTAGTAAATATATGATAATTGTGTGGTCAACCTGTAAGAAACAAATAACATTTTTAGTAATTTTTATCTAATCCTAAGCTAATTCTTAATATTTTGAAATCATCTGGTATTTTTAAAAACACTATTCTCTTCAGACCCATTTGAAAAATGCTGCCAGCTTGATAAATAAAGGATTTCATAATGCTGAATTATGTTTCATTAATATTTAATTTTCGTCCACCTAGCTACTTTTCCTCTTTCCACCTGATAAATTTTTTGGGGGGAGAACACTGAAAAATATAAGTGTAATCTGTATGCACAGAATGTTTCATATTCTTAATGCATTTCTAATATTTGCAACTCTTTAATGAAACTGAAATCAAATGAACAAATCAACCATTTTTTTTTCATTGGTGCAGTACTGCTGCCAGAGCATAAAAATCACACTGTTCCAAGTTTCCATCTTGCATGATGTGACAGATATTAGGGCAGTAATCCATTTTTAAACCATGTACTATGGCATATCGATAGTTGTAAATTCATATATGATACAATGTTACAGTTCATTCAGCAGAACTGGGGGAATAAATGCCTCCCAAAGAGGGGAAAGGAGAAGAAAAAAAAATGCCACATGGACTCTTTATCTAGAAGCTAGCAGGTTAGTACTGGGCATCGTATCCAACATTGTGCAGCTTGTCATTCAGATATCCAAAAATGACAGTCTATAACATGGAATTTGTTTTTCTGTATATCAAAACAAAATAACAAAATGCCTTTTCTTGTTTGTTGCAAGACCGCCATTTTGTGGTTAAACAATGTGCCTTAGCAATAGCTAACGATATTAGATTGCATCAGTCAGCTTGAAAAAAAAACAAAAACAACTTACTGTATTTTATCTTTCATTTGATATCTC
Organism: Rhysida immarginata; assembly: GCA_023313115.1. NCBI lineage: Eukaryota > Metazoa > Arthropoda > Chilopoda > Scolopendromorpha > Scolopendridae > Rhysida > Rhysida immarginata. The sequence goes on from JAHWFO010057280.1 coordinate 21,266,527, forward strand.
TCAGGCCATTAGCCTTTTATTTAGCTTTGAAATTTTTAAAATGCATCAAGGAGTTCTGAATAACCCTGTATATGTACAGTAGTATAAAAGGCCCCAAGAGTTATTTATTGACAAATACAAGTTTAGTAAAATTTTCATTAGCAACAACAATGATTTGTTGTTTTACTTTAAAACTATACATTGCATATCCATCACTGTATATTAATTAATTTACAGATATGGGACCAATGCATGTGCATGATATACATACCGATGCTCCAATCTATGAATACTATCAAGTTCCATCTTCTAGAGAAATAATAAACCCAACTGTAGGTGAAATAAACAAATTGAAATAAGTAAATCCAAATACAGTATGATCTGCTTTATATGAAATTGAAGGGACCAAGGTTTTCTTTTGTAATATCTGAAGATCGTATATAGACTGAGTTAGCAAAACTCATGGGATAGCAAGCACATTGATTGATGGGCGTGGCTCACGAATTCACAGGGGTAACGGATTCTGGGAATGGACCATTAGACGTTGTGGGAAGAGTTTGTATAAGGGATTAATCAGAAATGGCACGTCGTCGCGAATTGACGTCTTTTGAACGGGGTATGATAGTAGGTGCCCGACGCATGGGAAGTTCCATTTCGGCAGTGGTGCAGGAATTTGGCTTTCCCCGCTCAACTGTCTCCAGCATCTCAACTGTATCGGGAATGGCTGGATGAAGGCATCACAGTCCCACAACAGGCACCATACCGGGCGTCCAGCTGCCCTGAATGATCGTGACCGGCGACACCTGGGATGAATGATTCAGAGAGACAGGAGCGCAACAGTGCAGCAAATCACAGACCAGCTCAATACTGGCCGCACTAGAAACGTCTCTCAGTGGACAATCCGTCGGAATCTGCATGCCCTCGGGTTTGGCAGCCATCGCCCTACACGGGTGCCAATGCTTACCCAGCATCATCGGACACTCCGGCGTGCATTTGCCACCAACCATCTTGGCTGGACTCTGCAACAGTGGCGTAACGTCATATGGTCAGATGAGTCACGATATCAACTGTACCACGCTGATGGGAGGCACTGTGTGTGGCGCAGACCTCACGAAACGATGGATCCCGCATGCCAACAGGTGGTGGTGCAGGGTGGTGGGGCGTCAGTGATGGTCTGGGGTGCATTTTCCTGGTTTGGAATGGGCCCTCTGGTTATCCTGGACCAAACATTGAATGGTCCACGGTATCGTCAACTCATCGGAGACCATCTGCACCCGTTTTTGACATTTCAACACCCTGACGACGTAGCAGTCTTTCAAGATGACAATGCTTCACCACATCGCTCCAATGTCGTCCGCGAATGGTTCGAGGAGCATGCAGGAGAGGTCCAACGACTGAGCTGGCCAGCCCGGAGCCCTGACATGAATCCCATCGATCATATCTGGGATGCTGTTGAAGTCAGGCTCCGGGCACTGGATTCTCCACCCACGAACGGGCAGCAACTATCTTAGGCTCTGCAGACTATGTGGTGTCAACTGCCTCCAGAAGTGTACCAGGGACTTGCAGGCTCACTACCACACCATATTGCTGCACTCCACAGGGCCAGAGGTGGCCTGACCAGATATTAAGTAACTATCCCATGAGTTTTGCTAACTCAGTGTACATCTTGCTTTAAGGATATATGGTGATTATTCAGTAGCAAAAGCCTGTAATGAAGCTAGTCTTTTCACGTTCGACTCAATAGTAATTTGGTCGAAATTATGTGAATTAGTTAGAGCATTTGATTGCAAAAGCACTCTTCTCATTATGTTAAGCAATGGCTAACGACTGCTACTGACTGCAGACAAGTAAAGAGGTTATTAATTCAACACCATATGTAATTTCTAATTTTCGGGAAAGATATTTTCAATTTAATACATTCAAATTGTGGAACACTTAATTTGCGGCAAAAAAAGTTTGTACACATCATCATTGACATTCTTATTCAATGATCGCCCAGTCAACATGCGGTGTAATTTCATGAAGACTTAAGTCTATGTAGATGCAATTTTAATAACAATATACTGTGTATGAATTTTATAATATATTTGACAAGACTATACCATAAAAACCACAATGTATTGTTAATTACTTAAAAAATAATCAAGAATAGTTGATTGCTTTCGCCTGCTTATCAAATTTTTATGTACAAAACTACAGGTTTTAAAATATTTTGAAAAATCTCATCTGTAACATCATTTTCGCACATAATACAAGTTTGTAGGATTTCTAAAGCTTCCTTAACCTTCTTTGATGGCAGAAGAACAGGAACTTCCTGTTCATTGTTTTCATAGGCATTACTGTCTTCATCCAATTTGTCAATTTCTTTTTCCTGACGAATCTCCTCGACAATATCATCAAAGGTGCCGAAGTGATGTTGGCATTGTCCATGTTTACAAAATCTTCGAAAGCAATGTTTAAGAGTTTCTTGCGATAAACCTCTTTACTTCGAATTACCTCCTATTCTTCAAACTCCTGGAAAATTGTTTGGTCTAGTTTAACATCATCATTCTTTAACCTGTGTCCTATTTGCACGTGATCATCAACTTCATGGAGAGAGGGAGAGAGATCCTAGTTCTTTGCTGCTGGATGATTGGATTGGAAATTCCAATTTGGAATAAATCTTCGGGTTTGCAGGCTTCCTTTTTATCACTGCCTCAGTGATCCAATTTCTTGCACTCATCTTTTGCATTAGCCCTTTTATTTTTGGCATGGGTTTACCAGTGGTTGGTCAAAAATTGGGCCAATCAGAAATAATCTAAGTTCACCATATATATGTAATGCCTTTCATGGAATTGAAAATATGCCCTTATAAGCGAAGTTCACACTGTGTCCACTGAATATTTCCTCGAATTAAGAAATTTCTTAAAATTTTATTAAAAATTATTTCTTATTATTCGAAATTGATATAAAAAACGTTTCGTATTAAGAGGAAGATTTTACATGTAAAATTCACTGAGGGGGGTTGGAGCATGGAAATCATTTCGTATTAAGCGAAATTTTGCAGTAACCGTTTTCTTAAATAGATCATATCATCAAACTGCCGTATTTCAATTATGAGACAAAATTTAACTACATTCCTGTAAGTCCTAATATCCCAGCTCATGTTTTGGATACCCAATTGTTTACATGCACTGTTATGGTGGATATCACCAGCAAATATTGCTATAGGTGAAGCGTTTTTTAATGTTTTGTGATTGAAATGACAAAATAACATTTGAAATTCTGATGCAAAAAAATAAATATTATATGGGTGAAATTTATTTAAAAGAAAAATTTTTTGCTTCTCCTGAAAAATTTAGTTGCTATATCCCGTTCACCCTTTGTGGGTGATGTAAACAAAAACTTCATTATACTGCATAATAAAAAAATAAACATAAATAACCTCTGGGTTGTCGTTAAGAAATAGACAAGAGATCCACTTGACCACTAAAAACTAGACTTTTATTAGCACAGATGTGCATTTCTATCATAATGTGATCATCAGTCATGTATGCCTTCAATTTCCAATTTCTTTCTTGTTTACCAAAAGATTTCATACGCTTTCTCTCTCTCTGTGTTTCATTAAGTAGCCATTTCAATTGATTAATAACTAGTCATAGTCTTGTCTTGACTTTAATAAAATCTTAGAATAGTTCAAAAAATTTTCAAATGCAGTAAAAATTTACTTACAATGTAATCCAAATCTACATCTTTAGGCCCAGCACTGTAATATACACGAAAACCTTTTGCAGCTTTATCAATTTGTTCTTTGGTCCCTGTAAGTCCTATTAACTTAGGAGAAAATTCTGTGGGGGAGGGGGGGGGGGAAGAGAGAGAGATTATAATAAAATTTAAATTATGCACAAATATAATACAATAATTTCATTAACTGAAAACATGGACCAATTTATTTGATTTTAATCAGATCAAAAGCAATAAAAAAAATTATAATTACAAAGTCCTAAACCATTGATTCATCCCTCAACATGAAATATCTGTATATTATGTAACTGGATAAAAATCCTTATTCAATGTTCTCCTTCCTTCATCTTTTTCATCATGCTCTAAGTTTGCTCTCTTTTCTTTTGTTATAATTTAAAAATTTCTTGAGAAACTTCAAATTTGATGAACTTACCGTATTTATTCTACTATAGTGCAAAACATTTTGGCCTTAAAAAGCACCTAAATTTGTGGGACTGTATTCGACAAGAAGATAATATTAGCGATGCTGGGGAGGAGAGGGGGGGGGGGAATCAAACGAACTTCAGGCTGGCAAACTTCAAACGAAATTAGCATGTAATATACATCACAGTATATTAATTCACTTTTTAATTGAATTTCCCGTCGCCAAAAGCTAATACAAAAATAACTTCTCAAAAATATGCCAATTTCAAAACTGCCTTGATTTGACAAAGTTGCATTTCCCCCCAAAATGTTTCATTTACTAATTTAACAGACGAATATTTAAAATACCCCAAAATTAAATAGTTATTTTCTTTATTCAAAATTTAATACTGTTCAACATAAATTATCAGCAAACAGAACAGTAATTTCTTCTGTTTTTCTGTATATTCTTGCATATTATTTCTTGTGAAGAGTCAAAAATGGGGATCACATTATACAAGGAGATAAAATTTTAACTTGTTTTTTGGGCTCTGAAAGTGGAATCGCAATATGATGAAAGTCAAAATGATGGATCCGATTTCAGGCATTTTTTCTGTGATGTCTAATGAATGTATCGTAATGTACGACATGTGCTTCGAAAGGTTAACTTTCACAGTTTAGTTTCCACGCAAATTTTCACTTTCTACTGCTAAGGGTCAGCAGCAAGCGGTTAAAGAAAATGGCCACTCCTTCGTTGTTGGCCACCTTGTTCCCCCAACTTGACCCCAGGTGATTTCAAGGATCATGTGTACGAACAACTACTGCCTACAACATTAGATGAGCTGCATGTCCACATCACTGCAGCCATTTGTCATACTGACTGTAACATGGTATGAAAGTTTTGGCAGGCAATAGAATATCAGCTTGATGTGTGTCAGGTTACGTAAGACACTCACATAGAACACCTGAGATGTGATACGTTTGAAGTAAACTTTGAATGTTTACCTTTCGTAGAACATGTTTCACAATACCATATGTTCATTAGATTTCACCAAGTAAGCTTCTGAAATCGGGTCCGTCACTTTGACTTGTACAAGATGTGCATTATAGTAGAATAAATATGGTACTATCTTTAGATGTTTAAGCATTATATTTTTAAAATATGCATTTTATTACCTGCTACGTATTTTGCAACTGCTTTAACATCATCACGATCTGGATCAACGGTAATAAATAATGACTGAACTGGTGGGACTTCTGGGGTTTTTTCTATTAAAAAAAATTAAAAACATGTTATTAAATCTCTGTTTTTGGCTCCGCTCCCCTTTCTTCTGATAATCTTGAAACTTTTTTATGTGAAGATACTATTATACACTGCTAGTCAAAAAAAACGGGTGTGAGGAAAAAAAACTAATGGCCATATCACTAACAACTTTATCAACTCAAGTCTTCCTTCAGTTAAGAAAGTTGTTAGTGATATGGCCCTTAGTCTCAGGATAATAGGTTTCATTGAATAAACCTATTGTTGAATATACCTATTGTTGCAAAACCTATTGTCCTGGGACTTAGTTTTTTTTCCCTCACGCTGGCTTTTTTTGACTCACCTTATATAGTGATTATGTTATGATGTAGTATATTTTTATGTTATGATTTCATTAAAGTATAAAAATTCCCCCCCAAAAAATTGACACCTTATCAATTCCCAAATATCCTGTTTAATTGGATACTTTTTTACTTTTTAATTGATAAAAAATTATTGTGAAATGATGTCAGTAATGATTTTTTATTTGAGTGATAGGCTTTGATACTGCAACAATTTTAACTCTGTCAATCTGTGCTATAGAATATCACTATCTTTTTGAAGGTTAACATAAACTTAAATCCATCAGGAATGGAACATAAATAAAACATAATTTATATAAGATATTAATGCATTAACGTTCGTTAAGTTGCTTTGAAACGTTTTGTAGTATCTCATGTATCATATGATTTAAGTGATCCCATAAGTCACTGTGCAAAGTAAAAGTCACAAAATGAATATCTAATGATACTATTAAATAAAAGCAGATTTTGATTTACAAATATCTGCAGCTGCAACCACAGTAAAAAATGCATACTGTGTATGCAGGGCTTTATTTATGCTGGAATCAGCACTGGACTTATACATAAGCATGTGAATAGGGGCCCCCAAATCCTCAGAAAAACAGGATTTATATTGAGGAAGGTGTGCAGTGCTTAGGGCCCCTAAAGGTACTAGTCCGGCCCTGGCTGGAATGCACCTGTACACTGTACTAGCAATTGTTCAGTAAGAAAAATAGAAATAAAGGGTAAGAAAGAAATAAGTTTCCCACTTCAGAAGGCTGTAGAATGCATTCTATTGGTCCAAATGAGATAAAATTTGAACTACACATAATTCAAATGATGCGCTTGACATTTATTAAATAAAAAATTTTAGTACAAATATTCACCAATAGATGACGCTCTAACACAAATGGTATTTCTTTGCATATATGGAAAATGTGAAACATCATTTGCGTTACAGCGCATGCCTATTAACATTATTCTTCAGATAAAAAAACGGCATGATTCTGCACGAGCATTAGTTACTGCTCTGCACATCAGTATATTGCCTGCAAAAGCGCTACTGGTAAAAATGTTCTACCAAAATCAGAAAAACGCCATTGCAGCTGTAAAGGAATTCCGTCCTATGAAGCGTACTTTATTATGTTATTTCACATTGACAAAGCATATGAAATGGGTTTATGTGTATTACAGCGTCACCTATCAGATTTTTATACTAAAATTTTTTATTTAATAAATGTCAAACGCACCATTTGAATTATCTGTAATTCAAATTTTATCTCACTTGGATCAATAGAATGCATTCTACAGCCTTCTGAAGTGGGAAACTTATTTCTTGTTAACCCTCTATATCTTGTATATGCACATTTATGTACACAATGCTTCGAAAAATACATTCATTTGATGTAAAGAAGATTGAAACTGAATTTCAGGAAATAAATGTGATTTATTGGAGGTTCGGTACCCAATGAATCCTGTGTGTATGTTGAAATAACATTGCAACTAAAACTAAAGGGTGATCCAAAAGTCAGGAAAAACTTTAAAACTCAATAATTTGCACATGAATGCAAATAAAAAGATTCTGTTTGCACAGAAAAGGCTGAAATAAAGTTGGATTTTTTATTTAGGGAAAAAACAATTAATGCTAGAATTGTTCGGTTTTGACCGACAGATGCCGTTGTCAGGTTACAGACATCGGTTTATGCATATTTTCAGACGGTAAGATGCCAGATTAACTATCGGTGAGATGGAACTATCACTATCTGCTGAGTCAGTCGAAATAACACATCTGAGTCAGTCAATTGATTGATCGCTATTGGAGAGCCTAAGCCTATTATTTTTTATCCATTTATTCGAAATAACAAATTTCCGGATTACTAGAAAATTTTGGATTTAATAAGGAAACAATGCTATTATCCAACTTACAGGTCATCAAATGTTTTGAAACATCTTGTGCTGACCTAATGGACTTTTATTCCACTGTGAAATACATACCCAAAAGTAATCGGACACTTTCGATTTTAGACATTTTGTCAAATATCTAGAAAAATACTTGACGAATTATCCTGAAACTTCAGGGGAGTAAACAGCATGTTACAACTCATATATTTTAGTGAAAGTTTTGTACCGAAGGCAATAAGGGGCCAACAACAAATTGAACCAAAAAAATAATGATTTAAATGCATTGTAGCTGTAACAAATGATTAAGAAGCTTCTTTTACTTATCTGTGTTCATTTGTAAGAGAATAGCATGTATATTCATGAAGATATAAAAGTTTCTTTAAAAAAAAATAAAAATGTTTTCGTAAGTTTTTTGTTTATAACCTGCAAGAATATAAAAATTAAATATTTGATGAAGTATGAGTGCTTTTATTAACTAATGTTTAACTGCGCATGTGCAAGCTTTACCGGAATTTTGCATAATTTATTAGCCATGTATAGAGCTACTCTTATAAAAAGCCGAAGCAAATATTGTGAAAATTTAGAAAGACATCGCAGATAGAATGAGTTGAATTTCAGTTGCTCTCAAAAATAAACAAAATGATATGGGGTTTTCTCCAAATTATTATTTTTGGAATGGACACCAGTATCAACTTCTCCTTACACTGATATGAAGGCATATTAGCTTCATACTGACTTCATATCAGCGTAAGAGAGGTAGATACTGTTGTCAGATCCAAAAATAAAAATTTGGAGAAAACCCCTTAGCATTTTGGTTATTTCTGAGAGCAACTGAAATTCAACTCATTTCATCGACGATTTCTTTCTGAAATTTCACGATATCTGCGTGGGCTTATCAGAGTAGCTCTATACATTTGGATAATAAATTATGCAAAAGACATTCTGGTAACGCTTGCACATGTGCAGTTAAACATTATTTAGTGAAAATGCTCATATTTCATCAAATATTTAATATTTTTATATTCTGATTGGAGGGTGTTGTCTCTACTGTAGCTTGTCTAGTTTCCTGAAAATGGCATTGCATTGGGTTGAAAACCTTGCTTGTTATAAACAAAAAACTTACGAAAACATTTCAATTTTTTTTAAAGAAACCTTTATATCTCCATGTGCTATTCTCATCCAAATGAACACAGATAAGTAAAATAAACCTCATAATCATATGCTACAGCTACAATGCATTTCAAGCCTATTTTACAAAGTGATCCCAAACATTATTTTTTTGGTTCAATTTGTTGCTGGTCACTTATTTGCCTTTGAGACACCTTTGAAATATATGAGGTGTAAGATGCTCTTTACACCACTGAAGTCTCAGGATAATTCGTCAAGTATTTTTCTAGATCAGGGCTGTCCAAATAGTGCTCGTCGCCTGTGTGCAACATAAAAAGCTCGCGGACAAAGCTCACGGCCAAAGCCCAGGAGATAGTCCAAAACTAAGGAGGGGAGTAGGTATAGTTTTTCCTATGCAGTATTGCCAGACTTTAGGGGACGATTCCATTAAATGAGGCATTATTTCTTTTGTTACTGATACTCGCTTGTTTTTCATCTCACATAACATGGCGCACATTCTGAAAAAGCATAAAATCATTGAACCAGTATTTAAACCGGAGTGGGGGATCTGTTTTTTTTTCTTCCATTGTTCATGGTTCGGATTCTAAATGCTTAATATGCAATTGTGTCCTATTGGAAAAAAGAAAATACAATTCTAACTGACATCGAGAAAACTGTCACATTAAAACGAAGGAAATAAAGTGGTAAGCTGCCTCTTTTTTTTTTTACAGTGTCGAATTGATAATTAGCAACTCGACTTTAAGGAACTGATCAACGTAATGTGCTGGGAGGGGGGGGGGGGAGGAAGATTACCCGCGTGCACGGGTGCTGCCCGCGGACAGAAATCTTGGACAGCCCTTTTCTAGATATTCAACAAAACATCTAAAATCGAAAGTGTCCGATTACTTTTGGTTAGATAGTGTACGAATTAGGCCAAAAAACAAAAGCATTAAGAAAGAAAAAACAGGTAACATCTTCCTCTGTTAAATAAAAACTCTTACAAAAATTCTTTTAATAAATTCTTTGATCACTGTACCTAATATATCAATTGCCTCAGCCAGTTTCTCCATTTCTTCTGGGCAAACATCAGGACAATGGGTAAATCCAAAGTATAGCAAAACCCATTTTCCAAAGAAATCTTTACTACATGATGGTTTTCCAAGATGATCAACAAGATCAAAAGAACCACCAATAGCTGCTTTACCGAGAGCTCGTTTTCTTTCTCTTTCAATGGCTATATAAAAAAAAAAAAAAAAAAAAGAGAGGAAAGCCCAAATATTCATTTTAAAATTCTATTGTCATTTTAGTGAAAAATGCTAAAATAATACATGTAATACTGAAATACACAGAAGCGCCAAAATCATGAGATACCTATTCAATATCGTGTAGAACTGTCTTTTGCCTGGCGAAGTGCAGCTACTGGACGTAGCATGGACCCTACCAGTCAGTGTTAAATCCTCTGAAGAGATGTTCAGCCATGCAGTCTCGATACCTGCCCATAATTCCGTTGAGTGTTGCAGGTGCAGGCTTTTGTGCACAAATGGATCATTCGATAATATCACAGATATGTTCGTTGGGCTCGTGTCTGGTGATCTAGGTGGCCAATCAATCATTGGAATTGTTCAGAATATTCCTCAAACTAATTGCAAGTAATATTGGCCCAGTGACATGGCATACTGTCCTTTTGGAACATCCCCTCATTGTTAAGGTACATGAAGGCCATGAAGGGCTGCAAATGGACACCAAGCAGCTTGATATAATGATTTCGAGTCAATGGTAGGTCCAATTTGATTAAAGGACCCAAATCTGCCATATAAACATGCCCCCACAACCTTATGGAGTCACCAGCAATTCATGACAACTTGAGTCCATGGCCTCATGGGGTCTGCATCACACTACAACCTACCCTCAGTTGAAGAAACTTGAATCACGACTCTTTGAACCAAGCTATGTGTTTGCAGTCATCCAATGAATATGTTCACGAGCCCTGGCAAGGCACAGCTTTTGATGGCATGCTTTTAAGTAAAGGGAGTCTTGTCAGTCTTCTGCTGCCATATCCCATCAGTGACACGTTTCTAGTACGCCCCTCATGGAATGTGGCTGTAAATTGGCGTAGTGACGCATGTTTGTTACGAAGGCTTATTCTGCTCGGATGTCGCTGGTCCTAAATATTTAGCAGCTGTGGTTGGCCACTGCACTGTTTATGCTTGAAATGAGGTACTGTCTGTACACCCTTACCTATGTGAATTGAATGCCCACACCACTTCAGAAATAGAATGTCCCATACATCTAGCTCCAACTATCATTTTGTGTTTAAACTGATAATTCCCATCTTATAGCCATAATCATATCAAAGATGTTTCAGACAACTGCTCAGGCACGTACGCAAGGGGGGGGGGGGGGGATCAGGGGGGTCGAACGACCACCCCAAAAATACTGAAGGTCCATGATTTTGATTTCTGTGAATTAAATCTATTGTTTAAATTCTATTAAAAACTCTGAGTGAATGAGGAGGACTGGAATGGTTGGCGAGGGGTTGTTTTTAATTTCAGTTTTTTAATTTTCCATTTTTTTCCTCATTTGGCCTGTTCCAGTGCCGTTCCCCCTCCCCCACCAATCATCCCGCTCCTTGCTCACTCCAGGTAAACAAAAGGATTTTTTCCCCTTTGACCTACACTGAACCGGACCAACAATTCCTCATTCACATCTTTCATTGCCAGAAGATGACTTAAGTCAAAACTGCTTGCGATTTTAATTTTATTTCTTTTCACGGTTTTTTAAATTTTTATTACAAGATTTTTTTTTCACAAAAATGAAATCCGAATTTCATAAGCTGATTTTTTTTTTTTTTATATTAACAATGTATAATAGCATAAACTTCACTAGCAACTTGACAAAAATATCACTGAAATATGTTCATTTTTAATTAGTATTACGGTAATTAAAACATAATAAAAAGAATGGATTATTTGAACAAAAGGTCCAATAAATCGAGAGTTTGACCTCTGGAATAATTCTTGGGTACGTGCCTGCTGCTAATAGTCGAATTGACAACAATGATTCCGATCTGCCTTTTTATACATCTTTTATGCGAGGCAAGCGACCCCGAAAATTTGCATAGCTGCTCCCATGACCTTTGGCACTTCAGTGTAATAAAATAATTTAAATACTGAAACTTCATGCATTAAAATACCAGCTTCTTTTTCTTTTCTTACATACACAACACCAAGAAGAATAACCCCACCAATGGTGAATGTGACTGCTAGAGTTTTCCATGTAATAGGCTGTTAGGAAGGAAAGAATTTAAATCTTAATATTGAAAGGGAAAAAAGGTAAGACAATTAATAATAATAAAAAATAAAAATAGAAAAAAAAAAAGGCTTGAAAATGGGCTTACACTAAAACGTTTTTTCTCTCTTTTAGGTAATTGGGCTATCCATCTTATGGAACATTTGGAAAACGTAGTGTCTAAACAGTTTGTTTCTGGAAACAGCTATAAAGACATATAAAAAGTTATAATTTAATTCACATACATATAAATTTAAAAACCAATAAATAAAATTTTCATTATTTTCATAATGCATTTCAAGATTGATGGCACCGTAGAATACTAAATAAATATTGGTCCATCAATCTGAATTCCGAAATATCCAAACTAAAAGTGTGAAGTAATTACGTGTCTGCTTATTTCCGATAGCAGTTCAAATGACTTTCATTATTTATTACACAAAAAGAATGCCCGCTTGGTCTGTACATTTATCTGGCTGGTCATCCGCAGAATAACTTGAAAGCAGATTAACTTTTTCAAAGTCTATTTTCAGAAATATGAGAATCAAGGTCTTAGCTTGGCTGTATCAACTTTTCAGACTTTTTCATGGAGCCTTCAAGTCTATTGCTCGTGTTAAAACAGTGACCATAAAGAATACCTAAATAATGGCTTGTCATATAACAATCGATTCATCAAGAATGAGTAGTTTTTTACTTTCTGTTTATCTTTTAATCACGTGCACATGATGATCGCTTTGTCGCAGCTAAAGCTCCTTCTTGGAATGTTGCAAGACATTATTTAAGGTTGGAAATTTTCAGCATTTAATAAATGCAATGTTGTCTTCAGGAAATTTAACAGGTGCGTGAAATGAATGAATATCCAAGCAGATAAAAACAGAAAAAATAAACAGCGCATATGAGAGCGCAATGTCATAACAATTTAATGTTTAATTAACTAGGGCAATAAAGAAATTCAGTCAGATGGTGCACCCATTCAAAAGACCTTTATAGAACTAACATCCTTTACCAATATACTTGCACCATATGCATAAAAATTGACTGTTCATAGCCTTACAATGCATCTTGGAAAACTTATCACATAAACAAGGGGAAGTCAGTAAGTAAGTTACAAATGGATAATGAAATGAAATAAATGTCTGAATCAGGTGGTAACTTCCCTTTGTTCAGCTTGAAGTCGCTTGGAGCAAGGTAAGGGCTATACAGAGGATGTTTGAAAACTTCCCAGTTGAAGTTTCGCAGCAACTCAGTTGTCTTGCTTGCAATATGAGAACACGCGTTATCATGCATTAACAACACGCATTTGATGAGGAGTTCTGGTCGCTTCCGTCGAATGGCATTACAAAATTTCATGAGGATGTTACAGTAGGAGTCGGCGTTTACAGTTTACTCTCGCTGCCAGAATATGGTAAGCAATATGTCCTGGTGATCTCAGAAGACTTGTGAGCATCACTTTTCCAACAATGAAGCTGTACAAAAGTCACCGCCTGGTTCAGACACCAACCCAAAGAATTTTATGCTGCTGGTTTTGAGGGGCTTGTGAAACAATGGGACAAGTACAGGGAGATTATGCAGAGAAATATAAGTTTTCAAATCAGTACTCATATTTGTTTCATTTCTATATCCATTTGTTACTTACTTACTGACTTCCCCTCGTATATACAAAGTATATTACTTTAACTTCTATATTCTAGTATTATGCACTGCAGATTAAAGGTAGTCATTATTCTATAAAATAAAATCTTGTTCGTAGTGTTAGTGTTATTTATAGAATGGTTCATTATAAACTGCTCTTTACATAGTTTAATGAAACTTCTGCATTTAATTTAATTACTTATAAGGCGAGATCAGAAAATTCGGTGAATCACTCCTTACTGTGTGATAATAGGAAATGTCTGATTCGCGGCGACATGCACAAGGCATTCTTCTGTATCTCAGCTAACATATGCAAATGTGCCTTCACCATTGTTGACTGGCATACGATCATACGGCAGTGTTTAGAGTGCAATGTGTTTATCACTGATAATGGAGCAGAGAGTCAGTATGAAATTTTGTTTTAAATTGCATAAAACCGCAAAGGAAATCCACGAACAGGTTGATGCTGACCCCTCATTTCTGAAATCTGATACTCAAACAGCTGTGACGAGGAAACTTCAAGCAGTACTGAAAGAGAGTTTTTCAAACGCCATGCAACTTTTGTAAGAATGACGTCAAAAGTGTATTGCGGCCCTGGGGGTTACTTTGAAGGACAGTAAAGTTTCATCTCTGAAATACCGGTCCCTGTTTGTTTTTCCGAGTCATTCACCGAACTTTACAGTCTCACTTTGAACATCAGAATTTTAGAACCTACTAAAATGCAAGTTAACAGTGTTCACCCCAGGCCCTTTTGAAGGGGTACCATTCAGCTAGTTTCGGTGACTGCTTAGCTTAATAAGCAATAATTCTATACAATACAGAATGTTTTGTTTGTTTTTAATTTTTGTCTGCTTAGCTATATTTTTTTTTTTTTTTTTTGCTTCCACCCATTTGATAAAATTTTCTGGAGAGAACAGTGTGAAAATTAAAACCCAAAATCCACGCAAGTCCATAGAATAGAAAGAAAATGGAAATTATACAGTATAGTAAACATTAGCAAAAGTCAACCAATGCATGTGGTGCCTTAAATTTAACTCCTTTAATAGTAACAACCACAGAAGATAAGAGACATGGTGCCACAATGAACCATCCCACAATTAAAATATTGCAACTTTATTTCAAACTTTGAACAAGATTAAGTTTTCGGCATTTTACTCGTAATCGTGCACCACCTCACTTTTATTATTCCGGTGCATCACCTTTCACTTCCCTAATTAGAAAAAGTACCAACAACGCAGGGCGAATTTATCAGTTGGTTAGGAGGTAGAAGGGTGAGGGTCCCCCTCTTAGTACAGATTCTTAATTGATCAGGAATAATGTATCAATTTTTCTCCTAATCAGGAAGTGAAACCGGCGCCCGGTATAAAGAAAAGGTGATTGCGCCGGGATAATAGAAATACAATGCGCCTAGTTTAAGAGTAATGAGAGAAGTGCATAAAATTTTATTTTCTTAATTACTGTATATCCATTGATTATTCTTTTACCCTCTAATAATATTAATTCCCAATAATTTACTTTTATGCTAGATTAATAAAAACCCTTAACAATATTGTTTACGGTAAAACTACAACAATCTGTAAAAGCAATTTTTTTTTCCTTAAGCCTAAATTTCCTTCAAAGGCTGATTTTTTGTTGGTATACATATTAATCAGATCCCCAAAATTCCTGAAAACAATTGTTCTCAGTGCGGCCTCGCTAAACGGAATATGTGCTTGTTTTTATGTAGATTTTTTTTAACACTTACTGGCTTTTGTACGTTTCGCCCACATGACATGGGCTCAAACCTTTCATATAAACAATAAGAGCGTTTTATATTATCATATCTAGAAGATCGAAATTCAGAAACACATATACTATGGGGATTTGACAGTTTTCTAAGGTTCTGATATTCAAAATTATAACATAACCTACGAAATGAGCGACTCAATAGCGCCATCTTTGTTTACAAAGTTTAGTAATGCAGAAAAGAAATCGCGCACAACTGTTAACGTGACAACGAAATTAGACGAGCAACGCAACTCTTTCTATAATTGTTCTTGTTAATTTTCAACGTCTTCATCAGCGTGAATTCAGTCTACACTGGTAATTTTGCATCATACTCAAGTTTGGGATCGGGCACCTGACCAATACATCCGATAAGGCTGCTGTTGATCCGGAAAAGTTGGGCTATCTCAACTCTCCTTAATTGCAAATAAAATTAACTATAATTTATTGTAGTTTGAACCAGTAAATTCACAGCTTCTCAATGAGACCCCTAAGTCCAGAACTTGTGTATGAGCATCACTAATGGGGCATATATAAACTGTGTAAAGGCAAGGTTAAAATTTCATCCTTGATTTTCGTCTCCCGACACTGCTATTACCTGTGTATATGTGTAAATCTTCATACAGTATTGCTGCTCTCGAACTAAAATCCTATTAATTAATATTATTAGAAAAAATATATTTTGGTATGGCCGCGGAAAAAGTTATCATAAAACCTGCACAGTATACAAGATGAGGCATTTATCTTGAGACAACTGAATATCTCGGAAACTAAGCAGTGTACGAAAAAATGTCCAAAATCAAAAGTGAATTATTTCGCGGCAGGTGTGTCGGTTTACTGCTCCGAAGTATGGAATGTTACTTCATCAGAAAACAAAATGTCGTCGAAGGTGGGATCATTGTCGATTTTTTGGAGCATATCCTCAGTAAACTTCTTGCGCTTCGGTCGGTCGTCTGGCTTCAGTTCATGCATCGTCTGGATTTTGTAGGGTGTAAGACGAAGGCGGTGCTTCACTATTTTATGTACGGATGTTATTGGCATATCCAGTTGACGAGCCGCTTGGCGAAGTGATTTACGGGGACTACGATCGAACGCCTCCCTGACCTTTTCTATTCTCACTGGTGTCGCTGAAGGTCTACCAGCACCCTTTTTGTGTAACAGGCTGCCTGTGTTTAAAAATTTTTCATGCCATAGCTTAATTGACTTATGATTTGGAGGATCCTTTTTAAACTTTGTTTTCAACATTCTCTCAACTGTAATCATTAACTTAAATTTTGCAAGCCATAACACGCATTGAGGTTTTTCTTGAATACTCGCCATTGTTTACTGCGTCTTGCGAAAAATGAACAAAAAAACAGAGCAGAAAAACAATTAAAAATAAAATTCAGTCTTGATCTGGTTCGTTGATGTCTCTTCTGTGTTGCTGGCTTATAATGTTGTTGATGGCGTCTAGGATAGGATTTTTATCAAAGTTGGTCTTGCCATTTAGAATTTTATTCGAGGTGACTCACTCCAAGCGTGACTCGTATACTACTGTCAGGGAAGAGGTAGAACTTCTACCTCTTCTAGAATTCTACCTCTTCCCTGCTACAGTTATTACGGAATGCCTAATTGCTATAACAAACAATTCCTTCTAACGAGGGATGAATGAATACGTCGTTTATTGTCGCACATTTAAGCATTATTGCCGCTTGCTTGAAGCACGCGCATGTTTCATTATCAACAAAGGTACCACGCGCCAACAGCGTGTTTCATTATCAACTCACGCGAGGCTAAGAAACTTTTTGAGTTTTTCTTTGTGAATAAAATAAATCACGTTAAAATCTGTAATAGTTTTTGAGTAATAAACATGTACGTATAATATGGGAGATAATTTAGAAACACCTTGTACAATCAGGGATGTAGCATTCGCCGTGCATTTGCTATACATTTGGGCGAGACTGCCAAATTGTATGGCGAGATTCATCGCCTTACACAATACGGTTTCATTGCTCTATACTATGCATAACGATTTTGACTAGCCCCAAAATAAATCCAAAACTACAGCCACTATATTTTATAATGCATTTTTTATTATTCATATAATCTGAAAAAAATTACTTATATGAAAATTAATATGCCCTATTACTTTTGAGTTGATCCTTTATAACGCGACTCGCCCTCTTCCTGCTTAGTCAATTCGGCCCGCTGACCAAAAAGGTTGGAAACGTCTGCTGTATATACACTGCTTTGCAATGAAATTGCCCCACCCACAAGGAGTTATGCGAATGAGCCAAAAATAGGTACACAGCAAAAGATACATCTGAACACACCTTTATTACGTTATGGAGCCATGACCTGCACTCGTTTGTACAGGTTGTCCCAACGAAAAGCGGCATCAGTAGATTGTGGTACCACCTCTAGCGAGGATGCATTGTTCCAGCCGCAAGTGTAGGTGATCATACAGGCGGCGAATGTCATCTTGGGGTACGTCTGCCCAGGCCTGGTGAACCTGCTGTGTCAGTTCATGGAGATTGCGGGGTGATCGTAAACGACGTCCCACCATGTCCAACACGTGCTCAATTGGCGATAGGTCTGGGGACCTCGCGGGCCACGGTGTTATCCTGCTGAAAGACTGCGCCGGGTATGGTGTGCAGAAAGGTCAGTAATACGGGCTGTAGAATCTCTGTGACGTACCATAAGTCACGTGTCGGCTTTAACCAATCGTTTTCGACTTCTCAGTTGTCGTATCTCTGATGCATACAGGATCTCTAACTATTCCCGACCGCAACCTGCGACAGAGATTTTCATTGAAACTGAATACGAAAGTAAAGTTTCTGTCTGCCGATAGAATGGCGCTGCAGGCGCAGTTGGGCAGATTGTACATGCAGCGCCACTTTTAAATAGAGTTTCCGCCCTACCGGGAGCTAGAAACTTTAGCTTCTTTTTAACAATGGAGCTCGATAACCATGAATATCTATAGACCGTGGTTTCATGTTATTTTATATTTAATAAAAAACATGAGATTGTTCTCTTTATCACTCTCGGCACTATTTATTTTCTTCATTGTTATAAGCCAAAAATAAATCTGTTTGGAAGGAGGAGATGAAGTCTTCATCTATCCTAAATAGTGAATCGAAATTTATAAGAAAAAATATTTCTTTCCTTAATAATTATTTTTAATGAATTTAAACTTCATTCAATCATAAACAGTTTATAAATTTATAGTTTTCTCAATCACTGTGTCCTTGCACGGTAATATTAAGAAGAAGCAATAGCAAAACAAATTTTTGCCTTATTACTTACAGTATATTTTTTTTTCATCTGAAATATTCATTCATTTCAGCCAAATTTTAGTAAGTATCTTCAAAAACTATCTTAAATTAGAAAACAATCTATCGTCATTTTTTTACAATTAATATTTTACATGCTTCACGAGAATAAATATTCTGCCATAATTAATTAATCTGAAGAAAATTAATAAACGTTTGAAAATTAATTAAGGCTTTTTAATGTAGAGTTATCTAACTATTATGATTTAATAATAACAATTTTTTTTTCTGAAAACAAATACCGCTGTCAGATTATAATTTAATTATTTAAAACTAATATATATTTTTAATTTGTTGTTTACGGAAGTAATTATCAAAAGAAACACTTGAACCCAGCATAGCCACCGATAAGAATATTTTAAGATTCTTTTAATATTCTTATCAGTAGCTACGACCCAGCTCATGAATCGTTACTTTCATGGCTCCTATATTAACTCATTAGGAATTTATCCTTCACGTACTCTTGATCTTATCGCCAAGCATTTTGTGGGATGACTAGGTAGGGCGACTATACCATATTGGGCATTACTGACTATTATACAGTGAAAAATCTCTGTAACGACCTCTTGATAACGAAAAACTCTCTATAATGTAAACATTACTTGAACTTCGTTGGTTTGCTTTAAAATCATGCATTGATTCACTCTGTGTAACGAAGCAATAATTTAAATAAAAACGCAGTTCTACGGGATTTAATTCGTATGTTTTATTAAATTTGTCATTATTTTTCTCGAATTTCCGTCCGAATTAAAGTTTTAACCGGCAAAGATTGTAATAGCCACTCCGCTTATAATAACCACTTATCATTTCCCTGGCAACAACGACGTCACTTACTGATAAAGAAATCCTGAATATGGTGACAAAAGGTGAGGTGGAGCAAAAGAAAGATGAAAAGGAGGAACAATTGGACGATCCTACCCTTGACGCGGCCAAATTATTGTTTCATGAAGAGGATCCCAAACTATCCCAAAGCATGACAAAATTTATACAAAATTACAATAATTATTGGCATTGCAAATAACATCAATCAGAAAAATAAGAATAACAACAAATAGGAAGAATACTCTGTATGCCAGTAAAATAAGAATACAAGATAAAGATTTACTGGCTTTCCCATCCTATTTGTTGTTAATTCTTATTTTTCTGACTTTCTCATCGCGTTCTACCAATCATGATCATGTTCCCACCAATCACAACTATTTTACCAATATAGTCTATACTTTTTGCTAATTTTATACCATCATAATCTGTAATATAAGGGGTCTTGCATGCTGCTTCTTCATTTTTAATTGCTGGAAACTGAATCTTAACGTCGGAAAATGCAAAGCCGTGTACTTCAACAAAAAGCGTAAGTGTCCTCTGGATTCCCTGGTTCTATTCAATAAGAAACTCGAATGGGTTGACAACTACAAGTACCTTGGCGTTATCATCGACTCAAGACTCTCCTGGAATTGTCACGTATAATGGGAACAAAGCGGAGAGGGCTAAGTACAGTCTTATAGCTCTCCTGGGTAGAAACAGCGCCATCAGCATCGACAATAATTTACTACTGTACAAGAAGTGATTCGGACCATCCTCCTCTATCGTATGCCTGCGTGGGCGACGATATGTAGAAGCAGATGGAGTGAACTCCAGCCGTTCCAGAATGTTACCCTGAGGACCACTGCCGAGCTTGGAAGAAGGACCGTAAAAAAATCATTACATCCACTCGGATCTGAACATGAGTCACATTGGAAAGTGTATCCAAGATCTCCTGGTGAACATGGTGCAGACGATGAACAGCCATGACAATGAATACTGAATAACCTGATGGAAATGAAGTGGCATACACAGTATAGAAAACCGAGGCATATTCTTGATGTCAACTTCGAAGACATCGTCAACGTTTCCTTCCTGGATTATTGGAAGATGTGATACCACCCCCTCCCCCTCCCCCTCTCTTCTGACAATCGACAATATTATTTTTTGTTTTTTCATAATGTGGAAGACCTCTTTGGGTTAGTCAGGCTTCTTGCCTATTTCAATGTATTTCATGTGGAATTTATTCCGGAAGGGTGAGACTCGTTCGTGTAAGCACTGCTTACGTCCCACCTGAACAAATGTACACTTCACTGTTCGATTGTCGATTGCTTCTTCATTTGTATCCTTGATAAAACCAGGAATAAAAGGCCAAACAGGTCGGAGTTTTGTGTGGTTTCTTTCCCGCTATGTGCTGCAAGGCCTCAAGAAGGACAGTACAGAGAACTCATTTCATAATTAAGTTTGCTAAATGATCGCAATGAGGCAAAGCATTTTGAATCAGAACTCAACCGAAGAAATCTTTGTTTTGAGCTTTCTCCCGTGGGTCTCTTTCCAGATACTTTTATTTTTATAATTTCATTCAGTATCCATAATATTAATCGTCATGAGAAAATTTTTTCATTATGAAATATGAGATTTCTGATCATTATCTTTTAATCGACAATATCTTTTATATTCTGTCTTCTCTGTTAGCTAACGGTGGTAAAAATTTTCACCCCTGCTAACAGCCGAAAATCAAATATCTTTAAGGTCATTGATTCTAAATTTTCCTCTGCCTTAAATTGAAACTCATTTTCCTCATTTTAATCCCTGCTGATTCTTCTATTTTTTCCCCTAAACAAAGGATATTCTGTCAATTTTTTATGTTCCTTCTGAAATTTGAGCTTTTTTATTGATCTCACTTTTTCTCAAAAGATTTTCAATTTGGTGAGAAACAATTGTGTCATTGCCATATACATTTATGAGAAGCATTCAGAAAGTTCATAATTTGGGTAGAAAGCAAAGATTGAAGAATGAAATTTTACTCGTGTATTAATCCTTCTCTATAAATGATCTCTGTGAAATCACATATTTTTCCAATCCACATAACCCATTTGATCATTGTGGAAATCTGAACTTTGGCATTGAAGAAAGCATTAAAAAAATGAAAAAAATTAGCATTTTCTCATAGATTTGTTTTGCTGATCTATGACAACTCTTCTACCCAAAAGTACGAACTTTCTGAATGATCCTCGAAATTGTTGGGGGAGCATTTCTTCAGTAGCTTCTTCTACCTTAACAGATTCTTTTTCTCCTTCACACTGGCCGCTTGAATCAATAAGTTTATTTTTAAGTTTAATACATGTATTAAAAGATCTGAACGGATTTAAAACAATTGCACATTTCTTTTAGATATCAAGAGTGTTATCTTTTGGATCCTCCGAAATTCAAAGATATTTTAAAAAATCGTATGGAAAATTAA
This sequence comes from Rhysida immarginata, assembly GCA_023313115.1. NCBI lineage: Eukaryota > Metazoa > Arthropoda > Chilopoda > Scolopendromorpha > Scolopendridae > Rhysida > Rhysida immarginata. Next base: position 21,288,478 of record JAHWFO010057280.1, read on the forward strand.
ATCAAAAGAACCAGCATTTTGCAAGTAATCTTATCCTAAGATATTAAATATGGATATCATCGAGATTATAACTCTCAACAAAGCATAGGTAATAGAAAGTTATTATTCTCTTTTGCATTTTTAAAACAGGATTTGAGTCATAATCCTTAAAGAACGGCATAAAGAAATCACGGATGGCATAATACCAAATATTAAAATCGCAATGTTCAGAATCCTTATAATCTAAAGTCCCAAACATCACAATCTTGAAAGTTTAAAATTCCAAAAATAAAAATCTTTGAAGATATTTAGTTGCATTTTTAGATGGGGATTTCTTTGAGAAAGATATAAGCTGAAAACCATAATGCACTTAAATATCTACAAAAATTTCACAACACAAGTGATCCTGGCCATTAGCGTATAATGCAGATAGTTAAAAATACTGACATATGTAAAAAAATTTTCATCTTCTCTAATTTAAAGTTCAGCTGTTAGTTAAAATTCAGTTATACTGTTAATTTTGTGAAAATTTTTATGACATTTCTGATTGCTTAGAGAATTTAATAATCTATGATGCCATTTTTGTTTAATCTTCGTTCTAAAATAAATCTTAAGGGTGGGAATGTACGAGGGGCATTCAAATTTGACCTAGAGTTTATTTTTTGTAAATTTCACTGTTGTAAAAATCTAAACTTTCATTGTTGGGATCGCAACTACCGCCTGTCATGCAAATGCAGCACCACTCATCCGGTTGCCATGACAATGATTGTTTGAACAAAATGGCGGACAGCGATGTGTCGACCAAAGTGGAACAAGGAATAATCATCAAGTTTCTCCAAGTATCTGAAATCTATCAGAGACTTCAAAGACAGTTCACCGAGTCATGTTTGTCTCGATCATTCGTCTTTGCTTGGTGCCAGTAGTTTGAAAGAGGGCGAGAATCCACCCGCAATGAACCTCATAAGGCAAGGCCACCAACCACGAACAAATGAGCTGATAAACAACAGGCGGATTCATGTCCGAGAATTACTGAACATCAGCACTGGCAGTGTGGAGACCATCATCCACGATAAACTGAAATTCAACAAGATCTGTGCCAGATGAATCCCTAAGCAACTCTCCGAGGATCACAAAACCACCCAGGTGGAAATCTGTTCCATGCTGCTGCGGCGATATGACGGGGAAGGTGATAGCTTCCTAAGGCGTGTTGTGACCACCGACGAGACATGGATTCATCACCAAACTCCTGAAAGCAAGCGTGCGAGCATGGATTGGCGACACACTGATCCATCACGACTCAAGAAATTCAAGATCACACCTTCGGCAACGAAAGTGATGGCGGCGGTATTCTGGGACATTAAGAGTTTCATTCATGTCGTTTTTCTGGAAGAACGTCGAACCATAAATACACCTTACTTCTGTGACATTTTGAAGACGTTCCTGAAGCCGGCACTAAGGAAAAAGCGACCAGGACTCCTTACCAGTGGTGCTTGTTTTCTGCAAGACAATGCCAGACCACACACAGCCAAACTGACTATGACACACTGACAGAACTCAAATGGGACAGCTTACCACATCCTTTATACAGCCCTGATCTCTCCCCTAGTGACTATCACTTTTTTGGACCATTGAAAGACTTCTTGGGAGGTCAGAGGTTCGGCTCTAATGAGAAAGTGAAAAAGGCTGTCCTGACTTGGTTTCAACTTCAGCCTGAAGATTTCTACAGAACCGGTATCCAGATGCTCCCAGAACGCTAGAAAAATACGTGCAGAGAAGCAAGTAGAGTTCTTTGAGAAATAACTGGTGTGTGTGCGTGTTTTTTTTTGTAGTTTCCTGATTTTATAAAAAATAAAATTGAACGTCCCTCGTATGTTAGCAGGAATTTATGAAGGTATCATCATCAATTCCTCTTACACAGGCCAACAAAAATTTACTTTTTAAAGTCATCTTTAACATTAAAATCTGATGTCATAAAAAAATTTAACATCCACTGCACTCCATAACGATGCTGCATTTAACAGTTGTGTTGGTGACGACCTGACAGATCGTTCGATGACGTCCAGCCTCCATTGCACTCCTGTGGAGGCTAAATCATTGTCTGAAGTCTGTAGCATGTTCCTCCAGCGACTGCCGTGTCACAAGGGTCGTGTGTGGAGGCGCATTATCTTTTGGAAGATGCCGTCGCCCGCGGGGTAAAAACAGTTCATGAGGGGTTCACGTGGTCCCCAAGCAGATCGACGTAAGAAGTAGCACGCAGAGTGGATGTCAGATGCACCAATGGACCCATTGCATGCCACGAGAAAACACCCCAGACCAGTATGGAGCCTCCACCTGCCTGAGTGGTCCCCACCTGACAAGCGGGATCCATGGCTTCGTGTGACCTGCGCCAGACACGGACACGACCATCGGCCCGATACAGCTGAAACCGTGACTCGTCGGACCAGGCAACCCTTCGCTAGTCCTCAGCGGTCCAATGTCGATGTTGGTTGGCCCAGGCTAGGCGTTGCCGACGATGTGCAGCTGTCAAGAGTGGCACCCGTCGTGGCCTCCTGCTCCCAAAGCCTGCAGCTGCCAAGGTTTGCCGAATTGTCGTCACGGACAGAGTTTTGGGACGTCCCTGGTTGTACTGCATGGTGATTTGGTCCGCTGTCGCCCTTCGGTCAGCAGTTGCAAGCCGGGTGACCTGGCGAACACCTCTGGCATCAATGAGGCGTGGGCGGCCCGTCCGCTGTCTGACATGGGTTGTAACACCTCGTTGGATGTACCCTCGATAGACCCTTGCAACGGTTGTGCGGGAAAATTGCAGGATATTGGCTACATCTGATACTGAGGCACCCATCCGTCTGGCACCAACAATCATCCCCCGTTCAAATGCGACTAGCTTTCGACGTGCTGCCATTTCTGCAGCTAATTTTGCTTACCATGATTGTGTGATATCAAGGAGTCCTGTGAACCTGCATTCCGAGAATGGACGCAGCAGGATCTATCTCATTACGGACAGGAAACCTGATTGGAGGGTATGCCATTGCTTTTGGTGAGTGAGTGTATAGTTATAAGAATTCTGGTCAAGATATAGGCTATATAACATTGCCTTATGTTATCAAGGGATGAACTGATCCATGTTATTTCAGAAATTAACCGAATTTGATTTTGGGATTTGGTTTTCAGAATAGTTAACTGTTCACCTTATTTCCAATCCACTTAAGATTTCTATGTTTCTGTTTACAAACTGAAAAATTGAAATCGTGCGCTGTTGAACTTGTGCATAGTATTTTCATCAGTGAATTGATTAAAATTTCTCCTGGACCAATGCATTTTTAGTCCTGTATATAAAGTAATAAACTAAAAGCAGGGCTAACGCTGTTGTGTAGAAATTGATTTGGTGCCCTGCATAAAAATTACCTCGTGTTACATTTCGATTTTTGTAAACGTTAAAAACAACAGAAAATGTGCACAACGGGAAAAAACCTCAGCGAAAAATTAATATTTTTTTAGGTTTCCTTTGTGACCCGATCTTGTGCGGTGCACAACTTGCACACTTAATTGCGCCGGCCCTGCTGAACAGTCTTCGAGCGATTGTCGTGTCCACATTAATTGCTTCGTAGAATATATTACCATTAATAATCAGACACCCATTGGAAATTGCTTATATGATGTTAGTACGATGTTGATCTACATTTGCAACTATCACAGTCTGTACTCTTAGAGAAGACTTTCCACAAAGTATTATTAAATGATTGCAAGTTTATTTTGTTTCATTCATCCTGTATAATGGTAAGCAAGTTTTCTCATAGCTTTTGGTCAATTTGATTTGGCTTGCAGATGGTGGCAATCGCGGAGGAGACCAGTGCATTTTAGATGTATAATAGCCAGCTTTAATATTGTTTCTTGCGATCTTCATGGATTATGAACTTTTCGCCTCAAGTTCACTGGAATCAATAAAAACTGTGTTAGATGCAATGAGTGAATCTTTTGAAACTACACTGACAAGGGGACCCCAGATAGCCTTGTTTTTTTGCGCGCAAGCACACCCCGGAAGTGCGCAGAGTTCAAAAAACATGGCGGAAAGAGGGGAAGCAAACTTGTTAGCGGCGATCGCCAAAGAATTGCAGTTAGAGCACTGTTATTAAGCATAAAACATTAATTTTGCTGTACAATTATTCGTCTCGAAATAATTTATAAGATGAGATAGGCATCCATAAATACTACTTTTATTTAAAATTATAAAGCACCGCGATACATACCCCCTCACCAACGCAACGTATTACTCGACGTTGCACACGAAGCCAGCCCCGTGTTTGATTACCGTATTTAATAAAATGAAATAATAAATTAAGGAAATGGTTATTAATTACTCTAGACATTTTTTACTGGAAGGCAATTAGCTAATTGTAATAATCTATTTTAAAAACTAAGTTTGTTTAGAAATTTGAGAAGCCATTCAATTGCCATCTGCTGCTGTCTATTTCATCTGAATTGGATTCGTGCTTATTGCTGTGAGTAGTGGAAGAAAGAAGTTCCGTTAAGCGCATTAATACACCGCTTTAACAATGGACTCCTTGTATGAATATATGTGCTCAAATTTTTTCGTTTTCGTGGTTTATTTTGAAAGAAACAAAAATCCGCATGCTCTTATTTTGCAAGCATCTATTGTAGCTTCAATTGAGTAACATATTTCAATTTGGTGGAAATCTGTGACATACATGTTCGAGGGATTCCCTTGTGAGTG
>JAHWFO010057280.1:21298185-21321667 GCA_023313115.1 Rhysida immarginata
CAATGGGCACTTATTTGTTTACAAATATCTGGATGCGCATTATTCACGGGAATTTTTTCCAAAAACCCCACAAAATTAGATGAACATTATACACCGAAAATTAGAGAATAAAAAATCAAATTTTTCCTGTCTCAATTACATAAAGCCACTTGGCTTAGTAGCCTATAAATCGTCCATTGCCTTTAATTACTGTTAACTTCGCGATCAGGTATTGATTCACAGAGATGTTTGGCTTCCATATTTATGTATCATTCATCGATCTCCTCCAAGCATTGTACAATCTTAGCCTTTCAAATCACTGATTTATGTGAACTGTTGACAATTTGAAAAAATTTGCCTTACAAAAATGCCCGGACACTTTCTAGGATTTACACCGGGCGATAATGAAAGCCAATCGGGTATCTTAAAACTCCGTTCGTATGTCGATCTAGCAGTATATATTGAGGCATTATCCTGTTGCAGTTGTTAAAAGGGTTCAGTAATTCTATCTGCATAAGATAGCAAATGTGTATCCCGTAGCATCTAGTCTTGCTACTTGGGAAAGCAATATTAGTTCTTAGACCTCATGCAAATCCTCCCTATGTCATTATAGGTCCACCATCGGATTGGCGTTTTCAGTAAGTTAATTTTCCCTTTCTCAAATGCCAGTAGTGTTACCAGCCATCTGTCCCATCCAAACGGAACTTCTCATCATTCCAATTAATGGTCTCCCACTGCTTATCAATCCGTCTCATGTGCTATTTTGCCCATGCCAATTTGGCATCTTTGATAACAGGGCTGATCATGAGTAAATTTCCACGATATTGCAGTGCACAGTGAACAGTTGATTTCGAGGTAGAAATATTCACTTTATGTGCCAGTTTTAGAATTGATGTCATCGAGTAGCTGGCTTCATTTAACAGGAGACATTTTTGTTTGTCACTGAGTGCTGATTACCTGCCACCACCATGTTTTGTTATATAAGTTGATTCCTGCTACCACTGGCACCTCTTTTACCAATCGAGCTACCGCGGACATTAACCGCCAAGCTGTTACAATCTAAATGTTTTAAAGAAAACAGCAGTTTAGTGGGTGGCTTTATGCAATTGTGACGCACTTTATACCATGAACTAATAACTGCCAATATTACTCGTCTGCACGGCTCTGCTTGCCTGTAATAAACCGGAACCTCTACTGCACAGAGTCGTCACCTGCGACAAAAAATTGGTTGTAACCTTTCTGGATAAAGAATGGTAAAACAAGGCACAGCCTCCTAGACGGCATCCTAAGCCACCCATATACCTCAAGAAGATAATGCTCCTTTCATGTACTCCACAGCCGAGGTTTTCATCGGAGATTTTTTGTAAGAGGCCAACCCATCGTGCAGAACGTTATTGTGCTAAATTGCAACAGATGTACCAGAAGTTGCTGCAGAAACAACCGGCTTCGATCAAGCGAAATGGTGATGGTCTGCTCCAGGACAACGCCCGTCCTCAAGTCTTAAAACGAACGATGCTGACACTAAGTGCTTTGGGCTATGAAGCATTGCTTCATTTTGCGTATTCCCCGGACTTATCTCCTAGAGCAGGGGTCGGCAACCTGCGGACCGCGGTCCGCTTCCGGTTTCTTTTCGGCTTCCTACCGGATTCCATGTGGCCCGCGAGATTTTTTAGAAATACATAATGAGCGGCCAGAAATAGGATAATTTTAAATTATTTTTTTGAAAACAGTGCACTTTATATTAAAAATCTTAGAAAAGGTTAAAAATCTGTAATTAAAAAGGTTGCTGACCCCTGTCCTAGATATTATCATTTGTTTCGTAGCCTGGATCATTTCCTGTCGAAAGACTTTTTTCGTTCAGGATCATGGCCTTGCCGGACAGATGGCAACTATGTGTCGATTCACAGAGAGATCATATTTTGACTAGGCTATCATAATTTTCCGTTATTCGCGTCCAAACGTGTTGCTCGTTTACAGGACATTTCATTCACATTGGCCCAATACGATGAAAGTCAAAATTAAATAACCAAACAAACATTAGTTGCAAAACCTTTTTACTTTTCTCACTTTCCTCGTTTATCTTGTTAAGTCATTTTCAATGATGTCATTTTGAGGAACGCAAGGGCTCGTGGAAGCAAATTCATGAATAGATTTTCTGTTTGCATTTTTATCTAGTTGCAGAGTGATGACACATCACTAAACATAAGGTAATCCATAAAAAAATTTCAGTTCGTTCTCAAGGAATATGAAATACTTTTTTTTTTTCAGAGCTAAGGAAACTGTATGTGACGAAAGCATATTGCCAAATGCGCTCACCATTGAACAATCTTCTTTTAGATTCTGTGGGAAAAAAAGAAGCAAAGTAAGCTTAATAAATCAAGATTCGTTAAACGAAGTGACTGGTAATTGTCAGTTATGCACATATCGGCAACTGAATTAGAAATCTTGATGGCAGTTAATACAACGATCACTTCTGGGGTATTAATCCAAATTACAATATTTAATCACATATATATATATATACTCCGCTCTACTTTGTTCGGTAGCAAGGATTGAGACCCATTACAGTAACTTGCTTTGTTTACAATTTTATAAGATGCTATGCTTCATACTTAAAACTACAATGGTATTCTAGAGAAATCAAATATTTCTATCTTGATAGTTTTCTTCAGAAGATTCGTGATTCAGCTTTCTTCAAAATTTGCCACACAACAGAAGACTGCGGAGCCGAGTTATGCGAAGCGCATGTATAAATGCATAGTTGAGTTATCGCAACTGGGCCACCATGGGGGTCCTTATGGAGGGGACCCCATGATGGTGGGTGTCCATAGGAGCAGGGATCCCCATGGGGGGGGGGGGGGACCAAAATAGGCAAGACAGCAACAGGGCATCACCAAATGAGCTGCACCTTCAGCTGGAATTTCGTTGCCATATTCATCTTCAATGGTGCAACAAGCACCATTTCATTGTACAGGGTGATTCTAAAGTTACTGTGCAGTAGTTTCATGGAAACATATACTGACAGCGTGTGTTCCTAGTAGAGAATGCGTTCCGGAGCGCTGGCAAATGCGAGGGTTGTTCAAGAATTTTTGCCTCCTGGTCCGTAATTTTTTTTATTTGTTAATCGATTTTCAAAATTCTTTTGTATCTGATACTTATATATGTCTTCTATGTAATGCACTATTCACTATTCGACATAGTCCCCATCCCTTTCCACGCATTGTGCCAACGCGTGACTAGTCGGGTGAACCCATCGGGGAGGAATTCCGGGGTTGTTGTCGACACCAGGATTGAATGGCAGCTTTAGATCCTCTTCTCTAGCACGATAACTCCCGCCCGCACACGATCGCCGCACACCGGAGGCATTGTAGCGCCTAAAGTTCAAAGATGAAAAACTGCAATTCAAAAATGAAAGACTTTGCACCTTGCGACGTTCACCACTTCCCAAAGAAGAAAGAGTACCTTACTTTTTGGTACCAAACTTTTGTTCAGTCAGGTTGCCCGCGAGTTTCTGATGCTGCTGTGAAACAACTCGGACAGAGCTTTGCCCATGGACCTAAGACTGCGTTTCCCAACCTCTAAAAATTTATTAATGAACCTTCGCATGCCTTAGATTAAAATATTCGCACCCCATTGTCCAAGTATAAAAGAAGAGAAGTTACTGATTCCATTTAGAAACATCAGGGCAGAAAGGATAATCATTATTAATTGCAATCACTTTTCCTCGCACTCCCGAGAATGGTTTTTCGCACCCTTGGTTGGGAACCCCTGCCCTAAGAAATCAACGTAACGTGTCTTTTGCGAGATTGCCATGTGACCGTTTGGCGCGTATTACATCAACGTTTACATCTGAATCCATGCAACTTACCATGGTACAAGCAATTATTGATGCAGATAAAGTGGCTCATCAGAAATTCTGTGGAAATTTTGGATTGAATAGCATAGACGAAACAATCCTGGACAATCTTTAGAGATGAGTCAACATTCACGACTTAGAATTTGGGATACCGAGATTCCACGTGAAATTTTCGAGGATGTTTATGACAGCACAAAAGTGAATGTTTTTGGTGCCTTCAGCAAATTTACAGTATACCGCCCGGTCTTTTTCATGGAGAAAACCGTAAATGGTATCGTGTATTTGAACCTGCCCTAAAATTTCCTCTTTCCACGAAGATGACCAAGACGAACGCCTTCACTATCAGCAAAGACGGGGCGCGTCTCTTCAGCATCGAAGTACGGAATTTCCTTGATAACCGATTGTTAGGTCGATAGATTGGTCGAGCAGGGTCTATTGCGCGGCCACCTCGCTTCCTTGATTTAACCTCTCTCGACTTTTTTCTTATGGGGTTTCATTAAAGAACGAGCATTTGTTACACCTTTACCTGCTGTTCTTGCCGGGCTGAGAAAACAAATTTACGCCGCAGTTGCTGAGGTGACGCCCATGAACTAGTTGGATGTCTGCCGTACGAATGGAAATCACATTGGGTCAGGTTTTAGAGTCACATCGAGCTATCAAAATGACTGTTGGAAGAAAATCTTGATGTTTATTGCTCGAAAATGACACTTCAACCGATTCAGTGCTTAATCTGAATAATTTCTATTTGCTTTTAAAGTCGTAAAGTCCTTTGTGAATCGCCCTGTATTTCTATTCTGAGGGATATGCATGTTTCATAGAGGACAATTGCACTTTACAGGGTCGGGACAAATTAATATGACCACCTCTCCTCACACGTGTTGGAACGTCCCATGGTATGCAGATGAAAAATCATGGCAAATCATTAAAAGCTGACAACGGCAGACGTGTAGTAGCATCCGTTAACACAGCAATTGTCGCCGTCATGGGCAGAGCAAGTGACCTGTCGGACCTCCAAAAGAGGATGATCATTGGCTATCGAGCAAGGAGGGCAGCATTTCAGAAACGGACACCTTTGTGAACTGCTCTAGGGCTGCCGTTGTTAAGGTGTACCGCGACTGGACGAACCAGACAATTTCCCGGAACCGAAGAGGTAACTGTGGGGCCCCACGGGCCATCGTTCCTAGAGGCGAGCGTCGGTTACGACGCCTGGCCAATCGGCGTGCCACTGTTGAGCAACTGACACAGCAAATGAATAGTGGGCCACTAGGCGTGTCAGCACCAAGACAGTGCAACGATCCCTCTTGAGGTTGGGGCTCCGGAGCGTGCGTATGGTAACAGCACCCATGTTGACGCCTGTGCATCGCCGAAAACGCCTCCAATTCGCAATGGGCTATCGCCATTGGACCTCGGCCGAGCGGGAAAGGGTTGCTTTCTCTGACGAGTCGCAGTTTCTGGTGAACAGAGTGGACGGACGATGGAGAATTCGCCGGGAAGCATCTTAGAACAGGCATCCCGACACCATCGTTGGCAGATAACAGACTGGTGGGGGAGGTGTGACTGTTTGGGGAATGTTTTCGTGGTATGGTCTGAGTCCACTGATACCGCTGGGGGGTACACTGAATGCTGTTCGTTACCTGATGATAGTCGCAGACCAGGTACACCCCTTCATGTGGACAGTGTTTCCTCAGGGTGATGGCACCTTTCAACAGGACAATGCTCCCTGCCATACTGCCAAAATTGTCCACGACTGGTTCGAGGAGCATGAGGATGAATTCAAGCTATTCCCATGGCCACCAAACTCCCCGGACCTCAACCCCACTGAACATTTGTGGGACCATCTCGATCGACATGTCCGCAAGCTGGACCCTCCACCACGCACGGGATGCACTGATCGCGGACTGGTCCCAGATCAGTGCAACCACCTTTCGAGGACTTATTGACACTGCCACGTCGACTAGCTGCTGTGCTTGCTGCCAAAGGTGGATATTCCGGATACTAGCAGGTGGTCATATTAATGTGTCCCGACCCTGTATATCGTGCAAAAATTATTCAAGATTGGTTTCAAGAGCATTCCAGCGTCTTTCATGTCTCCATCAGATTACGGATTGGAATCTTGCAGAGAACGTAGAGGATATGTTGGAAAAATAATCTGAAAGAGTCATCCACTTCCATTCAATCTGAGCGATTTAAAGGCAGATCTTGTGAATGCTTAATATTCTCTATTTAAGCATCTTGCCCACTCGTATGCGTGTTGTAAATTAACACAACAAAGGAAGCCCTACAATGATGATAAGAGGTTTTTACTTTCAGTGCCTGATATGTGTATAATTAATGTGTTAAATAGAAATTTAGAACGAGGCCCAATTGTTTTGTGGTAACTTCACAAACAACTATATTTAATATACTTATGCATATAACGGAAATAGTTTGCTTCTATGTAAATATATACACTGATTGGAAGAAAGTAATCGGACACTTTCGATTTTAGACGTTTTGTCGAATATCTAGAAAACTACTTGACGAATTATCCTGAAATTTCAGGGGTGTAAAAAGGATGTTACACCTCATATATTTCAGGGAAGGTTTTCTCCCGAAGGCAAATAGGGGACCAGCAAAGAAGTGAACCAAAAAATAATGTTTGGAACCACCCTGTAAAAAATAATGCTTCAAATGCATTTTATCTGTAGCATATGCTGAAGAGGGTTGTTTTACTTTTCTGTGTCCATTTGTATGAGAATAGCACGTATATTCATGGAGATATAAAGATTTCTTTAAAAAGGTCGAAATGTTTTCGTAAGTTTTTTGTTTATAACACGCAGGATTTTCAACCCAATGCAATGCCATTTACAGAAAATTTGACAAACTACAGTACAGACAACACCCTGCAATCAGAATAGAAAAATATTAAATATTTGATGAAATGTGAGCATTTTTACTAAATAATGTTTAACTGCCCATGCGCATGCGTTACCAAATTGTCTTTTGCATAATTTATTAGCCAAATGTATAGAGCTACTCTTATAAAAGGACCAAGCAAATATCTTGAAAATTCAGAAAGATATCGCCGATAGAATGAGTTGAATTTCAGTTGCTCTCAAAAATAAACAAAACGATAAGGGGCTTTCTCCAAATTTTTATTTTTGGATCGGACACCAGTATCAACTTCTCCTTACGCTGACATGAAAAAATACTGACTTCATATTGACTTCATATCAGCGTAAAAAGAAGAATTGATACTGGTGTCCGATCCAAAAATAAAAGTTTGGAGAAAGCCCCTTATCGTTTTGTTTTATTTTTGAGAGCAACTGAAATTCAACTCATTCTATCGGCGATATCTTTCTCAGTTTTCAAGATATTTGCTTGGTCCTTTTATAAGAGTAGCTCTATACATTTGGCTAATAAATTATGCAAAAGACAATTTGGTAACGCATGCGCAGTTAAACATTATTTAGTAAAAATGCTCATATTTCATCATATATTTAATATTTTTCTATTCTGATTGCAGGGTGTTGTCTGTACTGTAGTTTGTCAAGTTTCTTGAAAATGGCATTGCATTGGGTTGAAAATCCTGCGTGTTATAAACAAAAAACTTACAAAAACATTTCGACCTTTTTAAAGAAACCTTTATATCTCCATGAATATACGTGCTATTCTCATACAAATGAACACAGAAAAGTAAAACAAGCCCTTTTAAGCATATGCTACACCTATAATGCATTTGAAGCATTATTTTTTACAGGGTGATTCCAAACATTATTTTTTGGTTCACTTCTTTGCTGGTCCCCTATTTGCCTTCGGGAGAAAACCTTCGCTGAAATATATGAGATGTAACATTCTTTTTACACCCCTGAAATTTCAGGATAATTCGTCAAGTATTTTTCTAGATATTCGACAAAACGTCTAAAATCGAAATTGTCTGATTACTTTCTTCCAATCGATGTATAATAGATTCTTGCAACATTCCAAGAAGGAGCTTTAGTTGCGCGTGCCCATGTCAACAATGCTTAAAAGATAAACACAAACTAACAGTGTATTCATTCTTATAAGTAGCTTTTGCTAAAGCTCCTAATAGGTTTGTATGTTTAAACAATGCCTATGAAATCCTATTATTTGAATAAAAATACTGGTTGGTCCCTTCAATAGTTTTTCTGCCCATTTATTGCATTTTTAGAACATCTTTTCTTTCTGGCCCAAGACATATTTAGGCCAGAGGAAATGTGTAATTATCCGTAATTAAAAATGGAATTTGCTTTGCTCGAAAGTTATCTATTACTGTGTTGGTCATCTCTGGAGAAATGGCAGCAATTGCCTCAGACATGGCGTTCTTGAATGCTTGGTGATAAACCTTCTCCTTGAGATATCCCCACAGGAAAAAATCGGAGGGGGACAAATCAGATGAATGATGGATAACTTTCGAGAATGGCTTCGGCAGTGCATCGTTAATAACGGTCACTACCCGAAAGATACCATTAAGAAGTGGGGGGGGGGGGGGAGTAAACTGTAAAAAAAAAAAATTAGATTGTTAGTACTTAAGTTGAAATTGAAAAGTAGAATTGTTCTAAACTGATATATGATATTATATTTTCCACTTATAAAAATGTACAAATGGAATGTACTTTAGTTCGAAGAAAGTAAATTTGACCACTCGAATGTAAAAACTCACGATGACTTCTCGTAGATCCAAAAGTTGAATTTTTCTAGAGGAATAACACACTCCTAGTCGAATATGGTGGTGTTTACATATTTAATTTACAAGTATTATTATCATTTTATTTCTTATATTATTTTCATTACTATCATATTCATTTTCTGTATTTGGAAGGAACTGACATCGTTCCATTTAATTTATACAATTTTCAATTACCATCATATCCGACTGAGAGCATGTTTACCATCTGAAAATGAGATCATCGAAAGTTAACATCTAGGAAGATATCCAACGTTTGGCATCTACATAATAGTCATCTTACCACCGTATTCGACTAGTGTGTTACTTCTCTAGAAAAAGTCAACGTTTCGATCTACAAGAAGTCATCGTGAGTTTTTACATCCGAGTGGTCAAATTTACTTTTTTCGAACATTCCATCTGTAATTTTTTATTATTGGAAAATATCGTATCATCATTCTACAGTAAGGCCCAAAAGTCTTCTCACCCCCCCCCCCCCCCTTGAATTCCAGCTTCGTCGCATGTCCTCATCACTCAACTCATTTACAAATGACGGCCTAAAAGATTTTAATTCCACATCTTTTTTCATGTGCGTTAGCTTCGTCGTTTTTGGAATTCCAAGTTCAGAAGATCTTTTCCGCAATAATTTTTTGGGAGATCTGGTCACAGAATCTCCCACTGGTGCACATGTTGGTTGTCGTGTTGATGGTATCCTCTTTTTATCCAAAATGGATCCAGTTATGAAGATCATCTTGCCATCGCAGTATCGTTTGCTTTGGCGGAGCTTCTTTATTGAATCGTGCCGCAAAGTCACGTTGTACATCTTTTATGGTTTCCCCGATGTGTTGACGTTCATGAGCCCAAGCACTTGCAGAACATGTTCTTCCACACTATAAGTACTTGTGTCCGTCATCTGAAATGAAATTTGGAGTATAAATATTCATCAAAAAGGGGGTGTGACAAGACTTTTGACCTTATTGTAGATTGCTAGTATTGTAGTTTTTCTATAACTTTTTTATTCGTTTGTTATTGCCTTTTGAAATGTGGTACTCCATTCTGCCGCACCCTGTATAAATGCCAAAATTATAATAATGAAAATTAAAAAATTAACAAGAGTCACTTAATATTCACTGGAAGCCCTTGGAAATCCAATGGATGAATTTTAGGATGCAATTTGCAGTTCTGTTATTAATTTGGGAACTCCACTCAGAATAATGCTGGAATGTCGACTGGTGAACATCCCAAATTAATAACAGAACAACAAACTGCACCCTAAAATTCATCTATTGGATTTCCGAGGACTTCCAATGAATATTAAGTAACTCTTTTTAATTTTTTGTTTTTTCATTATTATAATTTTGGCCTTTATATAAAGAGGATGAACGGGCCCTCCACCCCCTTAGCTGCGACAGTTTTGGCCGTAGAAGCCGCCATAGTCGTCTAATTGACACGATACATCGTGCCCTCACCACCGCAGACATTCCATCATCACTGCAATTTCAAAAATTATTAGTTAATGATTTATCATAACTAAATTTATTTTTAAGTGTAATTTTACGATATCCAAGGTAGGTAATATTGGGATGTCATTATATATGTCCTTAATATCTATTGTCCAAATGTCCGAATTAGATTTAAGTTTTATATTGGTTAGGAAGATTATACTAAATTTAAAAATCTGTAAAAAAAAAATTAACATCCTCCAAATGAAGAGTTTGTTATACAGAAAATACTGAAAATTACACTTTTTTCTGTTTTGAAATATAATTTTCTCACCTATTAATTTATTTACTATGATAATGTCACTGTTGTTATTTTTCTTTTTAAAGGAAAGGTTTTATTGTATGTAATGGAACTCCACATGATTATCTTACTGATATTGATATTATAGCTCTTTGCAAAGCAAACAGGCTGGGCTTGAAAATTAAAAAACTTATATTAAAATATAATTTCATAACAGATTTTGGCATTTGGCATTTGGCAAATCTAATGAAGGTAACAAATAACATTTACTTTATACAACTATAAATTATGTCGTTTTATAAAAAATAATTTTCTTTTTATATTTACACTACCTTACAATAATGGAACGGACAGTACACAGGTCTGGGAAAAGCGATATTTTACTTTATTTAATAGTTTGTTGGACCTCCGCCATCCTTTTGGGCAAACTTCGATTGACATTCATGTCTGTGCCCCAATGTCTGTCGAAAGTCGAAACATGACATGGTGCATTATTGTCCTGAAAATATCAATGTCATTACCAAAAACTTTGCACAGCATAAGAAGCACCATGCCCGCTTATGAACGTCCGATTTAAAAGATACGTTCTTCTAGCTGAAGATATTTGTGGACAGTTGCCTGAGACACGTCTATACGTTTTGCAATCGACCGTTGGGTACTAGGGTTTTCCTTTGTGACAAATTGCCTCACGTTTCGAAGTTTAGAGGTAACGTTTTCCTTTCTATTTTATATGGCATGGTATCTTAAAACTGGTTTGCAAATAGAGCAATGGTCCCAAAATAAAGAAAGAACAAAAAAATCTGTATTTTTCAAAATTTCTCGAGGCAAATCTTCCTCCAAGATTTCCTTGTAGGCTTCAGAGTTCAAATTGCCTTCAACTGATACAAAGGTCTCAAGCCATGCCATGAAAGACACTTCCATACTATGACTCCATCACTTTCAGATTTTACGATTAGAACGATGCGCTCTGGTAAAAGGCGCTCACCTGGTATTCGCATACCAAACATACTCATCCGATTGGAACAAAGTGTACTCTACAAAATGTTTTTCCACTCTTCGATTCCAATTTCGGAATTCCAAATATCATTGGAGTTTGGCAGCCTTGTTGTTCGATGAGATATTTGGCTTGTGTGTCTGTTGGAGCTCCTTGTTGATGATCTGGAGTGGTTTCTTGCGGTTTCAATGAGTTTTGGAGATGCGTGTTCCGATGCCTGTAGTATTCCATTTCTTCATGATTTCTTCATGATTTCACCATGGCTCTGATAATTTTCAGGAAATTTCATGAATTGACATGCTGATAATATTATACCAACTTCTTTCGTGAAGATTATTACTCGAGAGTCTCAAAGTCACTTCGTTTAGCCATTCTCCACACCAACACAAAAAAAATGACATCAGCTGTTGATGTATGAATATGGGTTTCAATGCGCAAATCATATTTCATGTAAATTAGGAGGTGTCCGTTTCATTATTGTAGGGTAGTATATTCAAAGTTACTCATGGGAAATTCATCTTATTATATATTTGTATGTTTCTTACATTGGAATAAATAAATAAATAAATAAATAAATAAATAAATAAATAAATATACAATTATTCTATTCTCAGGCAAGCAATGCTACTTTGGAGTACCTTTGTTTAACTGGAAATTGCATTTCTGAAAAAGGAATTCTGTTCATTTCTGATGCTTTAAAGGTTTTTAATTAATTTATGAAGAATAAATTTTTGGTGGTTTGGTTCGATCTTTAAGACAATAACTGAGAGTAATTATGTTGGACGTTTAGATCAATGTTTCATTGCAAGAGCTAATACTGTCGGAGAATGATATAACTATAGCCGGTGGATTTCATTTGGTTAATGCACTTCTTGTGAACAAAACCTTGAAAATCTTCAATGTAGAAAACACTGGTCTGGTAAGATGGGCAATAAATTTCATTAAGTAAAATATTTCAACGAGCACTTAATACCTTAAGGTGTAAGGTGGTGAAGGGGCAGGAAAAAATGGAAAAATAAAAAATCAAGAAATAATTTAGGACATTTATATCATATCATATGATGATCGTTCGTTCGTTCGTTCGCAATATTATTTTTATTATTATTTCAATTAAATTATTTTCTACATCATTTCTGCTTCCTATATTATTCCAACTGAGATTTCCATATTTGGGTCTAGTATTGCTCATAAATACAAATACAGCGGCGAAGCTCTAGAAATATAAGGTGGAAAGAACATTTAGCTCATGTAAGATATGACAGGTCAGACAAATCGAGCATCGTCAAACATATGGAAACTGGTCATGGTATTAGTTTAGATAAGTTTAACTTAAGTTGTTAATTAGGTCTGTCAATTCAAGAAATCAATTAGACAGCTTTGAGAGTATAGAAATCTATAAAAGGGATTCTAAAGAGTTATTAAACATACTTAAAGGGCCGATTTCAGACTCTGTTCTGTTTGATTTAGTGGATTGATTCTGAGTCTTCTTCTTGTCTTTTATCTTTATTGTTTTTTGTTTACAATTTGGCCATTTATTTTATATTTCTTATTTATTATACGGGTGGATCCTCGTTATAACGAACTCCTCGATGTAACGAATTATTTTTGAAGTCCCAGCAAATTGTAACGGATTTAATGTAAAAAAAAAAAAAAACAAAAAAAAACAACCTCGTTGTAACGAATTTCAATGTCATGAATTCCTCATTATAACGAATAAAATTTTTTGGTCCCTGCAATAATCTTAACTGTTCGTTGTAACGAATTTTCACAAAACACGGAAAGAGAGAAATCGTTTTTTTGCGCTATCAATCGAAAGAAAATGTTCTTGATTCAATGTTAGGCAAAATTGATGACATTGAAGCACAAATTGCAACTACTGCTTGCAAAAGTTAAAAAAAAAAAAAAAAAAAAAAAAAAAAGAAGCACACAGCAGTATTGTCATATTTTGGAAATAAATAATTTTTTAGAACGATTTTATTTTTTTTTATCCCGGTTATAACGAACAAATTTTTTGGTCCCTACTATTCGTTATAACGAGGGCCCATCTGTATCTCGGAAACTGAGATCGCTAGAGGAATGAAACAAGTGGTATGTTTATTTCGAAAGTCGTAAGAGAGATGGCGCCAACGAAGAATGAAATTTCAGTACGCTTTGTACAGCGCCACCTGTCGGCAACATTTGTAACTAATTTTGAAACTTCCATATCAGATTTTTACGGCTTTTGAAATAAACATACCACTTGTTTCATTCTTCTATCAATCTCCGTTTCTGAGATATTTACTCTTAAAATCACTGAGTCCTTCTTGGGACACCCTGTACTACGTAATAAATTTGTGGAATGTTTGTTTTTTCCTACAATTATTCACCATTATCAGATTTCCACAATTTATTAGCTTTCTTAGAATATACAGGGTGATTACAAAAGAACTTCACACTTTTAAAAATTTATTACATCAAAACTATTCAGAATATACACACACCACATACGGATTCTTAAAGAAAAACTCTTGAAGTTTATTGTGACAGTTAAAGATGTTCAATATGCCCCCCTATCGTGACACGGCATACATCAATGCGGTAGTCGAATTCGTCCCAAACCCGCATTAACACGTCTCCATCAATCCCACGTATCGCTATCGTAATGCGTTCTTTCAGCTCGTCTAGGTCACAGGGAAGGGGTAGGGTGAAGACCTTGTCCTTTATACACCCCCATAAAAAGAAATCACAAGGTGTGAGGTCGGGGCTCCACGGTGGCCACTTTGCAAGTTCCAGGTTATTGTTTGCTCGACCAATCCACCGCTGTGATTTCTTTTTATGGGGGTATGTAAAGGACAAGGTCTTCACCCTACCCCTTTCCCGTGACCTAGACGAGCTGAAAGAACGCATTACGGTAGCGATACGTGGGATTGATGGAGACATGGTCCACATGTTAATGGACGAATTCGACTACAGGGGGGCATATTGAACATCTTTAACTTAAAGCTCTAGATTAGGAAAGTACGGCAAACCTTTTCCGCGCCGCCCGCAGCTGCTGATTGGTAGAACGGCTGTCACGTGAGTTTGTCAGCCATTGTTGGCCCAAACGCAGCGATAGATACCATTGAAATGCATGTGGAAGATGCAATTTAGATTATATTTTTAATGAAATATTCGTTGATTGGTCCTAAATTTAAATCCGAATAAGCAAAATTTCAGGATCCTTCAATTTATGCTCCTTGGAGGATCCTCAATTAATAAATTCGTTAAAATATCCGAAGAAGTAATAAGAATCAAGTAAGTTTATATTATAACTTTACCGAATGTTATAGAAAGGTTGCATTTTGCAATTCTCAGACGATCAGAAAATATAATTTTTTGTTAAATATAGTTCTTTTTAAGAAAATACAATTCAATATAACAAGGTTAAACTGTCTGTGAAATGTGAGGCAAAACTTGAAATAAAATGTCTATGTTATTTTCATTTTATTTTAGCGAAGTTAATTATCACTCATCATTAAACTTGAATATAACGTATGAAAGTGAATAATGAAAATTTGCTATTTGGGTGAAAAAAAAATATAGAAAATTTTTAACTATAAGATTTTGGTAGATTTTTTATGTCAATATTATAAACCTCCATAAATGAATAAATTTCAAAATACATTGCATGTGTTGTTATTTTTTTGTAATTTTTTTTGTAATCAAACGGATAGATTTTCCAAATTATAATTTTTAAAATTTTCTATCAAAATATAATTATCAAAGTAATTTTTATATTTAAATCAAAAACTTAAAATTTAATAGTCCTATTTTATTAAATTATACTTGATATTTTTTATAATTATAATTATAGTTTTTTTTAATAATTTAATAATTTTTATAATTTAACAAAATTAAAATTGGTAAAGTGAAATTTTTGATATAAATATAAAAGTTAATTTGATAAAAGTTTATTAAGTTATATTTTAATAAAAATTTATAAAATTATATTTTGATAAATAAAATTACAAAAACTACACACAATGTTTTTTAAAATTTATTAATTACATGTCAATCGTTTATTAAGGATAAATAAATAAAGTGAAAAAAAAAACTAAAAACTTAATCTGGATATCAGTAAATTGCCTCAACATTATCATTATTTATATGTAAAAATTTTTAATTGAAAACAAAATTTAAAGAAATAGCAGAATTTATTGATTGTCAGTTATATTTCCAGACGATAATAATAAGAAAATTTGCGAAAAGTATGCATTTAAGCGGAATTTTAGAGGAAGCGTAACTCACTTGATAGGGCCAACTGGGCCAACAATGGCGGATTTCGTAGCAGACGACGAAGTTTGCCGTACTTTCCTAATCTAGAGCTTTACTTTAACTGTGTCACAATAAACTTCAAGAGTTTTTCTTTAAGAATCCGTATGTGGTGTGTCTATATTCTGAATAGCTTTGATGTAATAAATTTTTAAAAGTGTGAAGTTCTTTTGTAATCACCCTGTACACTACCATGCCAAAAGTCATTATAAGTAAAGCTAATTAAAACTGCTGATGTTAACATATTTCTAGAGAAATTCAGGATATTTGACCAATTGAGCGATATGTTAACACGTCTCTCTGTTTGTGCTATGTATAGGTAATGGAAACTCTCGTAGCATTCATAATAGCTACAGAACATCACACATCTCTTCAGAGTTTAAATTTAAACAGGCCTCTGATATACAGTGAGCAGGAAGAGGCTACAATTCATTTATCAAATATGCTTAAAGTAATATTTTTCATGATTATTCACATTATTATCATTTAAGAGACTATTTTTAATTTTTGTAAATTTCGAAACAGGTTAACAAAGAACTTAAAGAAATTCACCTACAAAAATTTGGTATAACTGACTTTGGAATTAATCTAATTGTTAAAGGTTTACTGTATAATCAAACGTTATGCCATTTGGATTTGAGCTGGTAAGAAATTTTTCGATTGAAAAAATTATTACCTATGCTTGGAGATCATCTCCAGTTTATAATTATTATTATTTACTGGTAAGAAATTGTTTACAAGTGCTTAGATATTTTTGGCCTACCACTCTCTAAGAGTGAAGGCCTATGTGTTCGTTTCAGAAACTTAAAATTTTTTTTTTTATTGAAATCGACTTAAAAAGTCATGATTCGTAAAGATATGTTCAAATTTTGAAAAAAAAAATTTCCGTCTGCATGTACGTATGTGACAGCTAACTCCTCTGAAACGGCTAATAGCAAAACTAAATAAAAAATATACATGCTTAGAGGGTACCTTAAATTGTGCCTTAGCGTAATTTTTATGTCAATTAGATAAGCCTTTTTAGAGATACTAATTTTTTTCTAAAAATTAAAAAATGGCTATAGCGTTCAAACCAATGATGTGAATAAAAGAACCAACGATGTTCTTAGTTTCACATCATTGGTTCAAACCACCGAACCAAACTCGATAAACTTGACATGTACGGACTCCTCTCGGAAAGGCGAATTTTTTTTTAAGTGACTTGTTTGGCTGTGATGAGACATTTAGGAGTTATTAACTATCCCCTCCTTGCCCCCCCCCCCCCCCAAAAAAAAAATTATTTTTTCTTTTTTAATATTTGGGGGGGGGGGGGGTCCTCAAACTATGCATTGAGGTTTGTTTGTTTTTTTTGTTTTGTTTTTTTGAAATGGGCTAAGCCTTTTTAGAGTAATTTTTTTTTCTAAAAATGAACAAATGGCAGAAGCACTCATTTCTTTGCCCCAAACATAATAAATGCGTCATGAACAGCTTTCCTCTTATTGAAAAAAAATTTTCTTTTTTGAGTCCGTATCATCATCTCGTGGTAGGCCTGTGCGAATGTACCATTCCGCCATTCCAATTTATTTTACATGTAGAATATTAACATTTCGCTTAACTTTAACAAGAAACAACTTTATCAAAGGATGGTAGGAAAACAAAAAAATTATATCCCTAAAATACACCAATCACGATTGTGACCTAATATGACTTACTTTGAAGAATGCATACCAAGATATACGGCATGTTGCAGACCACTTGTATCAGGTCTTTTTCTCGGAAGTTCGACGTCCTAAAGCTTTGGGGGAAATTTTACATGACTAAAGAATATGTGAAGAATATAAAGATGGCTATTCCATTTTCCAGAACTGGCTTGCCCGGGGTCCTCCCAAAAACTTTAGGGCTTGATTAGGGTATCGTTGGATAGGTCTTGGAAAAAGAAACATTTTTCGTAGTAAACGTTTTTCCCAATCGGCTTCTTTTAGGAAATAAATAATACAAACACTTTCAGGGCAGATGGAGGTTTCATCACATTAAATATTCAAACTGCCATCCATTTTGCTGCTGGCATTTACAGTCTCCTCCTCGCATCATTAGCCTTGTGCATGTCCTCCCCTGTTTAGACTATTCTTAGTGCACAATTTCTTTTGAATCGAGGGGAGTGAGGTCTGGAGACCGAGGGGACCAAGTTACAGGTCCAAAGAGCAAAAATGCAGCAGCAAGAGTTCTTCCTATGGGCAAACATCTGGTCACTGATCACAGGCTGAGTAAAGACGTTAGAAGAATATACCCCAATTCATTCCAAACAGAAGAGTTATGAATAATGGCCGCCACTTTTGGAAGGATAGTAAGAGTTTTCCTATTTTACTCCTAAACAGGACCATCTTTACTCTACCACCTAGGAGAAGGCACGTGGGGCAGAACTTAAGGGTAATGACATTTCGTGTGTCTGCCCCTGAGGATTTAATGAAAATGCACGCCCTCACGCCCCTTAGTGGAAATGAAGTGGAAAAAATTAGGATGTGAAGGTCATTAGGTTTTGCACTCTAAGAACCAGTTGCTTGAACCCTGAAATACAATACACATACACTGCTCACAAAAATTAGGGGATATTTCAAGATGAATATGGAGCGATAAAAAGAAGCATTTGATTTTTGTTCATTAAGCATCAGAAAAGCAAATGAGAAGTCAAAGAAAGCTGACCAAATGAGATGCAAATTCAATTATCGTGACTGAGTTGACTGAGTACTAAGTAACATCAGGGCCGTACTCAGGGGAACCCAAAATTGGCCACCATGTCAACGAAATCTGTTACATGGGGAACCCCACTCAAAAACAGGATTGGGCCAGCCCCCCGCCCCGAAAAAAAATTCTGGGTACGGCCCTAAGTGACATATTGGTGGAGTGAACAGAAGTGTGTCAAACTGGACGGAAGTGCCTCACTTGTGAATGTATGGTTATTCTGGACTGCCAAAACACACTGACAGCGAAGAGATATAGATAGGATCAGATTGTCCAGCAGTTCTTGTGGGATATTCTGCCACTCTTGCTCCGCGGAAACTTCGAGCTGAAGAAGTTTTATGGGAGTCATTGGACGGTTTGCTAGACGTCTTCCCAGTGCATCCCAAGCATGTTCCATCGGATATGGCTAAGAAGAATGTGAAGGCCAGTCCATGCGTTCGATTCCTGCCTCCTGAAGCATGTTGTTGACGAGATGCGTATGGTGGCGCATTGCATTATCGCCCATGAAAAGAAATTTGTCTCCAACTGCTCCAGCACAGGATAACACTAAGGTGCAGGATCTCGTCTCGATATCTAACAGCAGTCAGTGATTCGTTTCTGATGACAAGGAGGTTGTTACAAACACCAATGCTGATGTCAATCCATGTCATGATTCCAACACAACCGAATGAATCCCTATCTTGCAAGAAACCTAATTTTCTCGTTTTCCTTGCTTCCGCCAGATTAAGACACGATGATTCTCAGACTTCGGACTGAACTGCGAATCATCAGAAAAAAGAGCATACAGTTCTGCATATTGGAGCCGATTTCGTATGGTCTAGGTGCATATCCATGTCCAGTGGCAGCAAGAAACTGTCCCTGCAACTCCGTCGGTTTCTCCTTGTCAGTAACGTCACATAGCAATCATCTCTTGATGTTGTGGCAGATGGACAACCCTGTCCTCGTCGCCTTGGTACTGCGCCAGTCTCTTGAAAGCAGTTCCACAATCTGGTAATCACCCTTTGGGATATTCAAAGTGCCGCTGCTACTATCGTCTGTATTTGACCAACTTCAAGATGCCCTATAACTCTCCAGGATTCAGATTCGGGAAAATGGTACTGCAGGGCATTACAAGAGCAAGGAACTTGAAGGATGTGTACTTTGATACCCCAGTACTTTCAGGTTTTTTATAGTGCATTTTGACAAATGAAATGAAAGTTTAGTTATGCAAGAACTCCTCAGTATAATAACAGTAAGACGGACATGAGAACATCAAAACAAAGTAGCCTGGACTGACACATAAGGATTTCTAATTGATCTTACTGATGGGAGGACCAGAATATGGTATTGTGCTCTGGAGTATACTCATCTCAGCATCATTGTTAATTGGGCACATAACGCTGAGCTATATATGCACTGTCTTCCATAATGGTGAAGCCTCCTTCCACAGAATAACTGAAAATGCCATAAGGTTCGAATTGTCACAAAGTGGTTGGAGGGGTATAACAATGATTTTTAATTGGTACATTGGCTCCCACAATCCCCGTATCTTAATTCCATGAAGTATGTGGGATGAGCTTGAAAGAACCAATGTCTCCGGCAGCTTTACACGAAATGACGGCTGTTCTTGTAATTGCCTGGTCGGAAATATCTGTAAAACGTTTTCAGCACCTTGTTTCTTCCATACCAATTCAAGCTGCGGCAATTTTGAAGGCAAAGGGTAGTCCAATGTATTATTTAGTAGGTGTTCCTAATAATTAGCCATTCAGTGTTATGTTTTTCCTGTGGTGTTATTTATCATAAAATGTATAAGTTACAACCGCACAAGTGTGTTTCCTCCATACCAGGTTTGTCGGAAAAAAGGTGTGAAAGAATCGTTGACCAATAGTTGCGAGACAAAACGCAGATTTAAAATGGGGGCGAGATACAATTCAACTTGCGATGAATCATTTTAGCAGAAACATGCTGAGGGTACGGATATTCTTTACGTCAATGCCCTGTAAAATTAACACAGACGAGACTAAATTTGTTAGCACCTGATGGGTTGCATGCCCTTAAAGGTATCGAGATCAAGCAGATACAGGATATTAAATATCTAGAATCGGTAGTGGAGTAGAAGAAAATGCCATGCACAGCGGAAATCTACATCAAAATCAGGCAAGTTGCTAATCCATAGCCTCAAAAGAATGATATTTGCAGAAATGGAACTTTTGCCTTTGCTGAGCAAAGGTTGCAGTGAACGGCCATACGGGTGATTTCCCACCAGTTATCCGCGAAAAAAAGAAGAAACAGAAATTTAGCTTTGCTGACACAAAATTTACCTTTAGAAAAACCCAATTATGAAGTATGATCAAAAACTAATGTCGCGTATCTTTTTTCTCGAAAATGACGATATATAAAAGCATAGCCAACAAAGCTAACATAGCCTGCCCAATCGGCCTTCCTCCATTGTTCAAACTGCCTCCCAAAAACGTAGACGCAAAAGGATGAAAACTAGCACCCCAGACATGAACCTCACTGAACATTTATGGGATGTGTTGGAGAGGTCTCTGTTCACCCAAGATCCGTTGTCAACCAATACAAGGGAACTGTGGGCGGCATGTACATGACATGGCTCAACATCTTGCCAGAGGTCTTCCAGCCTCAAGTTCAGCATTTGAAGATATTAAATATATATGCAAATGCACGAGTCATATACAAGGTTCGACAGTTAATAAATGAGACTGACACTACTTTGAACATGTTCAAGCATGTGCAATCATGACGATGAGTGTTTTCGATCTATAAACTATCTTTGTCGTGTGTGCAAGCTGCAACAATAAAGTTGTGTGCACCTATATATTGACATGCTTCAATCGCATGCACTTATTGAACATTGAACAATGGGCAAATATGGCACAAACCGAGCACAGTTGACGTTCCAATATTAAACATGGAACAAAGGGCAAATATTAAGTTCTGTTTTAAGCTTGGAAACAACGCTATGGAAACTTACAAGTTGATAAAGCAAGTGTATGGTGATGATGCTCTATGTCGTGCACGTGTTTCGGAATGGTTCGCTAGATTTCATGATGACCGAGAAGAAATGAAAGACGACGAACATACGGTACATCCGAAAACTGAACACAGGAAACGATCCAGGTGGTGAGAGAACTTTAGTTAAGTGATCGGTGCATGAACCTCAAAATGATGGAAGAAGTCTTACACATTAACCGAGAAACAAATCGCCTAATATTGACAGGAGATTTTGGCAAAAGGAAACTGTGCTCGGTTTGTGTCATATTTTTTAACAGATGAACAAAAAGGAAACGGAGTGGATCCTTGCACAGAATTCATCACAGCCGCAGATGCCAAGCCGAACTTTCTGGATACAATTGTGACAGGAAACAAAATCTGTTGCTATCAGTACGACCCCAGAACAAAACAACAGCATGGAATGTTAGTCCCCAACATCGCTGCAAAAAAAGAAATTCCGGTTTGAAAAGTCAAAAACAAAGTAATGCTCATCACTTTCTTTGACAGCATTAGCATTACCCATAAGGCGTTTGTTCCGCCTGGATAAACAGTTAAAAAGGAGTACTGCAGGGAGATTTTACAGTGTACGGCCACAATTTCATGCAAAAGGGAGTCGGTTCCTGCTGCACGATAATGCCAGACTGCACACAAGAGTGCTTTTCAAGGAGTTCTTAGCCAATAACGGATTTTTTTTAAACTTTATCACTCTCCCTATTTCCCAGATTTGTCTCCACCAGATTTTTTTCCTCTTTCCAGAGGTGTAAACAAGTCTGAAAGGACACAGATTTGAGAATATAGAGGACATCAATATGTCTTGTACTTGTTAAATTGATCCAGTCTCATTTTATTAATTGTCTCACCTTGTACAGGGCAAGTCAAAATGATGGACCCGATTTCAGAAATTTACTGTCTGAAATCTAATGAACATATGGTATTGTGAGACGTGCTACGAAAAGTTTGGCAGGAGACAGACCATCGGCTTGATGTGGGTCGGGTTACGCAAGGCGCTCACAGAGAACACCTGTAATATAATGTGATGTGTTTTAAGTAAACTTTGAACGTTTACCTTTCGTAGCACGTCTCACAATACCGTATGTTCATTAGATTTCACCGAGTAAACTTCTGAAATCGGGCCCATCATTTTGGCTTGCCCTGTATTTAAAAATGAAAAAAAATCTTAAATTCTTGTAGTTAATGCAATTTATTAAAAATCCTTCATCTTTTATAGAATAAAAATGAATAATGCAATTTAAAACAAAATCAAATTAAATGATTCTTTTGAAGTTATTTTTCACCAATCTGAGGTTCTTTTCTCTTCTGTTCACAAAATGTTCTTGTCGACAAATGTTCCTGTTTAAGAAATCAATTATTATTTACTTTATTTTGATTTAAATTATGTTCTTCATTTTTATTATATAAACGAGAAAGGATTTTTAACAAATTACATTAATTATAATGATTAATCATGAATTTAATAACTATATAAAATCTTAAATATAACTTTGGTAACACTGGGAGGGTTAAAAAAAAAAAAAAAAAAAAAAAAAGGAAAAAGGAGGGCAAATAAAGATTACTTTGCTTTTTAGTAATCGGATAATTTGGAGTGGAGCCAAGTATCTTGCCCAATATTTAGCTACAAACAGAAGTTTACAAATACTAAATCTTCATGCCAACAGAATAGAAGATGTTGGAGCGACCAGTCTGGCAGAAGTTCTGGAAAATCAAAACCAAACATTACAAAAGTAAAATTTCTTTTGGATATACTGACACTTGGCACTTTAATTGAAAATTATTAAATTGCCGTCTCTCTTTTTTTTAGGTTGATTATAACGTACAATAACGTAGGAACAAATGGCTTACTTGCTCTAGTTTCAAGCTTGACATCAAATAACACCTTATCATATTTGAGTATATGGGGAAACAATTTTCAACCTGTAGTAAATACTGTGAGTATGGTACTTCTGATAATATAGTTTAGTATAGTACTTGTTCCTGGAGACTGGGTATAAAAGTCTCTGGATGAAATATAGCAAAATATAATTTGGGGTAAATGAAGAGGATATACCCACTCATACAACCTGATATAATATTGTATACAAGGTGATAACAGAATTCCTACACAAGACAAGAAAAAAACAAAAGATCACACTGCTGAAAATGCTAAAAACCAATCCATAAGGCACCTTAAGAATGCTCTAAACACAGGCATGTTGGTATAGATTTTTCATGGGGGGGGGGGGGG
>JAHWFO010057280.1:21321767-21379493 GCA_023313115.1 Rhysida immarginata
TCAGGGTTTGAACCCCACCCTCCTACCTACATGTTATCTGTCTAAACAGATAACATTTTGCAGCAAATTGTAAATAGAAAAAGGGTTCAAAGAAAGTTAACTTTAAAGAAAATTTTTTATAACTAATGCTGGTGCAGAAAATTTGATTAACCTTTATAGTCATTTTCTCACTTCCAGTTCACAATTCAAATTTTCCAAAATTTGATATGATAATAATCTTTCTATAAAGTGGCTATTTTGACGACCTCAACTATTTATTGTATCTATTGATTATGTTTTAATTTTATACCTGTGAAACAGGTCATGAACCCAATTGCTCATCTTTATAATTCTTTAAATGCGTTCACTTTTGCTCCAATTTTTTGTCCGAGCCGGCTTGTTGGCCGAGAGCGCTGAGGCGCAGGTCTTATCGCTCTCGCAACCAGCAAGTCGCGGGTTCGAATCCCGCTTGGGGCATGGATGTTTGTGATTGTCCTTTATTATAATGTGAAAACCCCGTGTTGGGCTTCGGCCTGTTGGGGGCAACCCGCGGGTTGTTTAGATTATTATTATTATTATTATCATCCTTATGGTACATATGAGGGGCGATTGATAAATAAGGTCTCCATGGCTGTAAATTTTTTATTTATTAACCGATTTTCAAAATTCTTTTTGTATCTTATACTCACATTTGTCTTCTATGTAATGCACTATTCACTTTTCGACATAGTTTCCATCCCTTTCCACACATTGCGCCAACGCGTGACTAGTCGGAGAGGAATTCCGGAGTTGTTGTCGACACCAGGATTGAATGGCAGCTTTGGACCCTCTTCTGGAGTACGATAACGTCCGTCCGCACACGAGTCACCACACACCAGAGGCGTTGCAGCGCCTACAGTTCAAAAATGAAAGACTTTGCACATTGCGACATTCACCACTTCCCAAAGAAGAAAGAGCCCCCCCTTAAGGGACATGAGTTGGTTCTAACGGCGAGGTAAACGCTGTCATTCAATCCTGGTGTCGACAACAACCCCGGAATTCCTGTCCTACGGGTTCACCCAATTAGTCACGCGTTGACGCAAAGCTTGGAAAAGAATGGGGACTATGTTGAAAAGTGAATAGTGC
Source organism: Rhysida immarginata (assembly GCA_023313115.1). Lineage (NCBI taxonomy): Eukaryota > Metazoa > Arthropoda > Chilopoda > Scolopendromorpha > Scolopendridae > Rhysida > Rhysida immarginata. Next base: position 21,322,872 of record JAHWFO010057280.1, read on the forward strand.
ATTACATAGAGGACAAATGTGAGTATAAGATACAAAAAGAATTTTGAAAACCGGTTAACAAATAAAAAAGTTACAGCCATGGAGACCTTATTTATCAATCGGCCCTCGTATTATTTGCTCTTAAACGGTACTACGTCTGTTGATTCAACAGTGTTGAATATGAAATATTACTAGTTTTCTATGAACTCTGAACTTCTGTAGCAGTCTGCCAATAAATGTTGTCTGTTGAGAAATTTAAGCCAAGCATTTTCAGCAGTTAAATTCACAAAATCATGAAGGCCCCTTATCAGTGTACCACTTGACAACTATTTTAGAGCAATGTCTACAAATATAAGAGCATGTTGAAAAGTAGTACCTCATTGTTTTTTTTTAATCATTTTGTTAAAATCAGTGTTTTGAACTTTACAACTGTACAATTGGAAATTTTTCTCTACCTGTAACAAATCCAAAGTTGCAAGGGGAAAGGTGCAAAATTCGAAGTCAAAGGTCAAATTTTACACCAGCATTGTTTAGCCCCTACCTAACTTCCTATATGTTGCCTGCAACAGATTTGTTGTATCTCCACTCGTTTTGAAATTGGTATGGGTGGTAACAGAATTTTGGGCCACCCTGTACATAAATTGCTTACACACGTTCCCGTGATATTCCACACATAACGAAAGGACCAAAATGTCATCTTCAATTGGCTCTTGGATCCTCACCCCAATGTCTCATCCTAGTTCATGGTGAGAGCATGGAGCAAACGTAAGCAACACTCTTAATTTGGGCCATTAAAACTAGCAAGGGGCATGGCTGAGAAAGTGCTCTTACTTGCATTGTACAATGGCATAATTCTGTTTTTCAGGAAAATATTTTAAACAGATGCCACCAAACACAATGTCATAAGTATTAATGATTATCCTCCTATAATGTTTTGCTTCATTTCTAATCTGCCTCCAGATATTTTTTCATATTCTGAGATTGAGATGTGACATCTTAGAAGCCTTCTCTAACTGGACTGATGAATTTAAATTAAAAATTGTAATTTAAAAAATAAAATCAGTCAAGGTAAAAAGCTATTTATTATGTTATTATCCTCTTATATTACAATCAAAGTATATTATTTTCAGAATCTTTCCAAAATGCTTAATTGGTCAAGTATAACGTATTAAAGCATATGATATAAATAAATCATTTTAAAATTTATAATTTCTTTTATTATAAAAAAATTATCTATAGACAATAGAAGTTCACAAAATTAAATGTCTCTAAAAAATAAATTTAGGAATTATTTTTAATTTTTCTTCTAGGCTCTAAAAGACCTATTAAACACAGGTCGCCTCACTTCAGATGCAGTCGACTTCCAACCTTATGAATGTGATGGATTGGTTTATCTTGCAAAAAAGTCACAAAGAAAATGTGAATAATTTCCAAATCTGTTGACTTGTGCATAAATTCTATGGAAAAATAAACAATCGCATATTGATTTCCATGTAAGCTAAATTTTTTTTTTCTTCACATATTAAATATACAGGGTCGGGGCACATTAATATGACCACCTGCTAGTATCCAGAATATCTACCTTTGGCGGCAAGCACAGCAGCTAGTCGACGTGGCAGACAGTCAATAAGTCCTCGGAAGATGGTTGCAGGTATCTGGGACCTTTCGGCTATCAGTGCATCCTGTAATTCCATCACCGTGCGTGGTGGAGGGTCCAGCTTGCGGACATGGCGATCGAGATGGCCCCACAAATGTCCGAGGAGTTTGGTGGCCATGGGAGTAGCTTGAATTCATTCTCATACTCCTCGAACCGGTTGTGGACAATTTTGGCAGTTTGGTAGGGAGCTTTGTCCTGTAGAAAGGTGCCATCACCCTTAGGAAACACTGTCGACATGAAGGGGTGTACCTGGTCTGCAACAATCGTCAGATAACGAACAGCATTCCGTGTACCCTCCAGCGGTATCAGTGGACTCAGACCATACAATGAAAACATTCCCCAAACAGTCACACCTCCCCCACCAGCCTGTCGTCTGCCAACGATGGTGTTGGGATGCCTGTTCTCAGATGCTTCCCAGCGAATTCTCCATCGCCCGTCCGCTCTGTTCACCAGAAACCGTGACTCGTCAGAGAATGCCGAGGTCCAATGGCGATAGTCCATTGCGAATTGGAGGCGTTTTCGGCGATGCACAGGCGTCAACATGGGTGCAGTTAACATATATATGCCTGTTCCGGAGCCCCAACCTCAAGAGGGATCATTGCACTGTCTTGGTGCTGACATGCCTAGTAGCCCCACTGTTCATTTGCTGTGTCAGTTGCTCAACAGTGGCACGCCGATTGGTCAGGCATCATAACCGACGCTCGCCTCTAGGATTGATGGCCCGTGGGGCCCCACAGTTGCTCGAAACTGTCTGGTTCGTCCAGTCGCGGTACACCTTCACAACAGCAGCCCTAGAGCAGTTCACAAAGGTGGCAGTTTCTGAAATGCTGCCCCCCTTGGCAACAATTGCTGTGTTAACGGATGCTACTATACGTCTGCTGTTGTCAGCTTTTAATGATATGCAATGATTTTTCATCTGCATACTACGGGTCGTTCCAACATGTTCGAGGAGAGGTGGTCATATTAATGTGTCCCCCAACCCTGTATAATAATGAAAACAAATTATACTTAAACTCCTGATGAATTGGGTTCCGTTTCGGTTTCTTCAGAGTCTCCACCACTAACCATTTCCCATGATCGTGATCCATTTGGAGTTAAGTTTTCAAGTGCTCCATTTTTATCTGTGCCTTCAGCTTTGGCATCTTCGACTGTTTGTAAATCCACATTCGATGAACTTCCCTGTATCTGCCAACTGGGGAGTGGCTGTAGAGGTGGAGGTGCAGGAAAAGAATGCCTAAAGCAGAAATATTCCACAAAATAAATCTCATTACAGCTCCCAAATTAACAAATTACAAGGATTGTTCAATAGGAACATGTTTAAAGGCTGAGAAGCAAATTTTATTCTTCTTCTTCTTCTTAGGTGGCATCCACGATTTATACCCAACTTTTTCTATTTTGTGCTGCATCCTGATATTGTTTGACGCCAGTCCATTTCTCCAAGTTGACTATCCACTAATGCCTTTTTCTACCCCTGGGCCTTCTTCGGTTAATTCTGCCCTCTATTGCTATTAAGTTTGTTTGTTTATTTATATGTTTTATAAGAAATCTCCAAGAACATTAAGGCACAAATTCCATTGGTGCACTAATCTAGAAGTTGGACCTGGTAAAATTCCTGCAGTTGTCAGAGGAGCCATTGCGTAACAGCAAACTACATCAGCACCGGAATTGAACTTTTAGAAAGTTCCCATAAATTAATGTGCATATTGGTATTTAAAACAATTTCAGAATGAATGGGCCTAATCTTTTGTGGATTCCTTGTAGAAATTTCTTGCACCATTCAACTACTGCTATATGAGAATAACTTCGATTGACATATACAACTTTCATTCTTATAAAAATATACATTGACTGATGCCCTTTAGCAGCCAAAAATCGATTAACAGAACAGACTGTCTACCATCTCCGACTTAATCCAAACTCATAGAAAGAAGCAAACAGCTAATATGCATATAAACACCTGTTTTCTGTTGTCTAGGTGATACCTTCGCAGCAGTGCAGTCCAAACGTATTTCTATTGAACAATTCTTGTATAATTATGATTGTACCCTAATGCATGTAAGAGAAACATACATTAAAAAAAAAATGACACTTTTTTAATAAAAGGCACCTTTTAATAAACTGTGAAAATTGTTAGTGGATTTTTAACATATGCCCCAATCTAACCTATCATTAACCCTAATAAGACTTAAACCTGGAGAAGAAAGGTGGTTATATTTTCAACTTCTATAGAATTCAATTGTAGAAAATTTATTGTTTCCCTCACTTAGAAAAGAATCAATAACACATTAACTGGTGTCAAGAACAGTGAAGGATGGCAGCTAATTGGTCCTTGAATTCACTGATACAAGGATAGCAACAAACTAGGACTATTACCTATAGCTGTTTCTATGGCCACTTGTAAAATTTGAAATTGAAAGAAAATTTAATACATGAAATGGATATATTCATTGAATTTCTTGAGATCGACTTGGAAAGAAAGGAATGACAATCTACAGCAATGTCGATTCTTATGCTCAGAAAAAAAATAAATAAACATCAAAGGAGACCAAAATGCTTTTAATTTAGAAGCATCTACAATTTTCAAATCATTTTGAAGCTGTTGTTCACTGAGTATCTATAAGTTTGATAACATTTGCATAACTTTTTTTGGAAAATGAATAACTTGTAACAAGTAGAATTAATGTTGGAGACAATGGGTCTCGGTCTTCCCTGTCTTATTATAGGCAAACAATACAACCTAGGATCAGTCACTTAAAAGATGCTTTCTTTGGAATCCCAGTAGATTGCATCAGTAAAGGACCTTCTCTGATTGCATTGTGAATTTAATGGATCATGAAAATATATCAATGCATATCTAGGATTTTACAATGTTTTGCAATTTAACCTTTAAACAGAAACACCAGTGAATAAGACATAATCAGAAACATACAGTCCTCGTTTTCTATATTTCGATTTTAATGGATATATCAGACTTGATCTACTGCATTCTTTTCAGCAGGATTTTTTAAAATATATTAGAATGAAAATTTTAATAGAATATGGATTTATTGAAAAACCATTATTAATCGAACATTCATAGCAAAACGATATAGTAAGAACATTTCTTTTCTAAATATTATTCTTTATTTACTGTGCATGTAATGAACAATTTTCTGCTGCATACTGAGTTGGCGTTTCATTTGTAGGATGTTTTTCTCCTCTTAATGCATGGCCATTTAGAACAGGTCTTCCTCTTCTCAAGCATATCACTCAGAACAGAATGGGGAAGTTGCATGAAATTTTTTTTACAAATTAAAGCACTCTTTCATACAGATTGTGTTATGCTGAATACAAAATCGTTGTTAAATTTATTAGAAATATTAAAAAACCTATTAAAATTAGCACTAAAAACATGAAACCACGCCTCCCAACGAAAACGATATCTGACGTCACTTTCCACCAAACGCAATGATTTTATGTGCATGTGAAGCTCGATCTGATGATTAAGCATTGTTGGGTGTAAGCTTTAACCATTGTTGGCGATAATTATGAGCAGGCAAGTGACATCATAATACTCACAGGCTAGGACGTACCGTTTTCTTGTGGTGTCAACTTTAATATTTTTTTAAAAAATAACTATGAATATTTTTCACAAAAGAATTACTATTCCTTGATACTGATAACGAATACTATAGAAAACAATAATTTAAAATTTTCATGCAACTTCCCCATTGCTAGCATTTTCCTAATCCAGCAATACTTTTGAATCAAATCTCTAATATCTTCAGGGAGATTAGAAACATTCAGCCTTGTTATGAAATAATTCCCGCTATCCAAACAATCCAGTTTCTTCTAAAATTTATATTTTTATAATTTATATTTAGTCTCTCTTTGATGGAAGCACTTAAACATTTTTTGTCTTTGACTAAAAACCTTCAAATCAATCATAGAACAAAATATTCTGTAACAAAAACTATGTAAAGTAAACAATATTAGACACCTGGTCTTGCTGGACTATCATGATACTAATATAAAACATAATTACTGGTTGTTATTGTTCTCATATAGCATATGATAATATATTGCTACAAGTGACCCTATTTACAGATATATATGTATATAAAGTTCTTTATCAGACTAATTTCAGCTATTACACCATCATCAGTAGTAAAAATTACTGCACATTCTCCTGTATAAGCTGACCCCAATTTTTGACCCTAAAACGTGGAAAAAAAATGGCATGACTCGAGCATAAGCCAAGGCAAAAAACTTACTTCTGTTGTGATGTGTGTTTAACAGATTACTGTATTCTATGCAGGGATTTCAGGGGGTACATAGAAATTGCAGTGCTATTACCAGTCATCACTGACCAATCAATGTAAGATGAATTTGGCTTAAAAGCCCACTGGCTTAAGAGCTTTATAATATGTTAGTATTTTACTGTTTTTGCATGGTGACTCTTGATAATGTATCTGATTGTTATATAAAGATTTTTGGAGAAATTAAAAAAGTCTTATTACAGTAAAGTAACCAGTAGTATTTATTAAAAAATAGATTATTTAATTTTGTATCTTATTTTACTTTTCACCTTTATTGTTACAAATTTACTTAACATGGTGCCTGTATTGTTCAATTATTAACAATACATGACTAAATGGAGGCAAGAAGGGAGAATTTATTAACTTCGTAAATGAAACGTGATTGCAGTAACTTTTTACAGAGAAGATCGTTGCTTTCTTGTTTTTGGGAACTGACTTATGCATTAGCTTTTGACAACGGAAAAGTAGATGGAAAATTGAGGAAAAAGATGTGAAATACTGCACTGATTAATATACTGCATTAAAAAGAGTAGTTACCTTATTACTGTGGATGTGAAGACTATCAATGGGAGACATAAACCAACCGCTTTTCCACAAAGAAATTTAATGAAAAATTTCTTTGTGGAAAAGCGGCTGGTTTATGTCTCCCATTGATAATATACTGCATATTGTATATATCCTGTACAAAGTGCTGTCAGTTATATTAAAAATTATACGCTGGTTTGTTTGAAGTCTTTTCTCCCCCTTCTCCATCATTTGTAGAATGCATTTAATTTTTACTACTGATGATGGTGTAAAACCAAAACTAGTCTAATAAAGAACTTTATACACACATATTACTATAAGTGACCCTGTTTACAGATATACAGGGCAAGTCAAAAGCCTGTTACCCCCTTCCTACCTTGTATACCAATGTAGATACAAAAATTCCAATACAGGAAACTTGAGGGTGCTCTATCTGATGCAGCACCTTTCATCATCTCAAATATGCAAATTAGGACACATCCAAATTCTATCTCGAAAACCATAAGAGTTAACCAAAAAGTTCCAATTGCACATTTGTTCAACAGCAAATTCCTAACAAAACAAAAAAAAGTGTTCTATCAATCCAGATAGTGTTCAATGTGATGTCCACTTGCACCATAGCATAATTCCGCAAGACATTTCAACGATGCCATCACATCAAAAAACGTGCATGCAGGGCAATAAAACCAGCCACGTTTGTAAGCAACAAACAGTAGAAGAGCCAATTGTCCTGTTGCAGAGCTTGCAATGAGAATTGTGGGTGATCCGCTCATCGGATTTTGGTGAACTTTTTTATGTTTTGCTAGGAATTTGGTGTTGAACAATGTGCAATTGGATTTTTTTGGTTAACTCTTTCCTCTTCATTTTTCATTATTTTTTTGTTACCTGTTTAATAACAATCCTTTTAAAGAAGAAATTTCTTTTTTCAATTCTTGAAACTGTTGAGTACAATTAGTCTTCTGCAGAATTTGACTATTCTAAAAAATTATGTTATGATTACAAATTTATTAAATTACCAAAATTAAAAATAGGAAGAAATTTTAATTTATGCAAATGCAAAAGTAATACCTGGGAAAGGTTACATATGTCATCTATTTTCTGCTGATTTTCCTTTATACTGCACTGCAGCTGATCCACCGATGTACATAGTTTTTCTAACAGTATATTCAGAGAAGCTTGCTCATCAATTTCTTTATCATTTATATCATCTTCAGATGGAACTTTAAAATGTGGATAGATATATTTCTGTGATTAAAAAAAAAAAAGAAAAGAAAAAATGACCCAAATAGGTCCTAATTCTGTTTATTATTATAAAAAAAAAAAAATATATAGTGTGATAAAATGGTATGGTGCAAATGCATGTGGTCGAGTGTTTTATATAACATGTCTTTATTATTAAGGTGACCAGATTTTTCAATTCAAAATTTAGGAAGGAATAATGGAGTTGAGTTGAGGGGGGGGGGGGGTAAGAGAGAAAATTATTTTTTTGTGCAAATGTAACAAATATATTGATTAATATACAGAAAAATATTAATTATAGTTTGTATAATAGAAAATTTTCAAAAAATTTTTTTTTTTAATGTAAAACAAAAGGCTTTAACTTTGTTTTATTTTCCATTTTATAATATTCAAAATAATTCATTATTATCTTTATATTAGAATTGATTTAACATAATCACATGACTTTTTTACATTGAGTGCATCCAGCCTAGGCTGAAAAATAATCATGATCTCATAGAAGACTTAAGCTCCAAATCTTTCATCTGACAACCTGCGAAAACATAAATCGGACACATGCATACTGACTTGTCTGAACCAGTGGCAGATTTAAGGGGGTGGCTACAGGGGCTATAGCCCCCCCCCCCTCCCCTCCCATTGGTCCTAAACTTATATCAGTTAGATAAATTGTAAATAAAATTATTACTGATTTTGATTCAAAATTCCAAAATTATAATTACTGTCATATTTTTTTTTTTTTAATGTAATAAACCTGTCTATTCTGATTTCCTTGTTTAATACATTTTTTTGTTGAGGTTGTTAAATCATGTACTTCATTTTATGAATATGTAATTTTAATTTTATTTTGTGATGTTTTTTTGAAAGAATATACTTTTTTGGAAATAAACTTGTGCTAAAAGTTTAAAAAGAAATTAAAAAATATTGTATTTAATTTTAAAAGAATTTTTTTACGTGTTCAAAACCTCAAAAATATATAATATAATAAAATAAAGAAATATTATATTGATATAAATCAAAAAGTTAACCACAGTTTTTTTTTTCAAAGATTTTTTTTATTTCCCAAAAATTATTTATTATTATAATTATTCAGAAAATAACATCTTTGAGAGGAAAAAAAAAAATAATAAACTAGTGAACTTTTGAATTTGATCTTTTTTATGAATATTTCTTTGTCATTCCTTTATATTTTTAATGAGTTTTGAACATTAAAAAAAAATTCTTTTAATATTGAATATACCGTAATATATTTAAACCCCAAAATCTACTAGTATCAATGTAAAACGTTGTGCATGTTATTTCATATAAATAGGCAAAAGGGTAAATTAAAATTTAATAAAAAAATTAATTTGACATTATACTAGCAGAGGCACCTGGCATTGCCTGAGATAATTATACAGGCTATCCAAAAAGTCTGGTAACATGGCACATATCTCAAAGCTGCCAGGTAGACGAGATCTGATAAGTGTGGTTTATAGGTAGGGGGTGGAGAATTCATGTCACACTCAAATTTGACCTTGACCCCCAAATTTAAGGTCATCCATTTGCTAACTCGAAAACTATTAAAGATAGAGAAAAATTTCTAATTGCTACCCTGTAGAGAAACACTACATTAGTATAAAAACAATTTTTAATCACACCCTTCCCCTTGAAAGATTTTGAGAAAATGGGTGAAAAAAGAGTCCCTCAGTGTCAGGTTTAGCTGGCCAGGTTGGCTGAAACATAATACTATTTGCACACCTATTGATCTGTGTAATGTACAGTGCTCCCTCTATATAACGGGACTCTAAATAATACCAAATTTATAACGGCAAGTCCATATAACAAAGTTTATTTTCTGGAAAAAAACAAACTCAGTTATGTGGACCTGCAGTTATAAATTTGGCTTCATGTAGAGTGCCATTATATAGAGTGAGCACTGTCATAGCCTACATGATAAGAGATAGCCTGCCCATTCGCGCTGAATGTATTGAAAAAAATGTCGCAGTTTTTTCCTAGGGCATTTACCGATTTTCTCACTAGGCGCGCCACTGTTGATCTGTTAAGGTTTGCTATATCTTATGGGTTCACTCGCTTATTCAGTGGCTGAATACTTTAAAAACACAATACAAAATAATTAAAAACAGTGATATACATAAAATAAGGAGTTGGCATTGCATTAAAATTATTCTTACATATTTTTTTTTAACTTAAAGGCTGTTTTAAATAAAATTCGTTTCATGCCTAACTTTGTAATTTTCATTACAGACAATGAATTTTTTTTCCTGGTCCCGAGCACGACTAAAATTCTTCCCATGTTTTCAAGAGATTTGTTTGCTTTGTTTAGTTTTTTTATTCCAAAAACCTTACTACATTAACGTTATGACTGTTTTGTTAATTTTTTGAAAATAATTAATATTTCAATATTAATTTTCTGAAAATGACATCTAAAATAAAATTTTATCACATCTAAATTTTTAATGTTTTAAAAATATTGAAAGAAGGAACAATAAATTAAAAAAATCCATATATTAAAAAGCAGTTAATTATTTACAGTATCAGCTTTGAACAATTTTTAATAATCTTCGTGATAAAGGTTTTTTTAAATAAATGTTTGTTTTTTTCTTTGGTGAGTATCAGTAATCGGCCTAGAGCAGTGGTTCCCAAACTTTTCGACTCGCGAACCCCCTTTACAAAATTTTTCGACTCGCGAATCCCTTTCACAAAATTTTTCGGCTCTCGAACCCCTTTCACGAAGATCTGAGTAGCACGACCCACTAACTTATAAATATACAAACATACATCAGGGCCATAGCCAGGATGTTATCTTGGGGGGAGGGGGCGATTTTCAAAAATTCCACTGAATCGGACCTTTTTCCATAGTGGGTTGGTCGTCGACCCCCCTCGACGCCCCCCCCCCCCTGGCTACAATAATCTGCCATTACAGAAAAATTTTGGCGACCCCCCCTGAAAGATTTTGCGAACCCCAGTTTGGGAAACACTGGCCTAGAGTAATTTGGTTTAACAAATTTATTATTAATTAGCGCACACAAAAGTTCACAGTGATCATTATTTCCACATGAAAACAAAGGATTTCTAATTATATAGGGTAAAATCAAAATCTTTAATTCTCTCAAAACATTTTGTTTCTTATAGAGCAATGGTAAGAGAATGTCGACTGTTGACCCTTATTATGCACCATTATTATGTAAAAAATTAAATTAAATACACTTCGTTAAATTAATGCTAAAACTGTGTTCACAGCGAATAATAGGCACAGGCTTAACATAGCGAATGATGGAAAAAAGACAGATCAACGCTAGCGCCACCATTCGGCGATTATGACTAAACAGGTTAATCGTTTTAGGGACACTGTTTGGAGGCCAATGGGCAGGCTATCTCTTATCATGTAGGCTATGGCACTGTATATCATTAAAATAAATAGCAAATATTTCAGAAATGGGGAAATTTCTGTTCTCTTAATATAAAGTAGCAAGACCAAAATAATCTTAATCAACAACATCATACAATAACCTTGTTAACCCTTTCAGTCCCTGTGTCCATTACAATGGATATACATGATTTTTATGCATATGGCTCTTAAATTCATGTGCAAGTATTTTTTACATATTTGTATTATTTCTAGGTTTACTATTAGTTTATTACTTTATAAAAATAATTTTTAAAAACACCAATCTCCATTATGAAGGACGTAAGTGGGTGATATTTGGTCGTAAATCACAATTTTAAATTATTGTATTTTTATCATTACTACATGTTATTTAGCAATTTTCAAGCAAGGAAAAAAAATCTGCCATTAAAAGAAAAAAATTGGGTCTGAAATGGCTACAAAGGAAATTATATTAAATGGCTAAATTGCCTCAACCAATTATAAAATCCCTTTCTCCTATACATAATCTTTCATCCACAGTCATTCTTTTTCTTCATAGAGGCTTACCATTTATTCAAAGATCTCAAAAGGCCATTAATTAAATTAATTACTTTAGATGATTCCACCACACTTTCTAGAATTCACTCTCCCATTTACCATCATATAGCCAGCATGTAAATATTTTATAAATTGTTCATATCAACACACGTTTGTTCTATATACAAATCATCCCAAAGAAGACTTTAGCCATTGGACTTCTCTTAACTCCATGAATCTCCCATACTTTATTAAAGGAAGACAGCCCTATCTGCTAAGGTTTATCATACTTTACTTATCTCCAAAGACATTTCATATACATCTTATGTTATATCAAGTTTTACTCACAAACATTAACATTAGAATAATACCGTAAATTATCCTAGAGACAAATTTGCAGGAAAATTTAATGGTCTGAGAGTATTTTGACATTAGATAAAGACTGATTAAGTGCAGTAACTCAATTGAACTGACAAGGGAAGTACACGAAATTGTTCGACCGCACATTTTTTTGCGCTCAAGCATACCTTGGAAGCGATGGCACTGCACGGCGGTGGTAGTGGTCCGGAAGTGAAAAGTTCAAAAAGCATTGTGGTGAGAGGGGAGGCATAATCATTAGATATGGTCGCCAAAGAACTGCATTTAGAGAACCTTAATTTTGCTGTACAATTATTTATCTCAAAGTAATTTATAAGATGAGGTAAGCATCCATGAACACTATTTTTATTTAAAATTATAAAGCACCGCGCAGCACATCTCCTCACCAATGCAACATATCACTTGACATTTCACATGATGCCAGCCACGGAAAACTTACAAAGATTACTGAATTAATTAATAAAATGAAATAAAAAATTAAGGAAATGGTTATTAATTACTATACACAATTTTTACTGGAAGGTAATTAAATAATTTTAATAATCTATTTTTAAAAACTAAGTTTGTTTAGAAATTTGAGAATCCATTCAATTGTTGTCTGCTGTCTACTTCCATTGTTTTCATGTGAAGTGGATTTGTGCTTATTACTGAGTAGTGGAAGAAAAAAGTCCACCGCTTTAACTAAGGCTTTAACATTGGAGTCTTTGTATGGCTATGTGTGCATTTTCACGCTTTATTTTGAAAGAAACAAAATTTTGCATTTTCTTATTTATTTCTACTATATTATTATAGTAGCTTCAAATGAGTAACATATTTCAATTTGGTGGGAATCTATGGATACATGTTCATGTAGTTTCCTTGTAAGCGATAGGCAGCGCTGAAAATTATCATCTTGTCAGATACAAAATTCATTATCTATTCTTAACAAACATCAATGCATGAGCGAAGCTAGAGGTCTTTGTAGAGTGGCAGCTTCTTGTAAACCACTATGTGAATGTGGATGAAAATACCTTGGTAGAATCTGCTCAAGACCCGAATACAAAGATAGCAAAGATAGCCTGGCAACAAAAATACATTCAGTATGTGTAAATTACACTCTTGCACTCTTGGTACAAGGACTTGCATGAGAAGGTAACCTAATCATACGAATTAATATTTGAAGGTAGCCACTAAAGTCCAACAATGGTACCAGAAACGCTTGATATGGACCAAGCTAATTTTAGTTACGAAGTATCAAAAATTTCGACAATGTACACTACTGAGCAGAAGAAACCTCAAGGTGTCTACAGATTTTTTGAAAGTCAATTCGGTGACTTTTTCTAGACTTCTTATTTATTATATTTTATATCAAACTTTTATTATACATGTACTTAAAACATGTTGTCTGCATCGGGTGTGGCGCAGGTTAAAGTCACCCGCGTTCGAGAGTTAGGCAGAGGCTCTCGTTCGAAAAATAAGCGACAGTCTCCCGGCTGTTATCTCGGAGCAATGCCTCCGAGAAGCCCCACCAGGGCACTCGCTATGCGCTTGGGGAAGCGGTCGGGGGCAGCGCATGCCTTTACCCAGGAGGAGAAACTGGTAAAGCGACAACGGGATCGGGTGCTGTCAATTGGCACTTGGAATGTATTCTCCATGACAGGAAAGGAATCAGAGTTAGTGGAGGAAGCCAAACGGTATCGACTGGATATCATAGGTATTACCTCTACGAAACGTCCGGGTTCTGGAACTGTGGACTTAGAAGGAGGGTGGAAGCTTTTCTACTCTGGTGTCGACCCTAACATGACTGCCCAGGCGGGAGTGGGGATACTCACAAGTCCCCGGCTGGCAGATTATGTTGCAGATTGGACCCCCTTAGGTGGAAGACTGTGTCTCCTGAGACTTCAGATAGGGAAACGGTCTCTCTCTCTATTCGTTGCATATGCTCCGAATGCAGTCACAGAGTACCCACTTTTTCTAGATGAAGTTGATGCTGCTCTTAGCAGGAGAGGGAGTGCAGATTCTGTCATCCTGATGGGCGACTTCAATGCACACGTAGGGGCTGATGACCAAACGTGGAAAGGCGTGATTGGGAGGAATGGTGACCCCGATTTAAATGCGAATGGGAGGTGCTTGTTGGATCTCTGTTGCAACAATGGACTTTCCATCACAAACACCTTCTTCCAGCACAGGGATGTCCATAAGTATACCTGGTACAGGGATGCAATGGACCAGAAGTCACTGATTGATTTTGTAATTGTTTCAGCTGACTTATTCCGATCAGTGTTGGATACTCGTGTGAGAAGAGGGGCAGAACTATCAACTGATCACCACCTTGTTGTCTGCACTTTGCGGTTCTCTGAATCCATGCCAACCAAGCGAAATACTAGGTTCAGACAAACTTGGCGCATCAAATGGGAGGCACTGGAGGATAGAGCTGTGAGGAAGACCTTTGCAGATAACATATCTTCAAGTTTCAAAGAACTTCCCAGTGATCGTGGTACTGTTGAAGAGGAGTGGCAGTTGTTTAAAACTGCTGTGATTACTTCGGCTGCATTGTGCTGTGGTCGTAAGCGGCTGAGTGTGGCGCAGGGCGGTGAGAAAAGGACTGCGTGGTGGAACGGTGAAGTCCAAGAAGCTGTCAAGGCAAAGAAGGAAGCCTATTTGCTATGGCTTGCAAATAAGTCAACTTCGAGGCGAGTGCGGTACACTGAGGCGCGAAAAGCAGCAGCAAAGACAGTATCAACAGCTAAAGCCAAGACCTGGGAGAAGTTCGGGGAGAAATTGGAGGCAGACTATGGTTCGGCAAACAAGGTGTTCTGGCAGACCGTGCGCCGCCTCCGTGGAAAGAAGTCTCTTTCATCACAAACTATTAAGAGTTCAGATGGGAGGCTTCTGAAAACGGAGGAGAGCGTATTGCATAGGTGGAAGGAATACTTTGCATCTCTTCTTAATCCGGTGACGACAACAACTGAGACATACGAGATGCACCTTGGAGCGGAGAATAGTCACGGTAGTGTCACTGAAACAGAAGTCAGATGGGCAATTAAGTCCCTGAAGACTGGCAAAGCTGCAGGTGATGATGAAATCCGGTCCGAGATGTTAAAGGCCTTAAATCAGGATGGTATCCTGTGGCTGACTCGAGTGTGTCAGGTTGCTTGGATATCTGGACAGGCCCCTAAGCAATGGCAGACAGGAACTGTGATCCCTATCTTCAAAAAGGGAGACCAGAGAGATTGCAACAACTATCGAGGCATCTCTTTGCTCAGCATTCCTGGGAAAGTGTACGCTAAGTGTCTGGAGAAGAGAAGTCGGGAAATAGTCGACTCCAAACTGTCAGGGGAGCAGTGTGGTTTCCGACCTGGCCGAAGCACGACGGATCACATCTTTGCTCTAAGGCAAATCTTTGAGAAATCCTGGGAGTATGCAAAAGAGGTCTACGCTTGCTTTGTGGACCTCGAAAAAGCATATGACAGAGTTCCTCGGGAGAAGCTCTGGCAAGTGTTGCAAGAGTATGGAGTGGATGGGCAATTACTGGTTGCTATCATGTCTCTGTACGAAAGCTCTGAGATGTGTGTCCGGATAAATGGCATTAAGTCAAGACCGTTCACCGTGGGTGTTGGACTCCGCCAAGGGTGCGTACTGTCGCCCATCTTGTTCATTATCTTTATGGACTGGATAGACAGGGGCAGCCGAGGCGATGAGCGTGTTTGTGTGGGCGACTGCCTGGTGGAGAGGTTGCTCTTTGCTGACGACCTTGTCCTCCTTGGGTCTTCTCGCACGAACCTTCAGCATGCACTAGACCGGCTTGCAGCCAAATGTGAAGAAGCTGGGATGAAGATCAGTGTGGCTAAAACCGAGGTTCTGGTCCTTTCAAGACAGCCTGCTCAGTGCGCTCTCCATGTTAGTGGAGCCTCATTGAGACAGGTGGAGAAATTCAAGTATCTCGGGATTGCATTCACGAGTGATGGACGGCAGGAGAAAGAATTGGATGCTCGGATCGGTGCAGCAAGCTGTGTCAGACGTGAACTGTGGCGATCCGTGGTAACGAAACGCGAGCTGAGTAACAAAGCTAAGCTCTCCGTCCTCAAATCCATCTTTGTCCCCATTCTCACCTATGGTCATGAGGCTTGGGTAATGACCGAAAGAGTGCGATCGCGGGTACAAGCAGCCGAAATGAGATTTCTGAGAGGTGTTGCAGGTGTTACCCTACTAGATAGAGTGTACAGCAATACAATAAGGGAATCTTTAGGTGTTGAGCCGCTACTTCTCCGCATTGAGAAGTCTCAGTTGCGCTGGTATGGCCACGTGATTCGGATGCCGCAAACTAGTCTTCCTAGGCAGTTGTTATTTTCCAAGCCGGTGGGTAAGAGACCAAGGGGTCGGCCTAGAACCAGGTGGCTAGACTACCTGGAGAATCTGGGTTCGAGTCGCTTGGATATTACCAGGGAGGACATGCGCCTGATGGCGGAAGATCGCGATCGCTGGAGATCCTCCATAGGGCTGCTGCCCCCGCGACCCTAACGGATAAGCGGGTTTGAAAAGTAAGTAAGTAAGTAAGTACTTAAAACTTGTCATTCAAAATAACAAACAATCTTCATCTTACAGATTTTATTTTGTAAACACTCTTTTTTACTATTTATTCTAAGAATAACTTGGAAAATAAATATAAGTAATATTAAATAACCATCAAACCTGCTTTCTAAATTAAATTATAATTTCCACATGGCCTAGATATAATCTGATCCATATAAGGGTAAGAATTCCTGAAGTGGGCCCTTCAAAAACAAACATGTCATGAAATTTAAAACTTTTATTATAATTTAGTATACCTAATGGAGTATTAAAATTCCCAACATATTTTTGAAAAATTTGCATTTGCTAAAAAGTTATAAGCAAATACATGTTTTTTGTTAGTTTTTGTTTAAAAAGTCATATCTCAAGCTAATTTTATCAAATCTCTTTGAAATTTTAACGATAACAAGTAAAATGTATATATTTCATAACAAAATACGAGGGGAGTTCAATAAGTAATGCAACACATTTTTTTTCTGGTTGAAAAAACTGGACATTTCTTGTGGAACATTTTCAAACATTTCCGCTTCGTCTTGTATAGTTTCATTGACGTCCGATAGGTGACAGCGCTATAGTGAGCTGTTAAAATGGCGTCTACAATGGAGGTGCGTTCCAAACAACGGGCAGTGATTGAGTTTCTTTTGGCGGAAAACCAGGGCATCTCAGATATTCATAGGCGCTTGCAGAATATCTATGGTGATCTTGCAGTGGACAAAAGCATGGTGAGTCATTGGGCAAAGCGTGTGTCATCATCGCCGCAAGGTCAAGCAAAACTGTCTGATCTCCCGCGAGCTGGCCGGCCGTGCACAGCTCTGATTCCTGTAATGTCAGAACATGCGAACACTCTCATTCGAGCAGATCGACGGATCATAATCAAACACTTTTGACAGATCACCGTAGACATTCTGCAAGCGCCTATGAATATCCGAGATGCCCTGGTTTTCCGCCAAAAGAAACTCAATCACTGCCCGTTGTTTGGAACGCACCTCCATTGTAGATGCCAATTTATCAGCTCACTATAGCGCTGTCACTTATCGGACATCAATGAAACTATACGAGACGAAGCGGAAATGTTTGAAAATGTTCCACAAGAAATGTCCAGTTTTTTCAACCAAAATTGGCCGAGAAAAAAAATGTGTTGCATTATTTATTGAACTCCCCTTGTATAAAAGAATGAGAAAAAAAAAATTGTGTAAAAAAAATAAATTTTTATTAAAAAAAAAAAATGAATATTTTTAATGTTCTCAATCGATTTCAACAATTTGAAAAAACACATTGAATCTGTATTTATTAACGATTTAGAATTTGAAAAAAAATTTCGGTGATGTCTGTTTTTATGCGAATGCCATCAATATTTATCAAGCTATTCAATCGTACCACTGGGCTGTAACAAAGCTGTTTAGATCCGGTGGCTTTGGCTGTAAAGCAACTGCTATGATTCTTGCTTTACAAGAAAGCTATTGGTGTCAGTATTGATGGTGCTTGGTGGTTCTAGAAATTTAGGCGTCGACTACTATGGTCATTTTGCACCTTTTACACAAGTTATATCTGTACGCAGCCCGGGACAAACACAAACATCCATGCCCACGGCAGGATTCGAACCTACGACCAGGCGGACTCGAGAACTAGAAAGCCTACGCCCTAGTCCTCTCGGCCAGCTGGCCGGCGTGTCAATATTGAAAGATGAAGAGTTACTTGCTTAACAGCCCAGTGGTATGATTGAATAGCTTGACAACAATTGATGGCATTCGTGTAAAAACAGAGAGCACCAAAATTTTTTTTTCAAATTATACATCGTTAAGAAATACAGATTAAATGTGTATTTTCAAAATTGTAGAAATCGATTGAGAACATTAAAAAAAATAAAAAATTTTATTAAAAATTTCTTTCTTTCTTTATTTTTTTTTTTTACCCCCAGAAATTTTTTTTCTCATTCTTTTATGTTTTTTTTAATGAAATAAATACGCTTTACTTGTTATCTTCAAAATTTCAAAGAGATTTGAAAAGAATAGCTTGAAATATGATTTTTTAAACAAAAACTAACAAAAACGTGTATTTGCTTATAACTTTTTAGCAAATGCAAATTTTTCAAAAATATTTTGGGAATTTTAATACTCCATTAGGTACTACCAAATTATAATAAAAGTTTTAAATTTCACGACATGTTTGTTTTTGAGGGGCCCACTTCAGGAATTCTTACCCATAAATATTTTGTTAAGTTTTAGATAAGATTTTAATTTTATATTTTCGAAAATTTCAATAAAAAAAAACATTCAAGGGCCTGATTGTCCAAAGTGTTCATGTTCATATAAACATTCATGTTCATCATGCCACAAATCATTTACAAGGTCCTCAAGCCAAACTATGACAAAACTACCCTTATGCCATGATTCTACCACCATAAAATTTCATAGTAGGAATATGTTCACCAGACATTTGCCAAACTCAAACATGTCCATCAGGCTGGAATCAAGTATAATAGGACTCAACACTTCGTTAAAAACATCACTGGAGTCCGATATTCTTGATAGATGTTGAGATTTCTAGTGTGCCATGTGTCTTATCAGACATCTTGGCTGACCAGTTTAGGTTTTTTGGGCCTGTACCCATGACTTTATATCTATCACATGTCTAGAACAATGCAAACTCCATAACAACGGTAGAATTCAAATCTGCAACTAGGTGGATTCAAGACAAGAAAGCCTACATCAGAGCTCTCTCGGTCACCTGGTGGCCCACGGATGCTGAAGGCACTGAGTTTATATGCAGTCACTCCAGAAAACATTCTACGTGTATAGAATATGGTCAAGGCAGACCTACGTATCACGTATCAGCAGATACAAGAGTCCTACCACATTGGATCAGTAGCAGTCAACAGCATTTTGCAAGTTCATCTTCATCTAACGAAGTGATGTGCAAGATGGTTTCTCCATGTATTGACATCAGAGCAAAATGAGGAAAGAGTGAAGTGGTGACATGAAATGCTCGAAGGATTTGAACAAGGTGAATCAAGGTCAGATTATATCATCCTAGCTTTATCACTATGACCATGAGCTAAAGAAGAGTCAAAGGAGTGGTTGCATAAAGGAAGCTTTTGCTGAAGAAACCAAAAAGAGCTTGAAGTGCTAGAAAGGTTATGGTTGTTAGCTTCTCTTGCACTGCTCATGTACCAACCATTCCCCTGAAAACTGGCAAAACTGTCACTGCAGAATGGTATATGTGATGAAGTGTGTTCCTTAAGTGCTGCAAATCTGGTGAGAAAAGTCCAGCTCTACAAGTTTGTTGTGGCATGAGGATAAGGCTCATTTTTTTTCAGAGCAATGAGTCTCCCGATTGCATCATCTACCTTACTTGAATTCGGGTATCTCCCGGAGTTGAATGAAAACAAGCCTTATCTTACTGGTGTAAAAGATGATTCTGTGCTTACTTTCCAATGGATTATTATGAATCCACAGAGTACTTTGGATTTATTAAAGTTTTTGTTCTAACCTCTTGTGTTATCTGTGGCTACAAACTTCTGCAGTGTCTCTGTGTTATCTGTGGCTACAAACTTTTGCAGTGTCTCTTGTATGTTAATCACAGAATTTACCATTAATATATAATGCAGTCATATTCAAAAAATAGAATATTGATTAGTTTTCTTGAATCAGTTAGTGCCTAAAGTTAATTAAAAATTGCTGTAATAACATAGATCATGCAATCATTAATTAACGAGAAAAAAGAGCAGTACACTTTAACATCAAAGCAGGAAGCTTTTTTCAAAATCAAAAAAATATGAATATCAAAAGCTACTGGTTCAAATACTAGAATATTTGCATAAAATCATCCAGATGTGCTTTAAACCAGGTGCCAGGCATATGGCTCAAAATCAAAGAGGTGAGCATTTTCAGTTTTCGAAAAAATAAACTTGCATTAGAAAATTAGTTTATAATTTACATCGATAGTGCCTTGTGTTTTCTAATGGTTCTGAAAAGGGACACGCAAAAAACCTGTTTATTTTTTAGTTATGGCATAAAATAACAGAAATGGAAGTAAATATTATCATTTCGGGAACGTTTTTTTGAAATTGTATAAAATATGATGTAATTAATTTAATTTATTATTCTTTTTAAAAAAGTAAAGTAAAACGCAGTTCTCAATTAGATAAAAGTTTTGATCAAAATATTTAAACTTTGAAATATGGATTTTTACGAGTATTTATCGTGATATTGTGTTAGGCGTGAATTCACAAACGAAACTTTAATTTATTTTTTGTATTATGAGCCTGTATATTCAATTCAGATTATGATGCAAAGGGGCGATAATGTATCTATTTATTTATGTACAAACAATTTAGGATAAATAAGCTAATGTTGGTTTATTTTCATTTTTTCCGACGTTCCCGGAAATGACTGTCGCGTTCCCTGAATGATGATTACGATCATTCTTTGCAATTGACACAAAGAAAACTTTTTCAGTAGTATTAAATCTTTATTATACTTTAGGAATTATGACTTTTTGGTCAATTACACAATATTTTATATAATTATATACCAACTGAGTCTTACAAAGAAATCAAAAATAAAGAATCACAATCTTTCTTTACTTCTCAAATACATTACTTTGCAGGACTTTTCTCAAAAGTCATGGGCCACACCAATTTTACATAAAAATGAGGCATTCCCATGCAATTTAAATGGTATCGTTCATCTCAACACTAGACAAAAGAACTCGCTTGCATGCTCGTAGGAATGGCTCAAAGAAAGCAGCTTTCGGACTTCGAGAGGAATACAATTGATATTATCAGAAAAAATGTAAGGAAAGATTCCACGACCTGGATTTGAATCAGGAACCATGAGTATCACACTCGTTGCCTCTACCAGGCGTGAGAGTTCCTGGGCCAACGTAAAGAAGGTACAGCAAGGCTTTCACCCGGTGTTTTTAAAGACTACCAGGTAGTCAAGATGCAGGCCACTGATAGGACGGGCACCCAGCTTGCAGATCGGTAATTTCTCCTTTCCAACCAATCAAAACATTTGATGAGCACATATAAAAAATTATAAATGGAAACAGGAGATGAAACTGGGGATACTCCAATCATAAGATAATGATATTATCAGAAAAAATGGAAGAAAAAATTTCACCAGGAATCACGAATCTTGACTACCTGCTAGCCTTTTTCCTACGATTGGAGTATCATCTGCAGTTTTCATTTATAATTTCTTAGGAATGCAATTGTTGGGTGACACCTTGAAAGCAAAAGTGTTAGAGAGGCCTCAACTCTGATAAACATCTCCAAATCATCCGTTCAAAATGCCGGACATAGAAAGATAAGGGTCCGAACAAATGCTCAGCTCAGGAGTGGAAGACCCAAGATTATATCGGGCAGACACCGAAGGGCACTTCGCAGGATGGTCACTGCAAACCGTCAAACATCGGTTGATGGACTGACAAGATCCTTTACTGACTCTGTTAGCTTCGCAAGGATCTGCATTCGCTGGGTTTTCATGGCAGAGCTGCGGCCGATACACCCAACATCATCAGCACCTGCCAACACAGCAAGGAGATTGGAATGGTGCAGAGAGAGACCCCTCTGGACTCTGGAGCAATAGTGGATGGTTGAATGTAGTGACAATTCACGATACACCATCTGGCAATCGGATGGAAGTACGTGGGTATAGCGAATGCCCGGAGAACGTCATCTGGCAAACTGAGGTAGTGCCCACAGTGAAGTTTTGTGGAGGGTCAGTGATTGTGTGGAAGCGCTTTTCATGGTTTGGCCTGAGTCCAATCATTTCTGTGACTGGTCATCTGAACGCGTAATGTTACCAAGACATCCTGGACAATGTCGTACTCCTTGCCCTCTGGCAGCAGTTTGGAAATGGCTCTTTACTCTTTCAACACGATAACGCACCTTGCCACAAAACAAGGGTTTATAGGCAGATGGTTTGATGAAATGGGGGTGTAAGAATTTGACTGGCCTGTACAGAGCCCCGATTTCAACCTCATCGAACATCTTTGAGATGTGTTGGAGCGTCGACAGCGTGCAGGAGCGGAGCGCTCGAAATCTGACTGAACTGTCAAAAATGTCAAAAATGTTTGGCAGAATGACGAAAAATTCCTGTGGAAACACATCAAAAACTTGTGGACAGTATGCTCGACAGAATAGAGGATATGATAACAGCAAAAGGTGGAGCAACTAGATAATAACACAAGTATTTTTCAAAGCGTTTCCATTAAATTGGTGGTGTCCCAAGACTTTTGGCAAGGTAGTGTATATGAATGCCCTAAAAGAAAAAAACAAAAATTGGCTTAAATAGCTAAATCTCTCACCTTTATCTGTGTAGAGAATGCAAACGTCATTTCGAGAATGCAGTCATCATTTCGGTAACGCATGTCATAGTCCGAGAACGTTCCCGAAATGACTGCTCCCGAAATGATTATTTGACATTTGAGTTTGTTAATACGGCATCGACCCCTCCCTAGAAGCCGGATTTCAGGGTTATTAGCTAGTAAATCGTGTTATTTAGCATAATTACGCAAAAAGTATATACTTTTCCTGCAAATGAAATATATAATGGCGTTCCCGAAATGATAAGGAATTAAAGTACGCTACACAAATTTTAAACTGAAAGGTGCTTAACCAGCAAAATGAATTAAAGATTGCACAAAATACACGAATACTGTCTCCCTTGTCGAAAAAGCTTCACGTGCATCCTCACCAGCATCATCTAATGCGGTTATTTTGAAACATTTTGCCAAACCCCTTATTGCGTTCACGAAATGACGTGTTAACTGTAGGACAACTTTTGAAAAGCCAATAAATGAAAATCTTTAGTAATAAAAATACATTTTCCCATTATTTGTTTAATTAAATGATGTATAAAGCTATATACCAGCCATTTTCTATGTTTAGTTTAATATCATTTTTTATTTGTTTGAATTACAAGAAGCTGTTTATGGACGCGTTCCCGAAATGAGTTTTGGAGTATATTTTAAATAAAAAAAAATAGGAAATTTGAAAATATTACCGTTGAATTCAAAGGGTGCAGACAATTACAGATGATACCTTTGTTTTAAACCCCATGTTATAATATTAACATATAATTTTAATATAAAAATCTTTTTCCGAAGTGAAATCTTCACCTCTCTGATTTTGAACCATATACTCCCTGTATTCACAGTTACCTAAGTAGGTACTCATCTTTGATATTTCAATTAGCACAGAAAAATGGGTCAAAAAAGGAGATTCAGGCATCAACAAATTATAATTGCTCTTCACAAAACAGGACAAACCTAGAAAAACATTGCAGTCCAAGTGAAGTGTTCATAGCAATTGTTTCAAGATGCCTGAAAATACTGAAAAGCAGATATGTGTCTTATAATTGACAAAAATTTGGTCAAAAGCAGAGCACAAGAGCTCGAGATGATCGACCTACAGAGGATTCTGAAAAAGAATCATTTCAGAAGCATTGAGTATCTGCATTCACTGTAGAAAAACACTGGTGTTATTGTATCCCGATCAATGACTGCAGCTGCATACTATGAAGTATCAGTCAGGAGACCCTAAAACTGAACCCTTGAGTGCGTCAAGGTAGATGAACAATCAAGGAAAACAGCACTTTAGTGCATATGTATTAATCTGGCAAGATAAATATAAGGGTCATTCCAAAAATAATGTACCACTTCTTAACATAATCAATTTTTAATTCACAGCTTGCTACTTCCACAGTTCTTTTAGGAGAAACTGCTACTTTTCTAAATAATCTTCATCTCTTAAAATACACTACCTTACAATGATAGAATGGACACCTAATTTACATGAAAGCTGACTTGCACATTGGACCCCAAACTCACAGCTGAAGAGATTTTTTACTATTGATGTGGTAATTTGCTCATGTAACACTGTCATATGTGCAAAATGGCTAAATAAAGGGAACTTAGTGACTTTGAAAGAGGATTAATAATCAGGTTCCACTTTGTGGGCATGTCTATTTGTGGAATTTCAGGAAAATTATCACAGCCAAATTCTGCTACTGGTAATATTGTGAAGAAATGGAACAGGCATGCTCCACATCGGACGATCCGCAAAACTCACTGACGAGAACTGAAGTGTGAGGTTCATAAAAACTGCAAAAGAATACTCCAGGTCAACTCCAAGGAATTCTAACAGGAGTCTGTGTGCATTACAACTCTTTGTGGAAGGAACTGCATGCACTCGGTATTCACAGATGTGTAGTTCCATAAAAGCCAAACAACAAGGCTACCAGACCCTAGAGGTGTATGGAAAGCTGATATTTGCCTGTCAAAGTGTAGATAAACATTTTGTGAAATGACGAATCTTGTTATACTCTGTACCAGTTGGATGAACACGTCTGGCTATGGCAAATACCAGGGACACATCTTTTACTCGAGTGCACCATTCCAACCAAGAAATCATGATATGGGTATGTTTTCATGGCCTGGTTTGGGACCCTTGCATGTGGTTGAAGGCAATTTGAACTCTGATGCCTACGAGGACATTTTGGACATTGGATGCTCCTTACGTATACACAACACCATGTTTCAACTAGTGGCACACAGACATGAATGTCAATCATCTCCCAAGCCCCATACAGTCTGATCTTAACCCATATGAACATTTATGGGATGAGTCGGAGCATCAAGTGAGGGCCAGAGAGCCACATCCACAATCCACTGCTGACATGGCTAGCTTCTTGCAGCAAGAATGGATCCAAATACCAGAAGCTGTTTATCAGAACCTTGTAGACAGTATGCCCAAAAGGGTAGCCGAAGTAATTTCCCACACGCAGAGGTCCAACAAAATATTAAATAAATTAAATATCACTTTTCCCATACGTATCTACTGTCCATTATTGTAGAGTTGTGTAGCTGCATGCTATCTTTGCTCAAGAGCATGCATATGAGATCTGTTTAAGAAGTAAGGAGAGTGTTCCAGTAAAACTCTTAATTTAATTTTTAGTTACAAATCAACCTTATCACCTTCAAAATAGCTCCCTTGAGAGACCACACAGTGATGGAGACGTTACTCCCCTCCTCATAGAAGTACTAGAAGTCATGAGATGTAAGCATTTTCAGTTGGTCCGTCACGGCCTTAGGAATCACTTCCAGAGAGGAAAAATGCCATCCTTTGAGGTAACATTTCAACTTGGAAAAGAGGAAAATGTCACATGACAAGGGGCAGTGTCGTGATGTAGCATCCAAGTTTCAGCAATGCTCAATCTCACTCGAAAAACTTTTCCAATTTCGAGGTATCCACTTCCATTACGTACTACAGAAACACTCTTCACATGAACGTTTTGTTATCAATAACGTAGTGGCAGTAAAAAGTTGAAAATTACACTGAAGATCGAGCAGATATTTCTCTAAGCTACCACTAAAGAGAGACGCCTACTAATTTACCAGATAGCCTGATGTGCATGCATTTCTCATTACTGTATGCGATCAGCAGCATCTTCCTCATACAGATGCTATAACCTCTAGTAAATGTTTCTTACCATCACAATCTCAGACACAAGAAATAACCATTTCTTACCATCACATTCTCAGACCCAGAAACTTGATTACAGCAGTCTGTTTCTGACAGAGGTCAACTTAGTAGCCATTTGAACTAATGCTGCACCTCGTGGGAAAAGGATAAAAATCGTAATTTTCGCGATATAATACGTCCTCCCTCCCCAATTTTGTTTTGAAAATATCGCATTTTCATTGTATTTATCATGGAGATATTAAATAATATATTTTATACCATAAATCCTCTACTATAATGCACCCCCTTGTATATTGTGATCCCCATTTTTGACTTATCACGAGAAATAAAATATGCAAAAATATATAGAAAAACTTTTTTTTTTTTTTTGCATTTTTTAGCTTTTGGCAATGAGAAATTCAAATAAACATTGTATAATGAACTGGACATTGTATATACTGTATAATTAATGTATAATATGCAGTAATTTCATCTGAAGTTCATCAGGACAGAATGCAACTGATCCCTCCAATCCATCCATCAGTCGTTGCAGGGCTAATATTATCCTCTTATATAATATGGTACCACAAATTTAGGTGCTTTTTTTTAGGCCAAAATTATTCACATTGTAGTGGAGGATTTATGGTAATACGTAGTAATGATTTTTTTATACTTTTATTTTTCCTGTGTATTGTACAGTCAAATCTCGCTATAAGGATATCCTCGGGACTGGAAGAAAATATCTTATAAGCAGAGTATCCTTTTATCAGGAGTTACGAAGGATAGATATAAAGTAAAACAGAACTGTACACTCTGTATCCATATAAGCAGATCATCCTTTTATCAGGTATCCTTACATCGAGATTCAACAGTATTCCAAAAATTACGGTAAATTAAAAAAGCAGCAGCAAGGAAGTCTTAAAACATTGTGTAAATAGCAAAGTAGTGAATTATGTTAAAAAATGTGGTGCATTATTTTGAGAGTGTCACATATTTGAATGTAGATTGAGTATAATATGATGGGTTTCCGTGTTTAAAACCAATACATATGGGAAACAGGTATTTTGATTATCATTATAAAAGAAAAGGAAATATTAAATTCTATTCAATGTTCTTAACTTTCTGAGCTATCAGTTTTCAAGCCATTCTTAAATTATTAATTATGACCCATGAATAACAGGAACAGACATGGATGCCATGCACTGCTGAAAGAAATGCAAAGGTAACTGTAAGAAAACAGCTTATCCCTTACAACAGTTTTTATAATAACCAGGTGAGAATGATGTTAATAGCCAAGCCAATAAACATCCATTACTGTATTTGTGAAGTCAGTCTGCCCATTTTTTTCGATTTTTTTAATTTTGACTTAAGATTCAGATGACCAGTTTTTTTAATTTGGTTCCACAAAACGGTTTGAAAAACTAAAATGTTAACTTTAACCGCCATTTTGGCCTTGTTCCCGAATAGGACAAGTATGCCTATTAAAACTTTTACTCATTTTTTGATGCTCTATGCGAATCTGAAGTCAAAATCAAAAAATTCGAAAAAATTGCAACAGAATGACCGACTTCGCAAATTCAGTAATGTTGCATTTAACATCACTGAAAATATAAATAAAACAAAATTTATTTCCCAGTTAAATTAAACGACATAACTTTCTAAAAAAAAAAAAGATCAACAAGGTAAATAAGTAATAATTGGGCTTATAGCAATGCATATCTCAAATAACCATTATTTTTTCATGCAACCAAGAATACTCAATTTGTCAAAATATTTGTAGAGTAAATAGTCTATAATAAACATGCAGACAAAACCTCAAGAACTGGCAAAATGAAGTTACCTACTTAAAAATAAACTGCATTTTTTCAATTAACATGCTGAACATATACCCTTAGGAATGGCCATGAACATTTCTTGGGGATCCTGGATAACAAGAGTATACAGAAGGTAATGTGATTTTTACCATACTCTATTAAATCACGTTGAACAAGTGGATTTTATTTACCATGCAAAAATAAATTAACAGGAACAGAATAATGGTAGGCCATAATGACAAATGATTACAGAAGTAATCTTCATAAAAATGTATATGGAGAATGAAACTGTAAAGAATTCTATTCGGTAGAATAGAAATTAGTGAGGAAGAAGAGATTGAGACTGAGGTACCCAGCCCAATCGCAGCTTAAAGTAGTGTTAAGGGTTTAGAATTAGACTGAATGGGAGGCATCAAGGAGAAACCAATAAAAAAACAATGAGAATAAAAAGACCATGAAAAACAAACACATTACAGAACACTACATACATGGTGTCTCACAAAGGACTGCCTAATTTTAAGAGTAAATATCTCGAAACTGAGCTCGTTGGAAGAATGAAACAAGTGGCATGTTTATTTCAAAAGTTGTAAAATTCTGATACAGAAATTTCAAAATTAGTTATGAATTGATGCAAAAAAGACAAACCTCTTGTCCACAAACGTATTCGCCCATTAAAACGTTTGTGGACAAGAGGTTTGTCTTTTTTGCATCATATCTTTATCCACAGTGTATTCCCACTTCTCATAGTTATGAATTAGTTACAAATATTGCCAACAGGTGGTGCCGCATGCTATAGTCTCAGTACGGAATCTGAGAAATAGGCTATGGACAGTCTTGTGTAAGCATCCATTGCAATCACATCACAATTGATTCAAAATGCACGCCTTTTCCAGCACAAAGATGGCACAAACCATGCACTTCTTTCAGTACGTTATGTACATCATCACCTGTCGGCAACATTTGCAACTAATTTTGAAACTTACATATCAGATTTTACAGCTTTTGAAATAAACATACCTCTTATTTCATTTCTTCAAACTCAGTTTCCGAGATATTTACTCTTAAAATCAGGGAGTCCTTTGTGGTACACTCTGTACGCACGTACTATGTTCTGCAAAATCTTATGTAAACAGAAAATAAATATTGCAGATATATTACCATATATCCTAATAATAATGATGTTGAATTATCCCTCTTCTATGTGCAGTAGTATCTGCTTAATACGATCATGGTTAAGACAATTTTCCGCATAATACACGCTTTTTGTCGGTCCCTTAACTTTAGGTGCCTTTAGACATAATTTATCCCATTTATTGCGATCGTTTTCCCACATATTACGCATCTTCGCACTGCTGTGTGTACTTGTGTACAGGCTTATCCAATATTGTGCGTCTCCATGTTCCCATCTTTAATGTGCCATCTTCAGTTCTTTGTTTTAATTCATTAGAACCATCATTGCTCGTCAAAACTGTTCAAAATTGAATGCAAAGCTCTCTCAGTAGATGCTAATAATGACAAGGTACATGTTTAAAGTGTAATTAATATTTTTAATTATGTATAACAATGATTCTATGATATAGAATAATAAAAAAATGAAAGAGAAATATGAGTTTTCCATATTTTAGATCTTCCCGCCTATGATGCTTTCCTGCTTAATACATTATTTTCGTACGATCCCTACAGAATCGTATTAAGCGGGTTCTACTGTATTCACTTCTACAAGGTATTTGAAATAATTATATCATAAAAATATAAGCAGAATGCAACTATAATTTGGGTTTAACATGCAACAAGATCTGTAAAGCACAGTATAATGCTAGAAGGCTAACAGCAATCATAGGATAACTGATATACAAAATTCACAGCACATACTTAAAAAGTTTCCGAATAATCTTATTTTTCCCACAAATTTATGCAATAAAATTATACAACAGTAGCAATCTAATAGCTAATTTCAGCATGATACATATGATTGGGGGTATGCAAATGCACTTTATGCAAGAGCATCTAGGCACTCTAGCATGTACTCCACTAAATCTATGTAAGTATAAAAGAGCTGAGATAATTTGGTCTCTTGTATGTTATTGAAATCATAGGTAGGAACTTGCATACATTATTGCATACTGTTTTCGATATGGGGGCTAAGCAACAGAAAGCATATTATGTCATCTGTTTCAAACACAGCAAGTCAGCAATAACCATCTAGCGATAATGAACACCCCTTCTGCATGTTACAGTGTACACTGGTGTTTCTTTTTCCTCTTTCCCTCTTGAATGATTTGCTCTCATTTGTGTAGACAAAAGGGTTTTGTTATTTTCATGTCTTTTTTTTTTCAAGAACTCATTACACTGCTGCCCCTCTATGTTGTGGTTGGCTAAGTTGCAAAATTGGGTAAGTTGCGGTCAATGGTTGGACCCCCTTTTTTTTTTCCCCTTCCGTTCTTCAGTGGGAGGGAGAAACTGCTCTTAATTCCGGACTACTCTTATAAGTGGACTCTACTGTACGTACATGAGGAAGGCAAGTCATCCAACAACGTTAGTCATTGACTCTGGGAATGGTGAGCTGTGTAAAAATGTTCTCATTGGCTCTATGGATGTCTTCTGCTTTTGTGCAATACAGTAGTCTGGCTTAGCCGTTGGAAAAAAACGTCACTGCATGCATCAACTGGCAATGTCTGCTGAAGCCATATCAGCAGATATACAGGGTGATTCAAAACTCAATGTACAAACTTTTATGAGAGGTAGTAGGGGTGATTCTAAGCAAAAAAGTTCATATGAACATGGGTCCTCATTTGAACAATAACTGAGATATGAACAGAAATAAAAACGCCATCACCAAGATCAACAAGTTAATAACTCAGGTTCTATACCTTCTAGGATGATGAAATTTGGGGGAATAATAGGTCACATAAAACTGTGTATACCGTTAAAATTTGATCGAATTTCAACATGTACTTTCTGAGTTAAGCACTCAACATCATAACAAGTCCTGGTTAGTACTCCCATGTGAGCACTGTTACAATTTTGAATGCGTAACTCGGAAACTACTTGTTGGAATATAATCAAATTTTAATGGTATACACAGTTTTATGTACCACATTGTTCCTCCAAAATTCATTATCCCTAGGCGTTACAAAACTTGAGTTATTAACTTGTTGATCTTGGTGGCGGCATTTTTATTCCTATTCATATCTCAGTTAGCATTCAAAATCCATGGTCATATGAACTTTTTTGCTTAGAATCACCCATACTAACTCCCCTAAAAGTTTGTACATTGAATTTTGAATCACCCTGTAGAAGCAGCTGAACAATATCCATCGGAGTTAAAACACCTAATTCTTGAAGGCGGTTATGCCGCAGAACAAGTATACAACTGCAACGAAGCAGGGCTATGTTTCCGTATGTTCAAAATTCATCATAATTACGATTCGTATGTTGTTTTTTCTTCTTCTTTTTTTGTATTTTAAAAAGATACATGCATGATAAATATCATTGCAGTAGGCCCCTGTTTTACGTCCTTAATCTGTTCCAGAACGGCAGACATAAATCGAGCCGGACGTAAAACGAAACCCCATTTCCCATAGTCTCCAATTATAAAAAATTTATTCCGTTCTGGACAGAAAAAGTGAATCCCCTCCAAATTATTCCTACAGTTAAAAAAAGGCAGAAAACATGGAGTGACACCCTCCCCCTCCAAAGTTTAACATGCTTTGTACAGTTAAGATTTTTTATTACAAACTCAAAAATTCTCTCTCCTGCTGTTTTCTTCTTTTCTCTTCTTTTCTTCTCTCTTTTTCTCTCTTATCCTTCTCTCTCTTTTTTTTATTACTTTTTACAGTTCTTTTTTCTTCTTCGCTTTTTAGTCATAGAATCAGAGGAACTGATGACTTCCATCTCCTGTCCAACATCTTATCCAGTCTTCTGTTTCTTTGAAGGAGAAATCTTGAAAAAAAACTGTCAAGAGTGGTCTGCTTCTCTCTCTTCCTCAGCATCTGAATTCACACCCCAAACACTTCTTCTGCCTCTTTTTTTTTTTTTTTTTTTTTTTTTTTTTTTTTTTTTTTTTTTTTTTTACTGTTTTTAACATTTTACAGGAAAACACCATTGGAAACATCAAACGCTTTCAGGTACATGCGGGAAAAACGCCATTAATGCTTTCGGGTACATTGCGCATCAGCGCCTTCGAATTTTCGTGCGCAGGCGAATGGCAATTGAGGACATAAGGTGGGTGCAGATATAAAACAGGAGGTTTTTTTTAGACGTCCGCCAGCGGATGTAAATCGAGGCAGACGTAAAACGAGAGCCTACTGTAATGAAAAAATTACATTGCTTAAATTAGAATGCCATTAAAACCTATTAAAGATGAAATTATCATGCTATTTTCATTTAATAGTGCTATTGAAGGTGGCACCATCTGTTGCAGAACAGCAAACTTGCCATGTCGCAGGCAGGGAAATCTTGGGGGCTTAGAGGGGCAGCAGTGTATCAAAAATATATATCTTTCAATTCTGTAATCTATGATGGCTTGTACGAGGATATAGGGCTATTATTCCATATTGAGCACACCATTACTCCATAATTAACTCAATTACTCCATATTGAGCCATATTGAGGATGTGGGCTCTTGTCCTCACCACAATTAAAATCAAAACTGAAACCACAATTAAAACCACAACTGTTAAGTCCTTAGTTTCATTTTAACTGTTGTGCTAGAACGGGGGCGACCAATCTTCAGCCCGTGGGCCAAATGCGGCCCTCCAAAGGAATTTATGTGACCCACGAAATGAACTATTTACTGTAAAATTTATTAACAAGTAAGATTGTACAAATGGTTGGCCCCCTGAAACCTTTAGAAATTTATTTTGGCCCGAGACAAAAAAAGATTGGTCACCCCTGTGCTAAAAGAACATTAAAGAACAACTCCAGCCTAATATAAAAATTTTATTTAAAATGAAAGTTCGAGATATAAATAATAATGTGGAATAAATGAAAAATTTCAAATCGAACATGAAATATATAAAATGAAAGAAAATTACGAACGTTTGGCAATAAGTGTATGCGAAACTGTAAATCCACCCATTTGGGTGATTTCGGTGAAAACCATGAACGTTTGCCAAAAGTGTGCACGAAACTGTAAATCCACCCATTTTGGTGACTTTCTGGGAAGATCACTTCCCGCGCTCCATTATACAAAGAGGAAGTGACGTCCTCGCGAGACAGACGTGCTATTTTACAATGGTTTACGCTTATGAACAAGAGGAATATACCATCAGTAGTTCTGAATCGGATGTAGATTTTAATTCCTTTTTAAAGGATATGCAAAAAGTTTCATTCGGAAATGACACAGACGTTAAGCCCTACTGTTATGAACCGCTGAGATGCAATCATCCTTCGCGCATCTCACCCATAAGTGAGTACAAATGATGCTGAATCCAAATATGTACAAATACCGACAATGCTTATTAATTAATAAATACACAAACTGATTATCATACTATTATAGGCATTTTTCAGCATAGAATAGTGGGAGAATATATGATAGCAAATCATGTGATTTTAGGAAGTGAAAAGTTCTGAACAGTGTTGCGCAATTTCCCAAGTTGGCTGGGCCACTCATAGCTGTTATCAGATAGCATGACGACACGATCGGTTTGGCCATTCTAGCTGCTATCGGACGGCATGAAGCTATTTTTTCTCGTGCGAATTACACAAAAATTAATGGAGATGAATTATTAATTATGTGGAGCAGATACAGTCATAATAATAATTCTAAAAATGAAGGTGGCTGGCCTGGACAAAACAGTTGGGAAATGTATGCTATTCTGAACTTTTATCCTATATTTATTTATTCTTTATAGCTAGCTTTCTCCGGCGCTTCAAATGAGCTAATCGTTCAGGTAGCTCCTGGATCACTCCAAAACTATTTGCCCGTCGAAGAGTAGGAAGTGCATCCTGCTTCAAGTAATTTATTCGCTTCACGTTCAAAGATTTTAAAATTATCGGATCGATAGTGAAGCATGAGGTTTCGAAATGAGCAGAGCAAATACTTGAGTACGCTGAAGGGCACCAATTTTCTCTCCGACAAAAGTTTATCCACTCATTTCTTATTAATTCCGATTTAGGAAACTTATGAGAAGATAAACTTTTATCAGTACCTAGGTTGTTGCAGCACCCATACACGGAACAATTGGAAGGCATGATTTAATTTAATTAGGGATTGCTATAGAAGAGCTTCTTTCTAATGTTTATGATACTGGAGCATAGTCTCTCCGTGATGTCGATCAGAGACAGTCAGCTGATACAAAATGGAGCGTGAGGGTTAAGACCAAAAGTAGCATTTTTCACACTTTAAATGTGATTTTCATAATGAAATAATGGTTTTAAAATTTTTTCTATTGCTACAGTTGTATTTTACATAAATATAATGATATTCTGCAAAAAAAAATGACATCAATTTTTTGAGTGGAGTTGTCCTTTAACAGTTTACTGTTCTATTATCACAACATTGCTTTAAGATGGGGTTAGTTACTGATAAACCCATCGGAATTCGAAAATATCATAAGTAGAACATAATGTAAAAAATATAAAAACATACTACAGTTAGATGAATATACTGATGGGTGCTTTGAAGCTAATATTCTAATAATAATATAATGTAAAAGATATTAATGCAAAAAAACACTTCATGAGATACAATCTACGAGTGCGAACCACTGCAATGTGTAGTTGATGTCACGCTGATGTCATCATATCGCTCAATTAACTTTCTCGTGTTTTATTTTTCTTTTTACAGATTTCTTTTTCGTCGTCTCACAACATATTGTATCTCCGAAAAATTGTAACTCAAATGATCATTAGTCAGAGAGTTTCTGTAGTTTCTTTCTG
The DNA here is from genome assembly GCA_023313115.1 of Rhysida immarginata. Classification (NCBI taxonomy): domain Eukaryota; kingdom Metazoa; phylum Arthropoda; class Chilopoda; order Scolopendromorpha; family Scolopendridae; genus Rhysida; species Rhysida immarginata. The sequence goes on from JAHWFO010057280.1 coordinate 21,357,571, forward strand.
TGTTGTTTATATTATTCTACTCTTATTCCATAAAAAATGTTACCGTAAAATCTTGAATACACGCCGGTCTCAAATAAAAGTCAGATGGGGTGTAAAAAATTAGATTAAATGCCGGGTCTCAAATAAACACCGGGTCAATATATTTTTGAACCGGTAGCCTACGAAAAAAAATATGATTTTTTAAATGCCTTTTTCGTCGGCTGCGAGTGTTTTTTCATTTGTTGGAAACAATGAAGATTGTATTGTTGCTCAGCACTATGGAAATGGGCATGGACAACACCACCTCTACCCAAAGCCTGAGCGCAAAAATTTCATACATTGTTACATCATCATACCTAGTCATAATTTAGGGCTTATTATTGGTAGAAATGCGATCAAAGATGACTACCTATGACGTTTTAACAATGTATGACATTTCCGTGCTCAGGCTTTCTCTTTAGGTGGTGTTGGCATGAGCAGGAGGAGTTAGCATTTTATATACATGATATTGTTCAGTAACATGTGAGGTAACATAATTCATGAGGTAACATAGGTAACATAAGGTAACGTAACTCATGAAAGACAAAAAATTACATAGAATTATTTTAAATAAGTGAGGGTGGCAAATACTGGACAAAATGTGACAACAACTGGCATGATTAGTTTATTATTTTCTTATCTAATTTTCAAATAGTAATAAAATGAAATTTTTTTTCTTCTAATACAACCCCTGGCAAAAAGTATGGAATAATTCATTCATTGCCACCTGGCGTCGCGCTATTGGAATTATTACGAGATAACCGTTCAGAGAAGATCAATGATCTTTTATTTACACATCTGTCAAGTGTTTGTACAGTTAAGTATTTAATCTCAGCTGGTTCAGCCGTTCCGGAAATTAATTACAATTCATTGAACAAAAGGACTCTTGGAAAAAAAGTATGGAATAGTCCAAGCCACTGGAAAAAAGTACGGAATATCAACCATTAATATTGGGTAGGACCTCCTTTGGCCCTGATCACCTCTTGCAATCTCTTGGGCACTGATAAACATAACTTTTCGCATTGATGGGGATCAATTTCTGTCCAACATTTCTTGATAGCTGTCTTCAGCTAAGTTTGCTGGTTTTTTCATAGCGACCTTTTTCTTTAAGATTGCCCAAACATTCTCTATTGGATTGATATCTGGACTGTTCGCTGGCCAGGATAAACGTTTTACTTTTTTTTTCCTGTAACCAAACTCCCACTTGTCGGGACCAATGACATGATGCGTTGTTATCTTGAAGAATTAGGTCCACATTGCCATAGTGATCCTCTGCAGTCTTTAACATAAACGTTTCCAAGATATCGATGTATGCTTCTGAATTGACATTGCATGTAACAATGGCAAGTTCCCCCACCCCCTTATGGGTGACACCTCTTCACACCATCAATCCTCTTGAAAATTTGGTCACAGAACGGAGGCAGTCCAGTTGAAACTTTTCGTGCGATTGTCTATAAAAAAAACGCCCGTGGCTGTCATCATACCCCAGGTACCCCTTGATTCATCTGTGAACATCACTCTCTTCCATTCATTGTTAGTCCATTCTTTAGATGGTCTGAACCCTTCTCTGCCAACCGATTTGGTACTGTTTGGTCAGAGACATCAACTCCTGTAGCTTTCCATGCATTGTTGATGTCGCCAGATGAGGAGAAACGCTGTTTTTTGACGATGGCAACCAGCGTCCGGTCATCCTGGTGAGATGTGGCTCGTGGCTCTCCATTTCGTGTTGCATTGGAAACGGTCCCCGTTTTGACCTTTTTAGATAGGACTTTGGAAACTGTTCCCTGGGAGCATTTCAGTTTTTCGGCAATTGATTGCTGCGTGTAACCGTCACATTCGAGCTTCAGAATGAGTTCTTTTTCTGCAGTGTTAAGTTCACGAGTTTTAGCCATTTTATCTGTTAAATGCCACTTAACAACGTGCAGCTTCTGTTTGTACATACCAGTCACGTGATGTACTTAACGTCATTCTGTCATTTGCATATTGGTTTTCATTCATTAATCCCTATTTATTCCGTAATTTTTTCCAATCGTTTGGACTATTCCATACTTTTTCCCAAGAGTCCTTTTGTTCAATGAATTGTAATTAATTTCTGGAACAGCCAAACCAGCTGAGATTAAATATATAACTGTACAAATACTTGACAGATGTGTAAATAAAACATAATTGATCTTCTGTGAACGGTTATCTCGTAATAATTCCAATAGCGCGACTCCAGGTGACAATGAACGATTATTCCGTACTTTCTGCCAGGGGTTGTATCTTTTCCGAACCTTCCTTTATGTCCTGCGTGGAATATTTTAAACGCAAACTTAATCACAGTAGCATTTTAGAATCAAAAAGGCAAATTTTATCCTTAATGGTGGCAACAACTGGGCAGTTTACCCTAATAGTGAAAAAAGAGCTGTTAAAAAATAAAAGTGCTTAGGGGGAAATAAAAATCTGGAGAAGTTATTAACGACAGATAAAAGCAATACAAAAATAATAAAGAGATACAGTGGAATCTCCCATAGCGGACACTTCCTAATAGAGAACACCTCTAATGAAGGGACAGTTTAACAGTCCCGGTCCCTTTGAATAAAAACTCTTATACCTCTACATTGTCGGCCAAAAAAAAAAATACAACACCTAGAAGGAATGGGTCGATTTATTTGAAATTTTGCACACATTTAGCATTGGTGGCATACAAGAAATGACTCAAATTTCAAGACAATATGTCCAGAAGAATGTTGTGCAGGGCGGCTCCCATGCACTTCTTGGAGCATATTAGTAGGTCGTATAACTGCCCTATCTGGAACTTGAATGCAGGCCTCGACTCTTGCATGCATACGATCATAAAGATGCTGGATGTTGTCTTGGGATAGGTTGTTCCAAGCCTCCTGAACATACTGGAGCAATAGTAGAATTGTTGCAGCTGGTGTGCAGCAATGATGAACAGAATGTTACGTCCCATAATGTTCCACACATGCTCATTAATCATGTCTGGAAATCAGCTGTCCAGAGAAGTTGTGTTGGATGGGAGTTATCCTGTTGCAAGAAGGGTACAAGAATAGGAGGGGCATGGGAGCCACCCTGTACAATGTTATTCTGGATGTAAGGTCTTGAAATTTGAATCATTTCTTGTATGGCACCAATGCTACACGTGTGCAAAATTTCAAATAAACTGACTCATTCCTTTTCTAAAAGGTATTGCAATTTTCTTTTGTCAGCAGTGTATTTAGGAGACACTCTATTTAGTGGACACTTCCTAGTATTTTTTGTGCTTTTCAATTGATGCAACTGTTTAGGACTTACAGGTACTGAAAATGTGAACTTTTTGAAGTTTTGAACCCAATTTTATCAATGAAGACAAAGAGTCAGAGGGTCGGTCTTAAAGATATTCCTATTCTAGTTTTGATGGTCTTTAAAAATCCGAAGTCCAAATTTCAAAAATCCACAAATTTTTAGTATAAATACATAGACAACAAATAGGAGGGGGGGGGGGTCTAGAAATTAAGGCGTCGACTTCTAAGGTCATTTTGCGCCTTTTACACAAGTTATATCTGTATGCAGCCCGGGACAAACACAAACATCCAGGCCCACAGCGGGATTCGAAGCCACGACCAGGCAGACTCGAGAACTAGAAAGCCTACGCCATAGCCCTCTCGGCCACCTGGCCGGCGACAACAAATAGAAAAACAACAAATGTTGTGTACAATCTAAAAATAACATTAAAAATAAGGGTTTCCATTACACATTTCAAAGTTGACTTCCATATTCGAAAACAGTATCGGTTTTCTTGAAAATGGAGTACACATAAAAATTCCTCACATAAAAGTGCAATAAGTCTTCCATTGAAAGTATTCTTCAGATTTGTATTTTAAAAGTTAGCTATTGGTTCACTTTAGGTGAGACATGTAAGTATGTAAGTTTAGAATTTTTACATGGTATTTTATGTAAAATTCTTTACCCTCAATTTCCCTTTATTTTGTTTCTAATGTGAAAAATATGAAATAATAAAAGCAAAACTCACAAAACATCTTCTGCCAATCAAATTTGGAAAGTAGCAAAAGAAACTGACAAAATAAACAAGGAAATTAAAACTGTTAAAATTAAACCTGGTGGAAGAAACTATTATTTAAAGGTAAAATAGTTTTAAATGAAATGCTGATTTAGGACTGGAAATATTAACTTCCTTATAATTAATAAATTTAACAGTTGGTAACGTGGCTGCAAATGAATGTTTAGTTTATTGCTTGGCAGGCTACATTATCAGGCAGTCGAGTGAAAATAAAAAATTGTGAAGCTTGTCTTCCTTCATTGTGCAGTGAAGGACTTACCATAAAAAATACAAAATTTACAATGTTGACAAATTGCTCCAGCAGAAATACTGAATATTTAATACATTAGTCTAAAAGAAGTTATCAATTATTTCTACAAATGAAGGACATTATCCCTAAAAATTGTTTTCAGCTATATGTTTTATGTATGTACAGGGTGTTGCAAATATATACAGGGCAGTACTGCTAGGTAGCCTGAAGGGCAAATTTAGGGCTTGTTATTGGTGGAAATACGATTAACAATGCCCTACTGAGGTGATGTAACAATGTATGACATTTCAGCCCTCAGGCTTTAATTATAGGTGGTATTGTTATGAGCGGGGCCCCTGCAGCCAAGTTGATAGGCTACCCAGCAGTATGCCCTGTATATATTTGCAACACCCTGTATAGTAGATATTGCTATAATAATTATGACATGTGATCCAACCTATGTTACATTGGGTGTAGCCATAATCAGACTTACGATATAGTCTCAAATATTTCCTTTCATGAAGTGTCACTTCTTTTGAGCTAAGGAAATTAGAAGAAAGATGAAAAATGAAAAAGCAATCTCTGATGAACATAATGAAAACCTTTTGTGACCATCAATTGCTAATAATGATGTTAACATTACACCTCTCTCACATGTTTGACCCTTCCTTTGTGTGGCCGACGATTCCAAGACTACAACAATGTCATTTTTGACGTGGAACAGTTTTTGAATGGTCAAAATCCAGACTTCTATGACATGGGACTATGCCAACTGATCATCGGTGAGAGAAATGAGTGGCTAAGAATGGAGCATATGTGGAAAAAGACTAATCTAACCCTACGTCCCAGAGATTGTACAAGTCTTCTTTCATACCAATGGTATGAACTTTATGACCTCCCCTTGTATATCAAGCTTTTTATGCCCAAATATTGCTACTTATACTTTTCGTTAAATGATATTGTCAGGTCAATTTATAACCTCCATAGTTTGGAAAATATTGAAACTTCCTATATAAAATGGCTCAATGTTCACTAAACCAGAAAAATAAATTATAAGATGACAATAAAACTTACCCTAAACAAATGATAAATGCCGTAAGTTGCACTACAAATAATAAGAACAAAGAATGACAGGTCTCTTGTTTTGGACCAGTAGGATAATGGCACTGTAAAATAAAAAGAACATATACGAGATAATATATAACCATGCAGATGTAGTGCAGTTTTTTGTACTATTTTCACCATATTAAAGACTTAAAATATTATAAAACCTTAAATGTTGACTTTTCACCTCTATCAACCCTTATACAGATGCCTCATACACAAGAATCCATGACTGGAAACGTCACCGTACATCGATAGGCGGTGCTGTTCATGAGAGCGCTGGAGGGAAAATATCTGATTTTTCACATGTGCATCACAACTTGTGCGAATATGGGTCTTCAAGAAGTAACAGGCATAGTGAAAACAGGCCACAAGTGATTCATATGCCTACCATGGAACAAAATGTGTTGGATGTCAGAAAGGAATCCAAATATCAGCATACAAGCCACCACTGCTGCTGTAGGAGGGTCTAGTGCTTGTGTGCAGCGTGTTTTGAATAGAAATTTCAAACATCTACTATGCCATTTGTAATATTTATGTGCAATAAATATTTTTGGTAATCTCTGTCTTATGTCCTTTCATTTTCTTGTACCTCTGCTACCACTTTCCCATAAAGTTTCCAGTCATGAATTTCTATGAAATTCTCAATTCTTTTGATGTTTTCTACCTCCCCTTAAAGCTTTTACTTCTATTTATGAGATACCCTACAGAGCCAGGAAGAATCAATGAAAATCTTAATATATTAATAGTTAATTGCAGGGAGCTAGCTACACTGCTTGGCACTGGTCGCAGTATATCAATAAGGTTTAAAATAGACACTAATATTCCAAATGTTGCAAATGCTGACCACCACTCTTGTTGTGATACATAAATGTTATTTTTCTCTGGAAAATTAACCAGCATTCAGCAATTACTAGCTAGAACCCTATAATTGCAAATCAAAATAAATAAATAAATAAATAATAAGTAAATAAATAAATAATAAATGCATGTTTGAGTTGATACATGATTTTTAAAAAGATATTCAGATTTTATCATTTCCTAAAGTCAACATCCATTGCAAACCCACGAAATATACCTGCCATAAATATATTATTTAAAGCTTCTGACTGCTTTCATTTTCATTAATTTATGAAATACTGAATAGAAAGGAGAGGGAGAGGGGGAAGTATGCCTTTTCTGTCTCTCCCTGAATAGCCCACAAAATACTATACAGGTATATCGATTGGATTTTTGAGCCAAGGTATTGATATTCCTCTGGATGCGAGCCTAACTGCTGCTACCACTTACTGAAGGTTTATGATGCTAAAGCAATCAGCAACTACATGTCCTTTTTTGCTTTCTTTTTTTTTTTTTTATTATCAACAACTTTAATTCTTTTAATACTTGACAATAATAATTACAAGCTGTTTAGTTTCAAACTGAAGTTAGTACATCAACAAATATTAAGTCATAAGATGTAATTATAATTGGGTTTGGTATTGCATAAATGCCACCTTAATTGCTTTCACCTTTACTGAAGTTTTCCTTGGTCACAAATATTATTTTCTTCTTTCTCCTTTCCATTTCTCTTTTATCTTTCGATATCGAGGAGGTTAAACAACCATTGAACCTATTTGAAATTTAACCTAGCACAGGATTAGCCTACTGAGGCTTTTCTTGGTCTTCCAAGTTTCTTAATAAAGGGACAAACACAAACATCCACAGCCAAATCTGTGACTAGCTGATCTCAAGGCAACAAGATCTGCACCTTCGCACTCTCAGACACCGAACTGGTTTTAATTTCTTTCTCATTTTTCTTTTCTCATTTATAATTTTCATTAAAAACAACAATTAAATAAATAAGTTTATTATAAAACTTCATGTAACCTTAACTGCGATTTTGCAGCATGATTTTCCATGAAAATAGATAATGGAGAAAAAAATAAATAAAGTGCAATACCTGGTAAATTATGTGATATCACAGATGCTTTTTTATTATCACTTGGATTTATTTCGCTTACTCCAGCCAATGACAAAGCTTGGTCAATTTCTGCATCCGTAAGACCTAAACATAAAAGAAACACAAATAGTCATCTATCTTTTTAAAATAATGGAAGTAGAAACCTAAGAGATTTACAAATAGAAATTTTATCATTTAGTTATATAATTGCAGAGAAATGTAAATCTGTCCTCGCCATCAAAAATATAAGCACAAACTTAGTGAGATAACCTCGCTACACAGTTTTAAAATTGTATTCCCTATCAGGATGGGATGAAAATCAGTGAGATTGACCTGATCATGGGAGTTGATCACAACACCTTTTTTGGGCATCTTTGTGTTTTTTTTTCTGGCATAGCTCAAAAAAAGGTGAATGCACGATTCAATATCATGACAATCATGTTCTCATACTTGTGAAAGTCCTTTCAATGTTCTCCATGCCCAATAGCCAAATACCGTCATGAAGTATGTCAAGTAATTCAGAATCTGTGACAAAACACTGAATAGCGCTGATGCCTTCTTTAATAGGACAAATCAACTTACTTTTGTTCTCTACAGCTTTTCAGCAGCCAAAGTTCTGTGGTTCCTTATTAGTGATCATCTTAGCCTTATTCACATCGTCCGCTAATTTTGGTAACTGGTTTCCGATAAAAAATCGGTTCTTAGCAGCACTGGCTTGTTTGCGAGATAATTCATCGTACAATTCCCATTACATGTAAACATGCAGTGATTTCTGCTTGGACACTACACTTTATGCTCGGCCACCGTGACACAGAAATTACCCTTTTTTTTAGTCACATATTTTTTTGCGTATTTTTTTTCTTTTGCAAACTGTGGGCACCCAAATGTTTTTTGTTTTGCATTTTTCTTTGTGCCTGCAACATTTTTTCACGGGGTTTTGTGGTTTTCATTGGCTTTGTGATTTTTCTTTTGCAAGCTGTGGGCACAAAGTAAAATTTAACCTCCATTTCTAATTAAACTATGCCTAATATCTAGTGCTACCCTTTGTTGTAATGATAGCTGCTGCTGGTGTCAGAATATTTGCCCAATAGCCAAGACTTAGGCAAAGCTTATATAGTGGTTCTGCATCTCAGGCAAGGTTAAGTGCAGTAAAAGTGCTTTAAACTGGCACTCAATGGTTCAGAACGTTTGATGATCCACAGGTCGGGGAAATAGTCTCATTTCCAGATTAAACCCTAAATTTTATGCTAATCCAATAATTCTGGTGCCAATCTACAAATTTTTTATTACATCTGATTTTATTATAATTATCAGCAAAGGGCAATTAATTAATGTTCAGTTAAACTCTTTTTATTTTTCATAATAATTATGAACATGCAATTAAGATCGTTTTAGAAATACATTTTTTTCTTTCATTCAACACAGAAAAAGTTCAGCATTATGGGCAGATATATCCGCTTTACGCAGCAAAGGTCAAACATATTAATAATCTAGAAATATACCCATTTCTGTTTAGCAATTTTTACTCCTCAAAAAAGATCTACCGTAATCTATTCTGCTTGAAAGTGACACTTTCTGCATTACTTTGCAGGAAAAGAATCTATGGATGGGAAGGGGCAGAATTTGTTTGGTATTCAACACTTTTGATAATCTGGCAGCAACTTGGTCCCATCTCTGCTGGATTACATTTTATTTAAATATTTGAGTAAGGATATAACCAAACTATGATTGTATAAAATATAGGTGCTTGGCTAATCTTTGGGATTCTTTTGCACTAGTGGTCAAAGCAATTACGCAATTTGTTTATTTTCAATTAAGAGAGTATTCTATTGGGTGCTTGAATTAATTCTAGCTGCGTTTTTTTTTTTTTTTTTTTTTTTTTTTTTTTAAACAAAAACTCATTTTATTAAAAGTACATTATATTTTATTCAAAGTATTATCCTTCAGAAACAAATACACACTGTCCTAATTTAATCTTTCCCCACTTTTGGAGTAACATGTGGATTCCTCAGAAGAAAAATTCAGATCCTTGTGAGGTGATCCAGTCAGAGTCATATTTTGACTTTTCGAAAGATGTTAAGTGCTACTGAGAAAGACATGCTGCATCGATTGAAACAAACAGCAATCTGAAAGAGAAACATCTGGTGAGGTAAGACAATCCATCCAAGATTCCCTTTACTGCTTTTTCAATATGTGGTATAACATTGTCTTTCTCTCAATTCATGGGACCCAGTTTCCCAGCTTCTGGGTCATTCCTATTCCTTTTAAATGTTTGCTGATGGTTGACTCGTGAATATTTGGAGTTTCCGACAACTTTTTGAATGTCTGACATGAATCTTCTTCCAGTAATGTCTCCAATTTTCCATCTTGAAACTTTTTCAGCTGATCAGATTCGTTGGGTTTCACGTCAAAACAGTCCTTTAAAAAAAATGCCTGCAAGTTGTTTCAGATAGAGCATGCTCTCCATAAGCCTCCACTAGCAAATGATTTTCATTAGCAGATTTCCTAAATGAAAGCAGAATAAATAATGCTCCCCACAAATGCTCTTTTTTTTGGACTAAATCCAATATCTTCAAAGCAATAAGAAATTGTTCTTTCCCATGCAATGTAACTCCCCAATTATTAAAGCCTATTGACTGAAATTTCCTATACACTAATGGTCACTTTTGGTCATGTTGAAATAACACAATTACAGAAAGGTCAATAGTGAGAATTAATTCAAGCACTCAATATAAAGAGTGTCTGAAAGATATCTTTACACTTTTAGAAAATCAAAATTAAAAAAGAAACAAACAAAGATATTCAGTTAAAGGAAATATCAAAATTTTTTAAATGCTATTATCATTCCCATTTCAAAATGATTTTCAAGAGGATTTGTAACCTACTATTATTTTTCCACAAAATAGGGAAATGCCACACAGGAGTTTGGAAGTGAACACTCAATGTTCTACAGATGAAAATTCCAGAGACGTTGAATTGGAAGAGGTGATCCAACCTCATGGCCACCTGTACCCTGGTCCTTCTATCTATGAACTGATAAAGAAGCACGCAATCTCAAGCTTGTAGCAATCAAGACTTTGAAAAGGACACTGGAAATTTTCTAGTTGTATGCTTGGATGCTTGTATCTGAAACCTCTCACTTAGAAACCCCACATACATACCAATTATTTTTTTTTTTTTAATATTTATTGTATATATGTTAGTGCAGATTGTGCAATTATAGATAACCTATGAAGGCTGGTTCCTACTGTTACAGGGAAGCTCATTGGCAAAATGGAATGGAGCTCGAATAAACATGGCATCTTGCTTATCGATATGCAGGTGATAGTGGTTTCAGACCATTAAAAATTATCAAATAGTAAGGAGAGGAACAGTTTTACATTCATCTGTGATAATTTCCTTGAAATACCTACACAAACATCAGAGATACTTATGTTACTGTAAGCGTCTGATAAACACAATGGCACGAGCATGTACCATCGCTGCCTACAATTCAATGAATCCCCCCCCCCCTCGTGATATATCGGACAGAGCTGATAAAATAGGAAATAAAAAGATTCATGGATTTAAAAAATAAGAAAGAATTACCCTGAAAAAAGAATTTTAATTGACAGTTTATATAAAAATGTTTTATATCTTAACAATAAAAAAGTGATGCAAATGAATAATTATAAATGATCAAATATTTCACAAGTTTAAAATTCAGTACTCTAAACTACAAAGAATATCAAAAATAGATTCTTCTTCTAAAATATCTGTTATCCATTAAATACTTCTAAAATATCTGTAACAGATAACATTATTGGGGGGGGGGGGAACTAATTTCTTTTTTTTTTTTTTTTTTTTTCTTTTTGCAATGCCAAGATGGTATCACTAGGCATCACGGTTTTAGATGTAACAGTTTAGTGCCCAAGGACCTGTCACAGCCAAAATTTAAGCCAAAAACTAAAATATGTTAAACATGCAATAAAACTTTCTAGTTAAATCAGTTGGTCCTATTTTATTTGTTGTTTACGTAAATTGTATGTGCATAAGTTTACCTATAACTTAATTTTTATTGTTATTGCTAGTTTGTGCACACTTTTGATCATCAAGGTAGGGTTGTTGATAATTTCCTTCATGTTTAACAATATGAAACTTTTTTTTTGTTAATATTAAAATTTAGTTTCAACAAGGATTCATTAAAACAAACTATTAGGAATTAAATAAATATTCTGTTAAACAATATTTACATTTATTAATACTTTTATTATTCTAATTTTTATAATTTACATTTTATTTATCTGTTTTTACATTAAAGGAAGGAAAATACCATGTTACTAATTATTAATAATCATGTTGCTCATTTGCTTAAAATATCCATATACCATTAACCATATACCATTTCCATTAACCTAACCTAACATAACTTAAAGACAATTTTCATTTTAATGTTATTTTGTCATTTTAAAAGTTGAATCATTCATCGAGACCCTCAAAAAATTTCACGCTAAGGAAAGTAGTTGTCTGCCATTCCATACCACTGAGGACATGTGGTGCCCTCAGTGGCAGCAAATCCTTGAAGGACATGTTTATGAATAGAGCCTCCTCCTCTGATTATTATCATCTATCTCTTTGTATATTATAGATACATTTTGCTTCAACCTGGCTCAAAAAGTCTTTTTCAGATTAAACGTAACACAACATAAGCTGATATATCCTGTTTATTTTCCTGTTTATATATCTGTTTATTTTCCAGATTTTTTTTATTGTTAATTTTTGGAACTGATACCTGGCAGATGAAAAGTGAAAATACATGGTCACCCTAGATGAGGCGTATGTTTATTTAAGCGACTACAACAATAGTCGAACCATTCTTTGCCGCCCAAGGGGTTCTAAAGCAGCTAAGATTTAGCATAATGGTGTGTAAATGTACGGACTGTAGCAATCAGAAATTACATGTTAGACTTTTTAATTTCTCAGTAGTTTGTGCACTGCCAAATGAAGTAGTACCAAATTAACCTGGATGCATTTTATTTTCTTATCCCAATGGGATGCAGACTTGGAAAAGTATTTAATAATAATAATACTAACAACAACAATAATAATAATAATAATTGTAACAACAACAGGGAAAGAGTCCAACCAGCAGAACGATTGGAGGGAAAAAACCCGGTGTTGTCCCCAAACAGGCCGAAGCCCAAAAACAGGGTTAATGAAAACAATATAAATAAACTAAAACTATCGACTAATTAAGGGATAAAGAGAAAAAAATATGTAAGATAAATAATTAATAAATGAAGTAAAAAAAAAAACCCAAACATCAATGCTCCCACGAGTGCGTAACTCTCCCTTCCGTGCATTTGAGTCCCTTGAGCTTGGCCCTCTTTTGGGTCCGCCTCTGGGATTGGCTTCTGGACTTGATCAGAGTTTGGCTTCCCCAAACAACAACAACAATAATAATAATAATAATAATAATAATAATATTTGGAATTGAATAAAGGATTCTAATAAAATACTTATACAGGGTGTTCTAAATTATCTCCCATATTATAAATGTTTATTACTCAAAAACTATTACAGTTTTTAACGTAATTTTTTTTATTCACAAAGAAAAACTCAACTTACCTTCACGTGAGTTGATAACGAAACACGCAGTTGGCGGGTGGTACCATTGTTGGTGTATTGTTCCATTTTTTGCGAGAGGCAATAAACAATGGCGAGTGTTCAAGAAAAAGCTCAATGCGTGTTATGGCTTGCGGAATTTAAGTCAATGATTACAGTTCAGAGAATGTTCAAAACAAAATTTAAAAAGGATCCTCCAAATCATAAGTCAATTAAGCTATGGCATGAAAAATTTTTAAATACAGGCAGCCTTTTACACAAAAAGGGTGCTGCTAGACCTTCAGCAACACCACAGAGAGTAGAAAAGGTTATGGACGCGTTCGATCGTAGTCTCTGTAAATCACTTCGCCAAGCGGCTCGTCAACTGGATATGCCAATGACATCTATACATAAAATAGTGAACCACCGCCTTCATCTTACATCCTACAAAATCCAGATGATGCATGAACTGAAGCCAGATGACCGACCGAAGCACAAGAAGTTTGCCAGGAATATGCTCCAAAAAAATCGACAATGATCCCATCTTCCTTGAGGACATTTTGTTTTCTGATGAGGCAACATTCCATACTTCCGGAACAGTAAACAGACACAACTGCTGCATTTGGGGCTCACAAAACCCCCACGTTCTACGGGAGCATATACTCAACAGCCCAAAGGTTAATGTTTGGTGCAGTTTAATGCATGATCAAGTAATTGGACCTTTCTTTTTCGCTGAAGACACCATTACCGCTGCAATCTACCTAGATATGCTGGAGAACTACCAGATTCCACAGGTGTAAGAACTGCAGCCCAACGTAGTCTACCAACAAGATGGAGCACCTCCTCACTGGAGCCAGCAAGTTAGGCAGTGCCTTGATACGAATTTTCCAGGACGATGGATTGGAAGGGATGGGCCAATTCCTTGGCCCTCTCATCACCTGATGCAAACTCTCTGGATTTTTTCTTCTGGGGATACGTGAAATACGGTGTACAAGACCAACGTTGATGACATTGAAACTCTCAAGAACAGAATAATTGAAACAATCGCAGAAATCACCCCCGAACATGGGAGGAATTCGAGTTTCACTTTGACGTCCTTCACGCCATAAATGGGGGGGGGGGGGGGGCAAACAGAAATTTATTAAGGCATGCTAAGAAACCTTTTGAGTTTTTCTTTGTGATTAAAAAAAAAATCACATTAAAATCTGTAATAGTTTTTAAGTTATAAACATGTATAATATGGGAGATAATTTAGAAACGCTCTATATTTTCAAACTGTATAATTAATTAATTAAGATGTGTAATTAAAATATTAATTTTACTATTTTGTATAAAAAATCAATTTAGATATTTCTTTAAAAATTTAGAATACTGAAATTTAAATCTGTAATTTTGAGAAATGACAAGCCTAAGCGGTCAATGAAAAAGCATAGAGCAGGTGCAGTTATTTCTTCACATATTTTCACTGTAAACAGTACAATAAGACTAATGCATCTGAGAGAAGAGGGGTCTAGCGGTGCAATCCCTCATTTTTGGAAAACTTAATTACGTTACCAATATTATATACTATAGAAATGAGTAGAAACCACTGTGCATATTTCATAACTTGTGTAACAAAAACTTTTATTACATAAAAATATCCTCCCATTTATAATTTATTTTTTTTTATATTTCCAATATCAATTAACTTGATAAAATAGTCTGTTCCATTTGTAATTACCAATTTTTTTTATATCACAGTTAAAAAATAAAAAAAAATAGTTTTGAATGTGCTTAAAGATTTACACACACTTTCTTTGGACATAAAGAATTACAAAGAACTTGATTTTTAAAACAATTACATTTTTTGTTAGTACAACATGTCTTGCAGGAGCATCTTCTGAAACTCTCATGCTCGCTGTAACCGACATCAGTGGGAAATTAACAGTACTAAAATAATTACTTTGAAATGTTGATCTCTGATTGAATTTTGATGGACTACAATAACATTTAATGCGTTTTTCATCAGCAGTTCGAGGTTGGGGTGGATCAGGCATCTTGATCTCCAAATTCATGTCAAACGCGTCCTTAGCTTGTCAAATTTATATTACACACGAATGGAATTCTGATGTAAAATTGTATAAAATTGCAGTAAGAATTTACATAATACAGCCCTGTGCAGCATTTTTATTGATATATATCAAATAACAGGTAGAATAACAGAGGCGAGTAAACAAGAGAAATTACAAGTTACTTGTAGCTGTATAATACAATGAAACTAGCAGAAATCGTTGTGCAAATTTCATGAATTGGGTAAAATTCTGCACATTACGTGAAATGTGCAAAGGTATTGTACAATTCATAAAATAAGCAAAAAATTTCACAATCTGCACACAACATGCATATTGTTTATTATACATTCTATATCTCATCAAGAGATGGCACTACTGTTATCAAATTAGTAACTTCTAGTATTTAGGATTCACTTTCAAAAGATGTCGATAAAAATGATCAAAACAACAGTAGCAAGGATTTATATATTCAAATGAATCAGAACATGTTACAAATATAAGAAGTTACTTTGGAATGATGACTTTTTACAAAACAAATTTCCAAAGAGAAAAGGTTTATTTCTTATGGTGAATGAAAGCGATGCGATGAACTGGTAAGACTTAACACATGCAAATTTCGATTTTATTTCAATTTTAGTGGGACCAAAATATAGATCTCCAAATATCAAGCATTTAGAATTTTTAATAGGGTTATTTGAAAAACGCCATTAACCAATACTGACAATCTGAAAAGTCGAATTACAGTGGCCATGAAAACTGCTGATTCTCCAATATTAATGTCCACATTGAAATATTCTAAACATTGTCAAAAAAAAAACATTATTTCCTTTATTGTCAAAACACAAAAAATACTTTCTTTATTTTTTTTTCTTTTTAATGATTTTCTAAAAGTGTAAAGATACTTTCATATACCACCTACAGGTATTGGACATTGAAACTGAAACACCTTCGCAAATAGCACTGGTTACCCCCAGGGCTGAATAGAACCTTCTGCTAGGTAATTAATCGTATGCATATCAATGAATCACGTGTCAGAGGTCTTGGTAGTCACTCCAGTAGAAAAGTTCGATAGTAAGCTTCAACTTGTCTGTGCAGAGCACTATAATGGGAGACATATCCGACTTCAAAAGAGGGCAGATTGTTGGGGCGCGTCTAGCAGGTGCATCTGTGTCCAAAACTGCCACACTTTGTGATGTCTCACGTGCTACAGTATCCAGGGTGATGTGTGCATATGAACAGGAAGGACGAACCACGTCCAGGAGGAGCAACTGCAGGGGAAAACGGAAATTGTCGGAAAGAGACGTCAGGACATTGACCAGGATTGTTGCACGAAAGCAGAAAACCACCGCAGCAGAAATCACCGCAGAAATGAATACACACCTCCAGGAACCTGTGTGCACGAAGACAATCCGTCGTTACCTGCATAAATCCAACATCCATGGCAGGGTTGCTATACCGAAGCCTTTCATCAGTAGTACAAATGCCTCCAAGCGGGTTCAGTGGTGCCGGACGCATAAAACCTGGATGTTGGATGACCTCAAACGCGTCATATTCTCAGATGAGTCCAGCTACACTGTCTTCCAAACAACAGGGAGGGTATTCGTCTGGAGGAGCCCCTCTGATGCCTACAACCCAGACTGCTTGGCACCCACAGTCAAACACGGAGGTGGATCAGTAATGGGTGGATCAGTAATGGTCTGGGGTGCAAACTGTGCAGGACCTCTACCGATCCTTCCCAAGACGTGTTGCTGCTGTGCTGGCTGCCCACGGTGCCCCAACACCTTATTAAATAAAGATTTTGGATTTCTACCAGGTGTTTCAGTTTCAATGTCCAATACCTGTATATGATCATGGCTATTTATATGAACTAATAAAATTTTATAATTATTATTATTAGTATTATAAGAGATTACTTTACCTTTGCTTTGAAGAAATGCCTTTTTTTGTATTATAGGACTAGATTGGACTTTTGGGTTTATAAGAAATTTTACAGCAGTGTTGATCTATTGAGAAAAGAATAATAATGTAATTTCTGTATATTTTACCTTTGCCATCAAAGAGCATTTTACCTTTGTCTGAATAATGTATATGTGATAATTACAGTATTAAATTACTTTGAAATATTCCAGACTAAAAGGTCAAGCAACTCAAACAAGCTAAAAAAATATTTTATGTTCTTTTGCTGAAGCACTGTTTGCCTCATGGATAATTAGCTTAAAGCCAGCTAGATAACAGGCCCTGAAGCGAAAAGGTCAGCTGATCATCTTAGTGTGAGTATCAATGTAGCCTTCATTGTTTCCATCTTGAATAGTAACAATCAGTATTTTTTCATTTGTTGAAAACAGTGAAGGTTACATTGTTATTTGGACTAAGATGGTCAGGTGACTTTTTCACTTCAGAGCCTGTTTATGTAGCTGGCCCTGTAGTTAGCTATATAGTGTTGAAACCACAGTCTATAGATATTCATGGTCATCGAGCTCCATTGTTAAAATGAAGCTAAAGTTTCTAGCTCCCAATAGGGCGGGAACTCTATTGAAAAGTGGCACTGCATGTACAATCGGCCCAAAAACGCCTGCAGCGCCGTCCTATCGACAGACAGAAACTTTACTTTCATTTTCAGTTTCAATGAAAAACCTCTATCGCAGGTCGCGGTCGGCCCTGATGCGATCTATGCGGCACCTGGCGCGATCTGTTTTCCTTAGCTTCTCGAAACAATGGAAAATGGCCGAAGCTCGATGACCATGAAAATCTATAGACCATGGTTGAAACTGAAATTCACCTAAGATTGAATTGATGTTATTGGTATTGTTAATCTTTGATGCTATGTGGCATTGTTACTTTTTCATTGTTAAAAAGATAATAAAATTGTTGAGTATCTAAGCAACAGTAAAAAGTGATAATAGTCACATTTCTTTTTTTTTTTTTTGCTGCAAGAAAAATTCTGTAACGGTGTCCAAGGGTTACATATAGGGTGTACAAAAATAGTGGGCTAGTTATATACAACTAAAAATAAGAAAAAAACTTTACATAAAGATAAGTTCTAAAGTTATTCATTACTGAGTTATAGGTATTAATGTATTTACTTTATAATGTATTTTCAGTCAGATTAAATGAGTAACAATGAAAATGTGAGGAATCAATATATACGAGGAATTATTGAAAAAAATGAAAGAAAAAAAATGCAAAACTGAGGGTTTCATCCTTCGTGGATCACATTTTATGTAAAAAAAACATATTATTCTTCGGATTGTTTGAAATTGTTCACACTTTTAAGGATGTTAGATTATTATATTTCTTAGAATCTATGCAAACTGTAAAAAACAAAGCAACCAATCAGCTCCTAAAAACAGTGGTGATGGTCCTATGGCAGTTGCGGATTGGTTAGCCCTTTCAAATTCATTGTCAAGTAATGTGAGGTTTGCTCTTTTATCTGGAGTCCATTTTTTGACAGTCCGTCAAGTCACTTGTTTTGCACTGATTTGTCATTTTCTTTTCTTCTCTTGAACTGTTGGATTTGTAATTTTTATGATTGGTTGTTATATTTTATTATTGCTTATAAATTCTTTGTTCTTCAATTGTTAATCACTCAAAGATGAAGGGAGCGTAGCCCTCGAAATGTACGTCTGGGTCATTAAAAAATCTTATTGTGGAATAGTGATTTCTTGTGTTATTTCCTGATAGTAGTATCCACATTTGTAAATCATGTGTAATAAATGTTATGTTTATTGCTGGATCAATTAGCCAATCAGAAGCACTTATATAAAATTTTTACGGCTGTATTTTGTGTAAGCGCTTCTGATTGGTTAATAGGTGCAGCCATAAACATAGCTAAAAAAGCTGCTTTATCAACATAGCTAAAAAATCTGATACAGAATTTTCAAAATTGGTTACAAATGTTACCGACAGGTGGAGCTGAATGCTGTAATGATAGCACAGAGTCCGAGAAATAGGCTATAAACTGTCCTTTGCAAGCAGCCATTGCAATCACATCATAATCGGTTCAAAATCTGCACCATTCGCTAAACACCTCTGTCCTGTAGGAAAAAGCTACTTATAAGAACACATGTTTGATCTGTACCATGTTCTATAGCATGATCTGTAAATTAAGGTGGTCTTTTAACTATTCCATCCCACCATTTCGGTGCAAACAAAGAATGAAATTTTCAGTCACTTTCTATAATGTGTCAACAGAAATGGATGCACAAGCCACACAGATCAACTCTTCCAGCTCATCCAGTGTTGCGGGATTTTTCTGGAAAACTCTGTCCTTCAATGTGCCCCACAAAAAGTGATCACAGGGGGTAAAATCAGGTAAACATGGGCGCCAATCCATGTCTGTTCCAGTAAATATGGAACAGTTCAAAGAAATGACTCTACTCCCAAAGTATTCTTCAAGAAAGGCATGGACCGCTGGAATTACGGTGTGGTCGAGCCCCATCTGGATGAACCACAAAAAGTATTTGCAGTGGCGACAACTTGTTCCAAAACAGCAATGTTTCTTGCAGCAGTGGTCGTTTCTTGCAAAAAAAACCAAAAAAAAACGGGCCAATGGTGCCTTTGCTGGATACTGCAGCCCAAACTGTACTTTTGGGGAACGTAATGGTTGTGCTTGACACAAAATGCCTGTTTTTGGTATCCTAAAATCACCAATTTTGTCTGTTCACGAAACCATCCAGGTGAAAATGTCCCTTATCTGTGAACCATATGCACCCAACATCCATTACCATCAATCATGATGAGCATATCGTTCGCAAAATCTGTTTTACAGCTGCAACTGTAATGGCTTGGTGAATTGGGATCTTGAATGGAAACGTGTAGGGTGTTTCTCAGTATTCTGTGTGTGCTGGATCGTTTTAATCTGGATTCCGTTGCAACTTTTCCTCAGATTTTTAGGAACCACATCTCTCACTAATTCATCAGTCATGCTGCCTGTCCGTTGAAATTTGTCAAAAAGCTGGTGAATTGTTTTCGCATCGGACATTAATTTTGGGTTTAATCAGGGAATGTGGTAGCTCTTCAATTATGGTGATATGGCATCATCTCCAGAAAACCTGGTCTATATGGAAATACCTGAACAGCAACAATTGTGAAGCAAACATTTGCATTCTTGTATATACATAACCAAGTGTGATAATAGAACATCAACCAAAAAATAAGCTCTCCACGCTTCGTTTCTCATCTTATTAAGTGCTTTATGTGGCTTCCCATAGCGACATAAGCAATGTTGAGATGAAAGGTGAATTCTACCCATATTAGGACAAGTCTTCTGCTATATAGTTGTCATTTTCTCATAGAAAGTCTATCATACAGGGTGATTCAGTCAATTTCTGACCATTTCAGTACTATGATTTATTGACCCATTAATGTTAACAAACTTAGCATTTCAGTATGATATTTTAGGCAGTTCGGAGTTTTTATTCCCATGGAAAAGTCTTGATGATATGCTCAATGTGGCCAACACAAACGTTTTGAACTGCTCGCAGCCAAATGGTGAAGTTGTTCATAACTCTATCCAGGATTTCTGCATCCACATGGGTGCAGCAGTCGACGATGCTTTGTCGCAGCTGGTCTAGGGTTCTTGGTGCTGTAGTGAACACACTGTCTTTAAGGAACCCCCAGAGATAAAAATCACATGGGTTTAGGTCAGGACTCGTAGGGGGCCAATGAAAGCCACCCCCGAATCGATCTGGAAACCTGTTTGAAATGACACGATTTCCGAATTTCTGACTGATAACGTCTAGCACTTCATTAGTGGTATGAGGCCTAGCCCCATCCTGTTGAAACCATTGATGTCGAAGCGGTATACGCCTCCTTCGCAGCTCGGGGATGAAGGTTTCCAACATGTTAAGGTAAGCATGTGACGTTACGGTGCCCTCAAAAAAGAACGGACCAATGATGCCTCTTTTGGAAATCAAGCACCAAGCCATAACCTTTCGTGGATGAAGAGGTGACTTATGGATCTCATGAGGGTGCTGGGAACCCCAAAAACGAACGTTGTGTTTATTAACGTCACCTGACAGATGGAAGAAGGCCTCATCTGACACCCAGAGGTTGTCCACAATGTCCTGATCGGCTTCCATTTCTGTTCTAAACTCCATCGCAAATTGTTGTCGCTTCTGTCTTCCAGTGTCTGTTAACTCCTGATAAACATGGATCTTATACGGGAACAGGTGTAAATCCTTTCTCAAAATTCGCCACGTCGTGGTATACGAACAGATTTTTTGGTAGGGGAATTGACCAACCTTGTGCGAACATTTTCGACAACTTCGGCAGTTCTAACACGAGCTTTGCTCCCGCCTCTTTTCTTGCCTTTAACACATCCAGTGGCACGAAATTGCTTGACAAAATCCATGATTGCTTGCCTGCCTAGTGCGTCTCGACACTTATACTCCTTCCGGAACTTTCTTTGCACGGTTACAGGTGATTTTGTCTCGAAATACCATTCGACAATCTTGCTCTGTTGATAAAGCTGGCGCCATTTTTCAACAATACGATTTTCATGCAGCGCCGTTGCAACAATACAAACTCCAACTATTTAGAAATTCGATATGGCGCTCATTTTCTTTCAATTGTTTATCCCTAATGCACGTCATTCGAGTGAAATGGTCAGAAATTGACTGAATCACCCGGTAGAACACTCTAGTATGACCTTCTAAAACTGAGATTTCCAGATTCTTTTGGTAAAAACCTACATAGCTGATAGTGTGGAATTAACTTTATTCGAAATTGGATGAACTATTTTAAATAACTATATACCAGGTGTCCCATTATAAGTAATGCAGCTAAGTACAGGGTGATTATAATTAAAGTTTAAGTTTCAAAACGCTATAAAAAAAGAACCACTTAGTAGAATGACGCCCAATTTGAACGGAATGTTATTGAAGAAGGAGGAAAGCTTATGGCATAAGAAAAAAAAGTAGGTCCAAATTTTAGCAA
>JAHWFO010057280.1:21379893-21394871 GCA_023313115.1 Rhysida immarginata
GGAACCTTTGGCTCGGACCGCCAACGCGCTAACCAATTGCGCCACTGTGGCCATGAAAGCATTACGCTATTTGCATGACCTTAGGGCTCGGTTAGAGCAGTTACCTAGTTCGCTGGCTGGGACTATCTTTCCTAAGGCGTAAATTCATAAAGAATAAGTCATTAGAATGGTCTGTGAGAATTTAAATGGTACGCCAACCTCAGCTGATCGAAATAATAATGAAAAATAGGAAAGAAAATTCCGCAGCCCGGGATCGAACCAGGAACCTTTGGCTCGGACCGCCAACGCGCTAACCAAGGTCATGCAAATAGCGTAATGCTTTCGTGGCCGCAGTGGCGCAATTGGTTAGCGCGTTGGCGGTCCGAGCCAAAGGTTCCTGGTTCGATCCCGGGCTGCGGAATTTTCTTTCCTATTTTTCATTATTATTTCGATCAGCTGAGGTTGGCGTACCATTTAAATCCTCACAGACCATTCTAATGACTTATTATTTATTTTCTCCTTTTTAATGCCTATTTCAAGAGCACTTTTTTTTTTGAAATGGTAAAAGAGTAATGTTTAAGAAATTTTTTTTTTTTTTTAAAATAATGATTTATTTAATGGCATTTTTAAAAGTGTAAATAAGTAACTTAATTAGGCATGTGTTCCACTTAACTTAGTAACTTATTTTTTATTTTGTAGTTTTGTCAGTACATATCAAAAGCAAAATGGGGTACCGCTTTTTCGTCACTTTCCTCTATAATTTTATGGGGGGGGGGGGTTCTAGAAATTTTGGCGTCGACTACAAAGGTCATTTTGCGCCATTTACACAAGTTATAACAGTACGCAGCCCAGGACAAACAGAAACATCCATGCCCACGGCGGGATTCGAACCCGCGGCCAGGCGGACTCGAGAACTAGAAAGCCTACGCCCTAGCCCTCTCGGCCACCTGGCCGGCCTATAATTTTATGGAAAATAAAAGTTGTTTATATTGTTATGATTACGAAAAAAAACAGACTGTGTTTTGTTTTTTTTGAAGTTTTCTTCAGACGTTTATTTTGATGTAAAATAATTGTATTCTTATTAATCATGTCATTTTAGAAATAAATAGATTATGAAATTAAAGTTAACTTCATTTAGATTATAAGAGGCCTGTCCGAAAACTCGCCGGATTGAGGCTACAAAAAAAACTTTTTCCTATCCGGATCGTGTGACAACATTTCTGTTGATGACAAAATGAAATTTGCAGCTGTTAAAGAGTGCCGCGTGCAATTGTTGTAACACGCTAAAGCAGAATGTTTTTCTTTTCTCGTCACATGGTGAAAATGAGAAAAAATATTGAGCAACGACATTGAATCAAATTCTGTTTTAAAATCGGTAAAACTGCAACAGTGTGTTATGAATTGCTAAAACAAGCATTCAGCAATGATGTTATGAGCCGCACACAGGTTTTCGAATGGTTCAAGTGCTTTAAGGAAGGTAGAGAATTGGCACAAAATGCAGCAATTCTTGACAAAACACCACATCGCTCAGGTCAGGCAGCTTCCCTACTCATCTGACCTAGCTCCATGCAACTTCTTAACATTTCCGAAGATCAAGAAAGCGCTCAAAGGACAGAGATATGAGGATGTGGACGTGACAACAGAGAATGCGATGGCAGAGCTCTTGGCCACTCCGAAGGAGGCATTCTGTACTTTTTTCGACCAATGGCAGCAACGCATTTAACCCAGCCATGGCAGCAACCAATGGTAGTTATTTTGAAGGTGACTAAACATTTATGTGAGTTCGAACCGTATTTTTTTTTTTGTAGCCTCAATCTGGATACTTTCCGCAAAGGCGTCTTATATAGAGAGCCCATTGATATATTACCAGAAAGGTTTTTTATCTAAACTTAAAAAAAGTCAATGTTATGAGGGTTATAAAAATGTTAGTTGAATCGACTAATAATTTGCCTTTGTGCTCGTCAAATATGATTAGCCTTCCAGGTTAACAAAAAAATAAATTACTACTACATTCATTCATTTATTAATTGATATTCCTCACTATATTTATCAAAATGTATTCTAATCATTTCTATTAACATTTTTTACTTCCTTATTTATTTGAAGCTTACTGGTCGGGGAAAAAGCTGCATCCATACGTTGTATCTATTGCTGGCTTTTCCAATTTTAAAATGGTTTTCCATGTTCTCCTTAATACTGTACATTTTTTTCATGGTTAAGCTTGGATTTGCAATTTACCAAACAGCAATACTTATTATTCTTCTTGCTTCCTCTTACACGATCTAAGGCAACTGTACCCTTTTCGGCAGCCATGATGCCATAGAAACGAATCTCTTGCTTCCTCTTACGCCATAGCTTGCGATGCTGTCCACTAGATATCACCCACTTTGGTCGCAGAAACGAATATAAAGGATGGAAAAATTGGAAAAAAAACAATACAGCTCTGATACTCTACCAAATTATCAAAAAAACATCTGAATAGTGATTGCTACTTGATACTGTTTATGATAACATTTTGTCCTTCATATGGCAAATAATTCAATCATTTATTTAGATTATATTCAAGGATTCTGAATTATTGTACCATTATTACTGACGGTTATTCTTTATTCATTTCACTTGAAACGTATCCATCACCATTACAATTTTGTA
Organism: Rhysida immarginata; assembly: GCA_023313115.1. Lineage (NCBI taxonomy): Eukaryota > Metazoa > Arthropoda > Chilopoda > Scolopendromorpha > Scolopendridae > Rhysida > Rhysida immarginata. The sequence goes on from JAHWFO010057280.1 coordinate 21,382,525, forward strand.
CTACAATTAAGTCCTGTGTATTACTTTATTTCAGTTCCACAATCAATATCATGCCAAAATACAGAAGCATAACACCGACTTATGTGTTTTTCTCATGCTGGTTCTTCAAATTTCAATCTTATAGAGAACGAATTTATTTTTAATAATGCTTTTAACAAATTTTCATCAAATTTGGCAAAAGCTCTAGAAGCTTAAATATTTACCAACTGTTTTCTGGAAATGTTGTCTTCTACAGGTGATTGAGAATCATCCTTTAGCAATTCATCTTTATTCTGAAAGTACATTATAATATCAAAACACACATTAAATAATTGTTAAAATGAATATAACTTGAAATACATACAATGGGTACTTTTAAATAATTTAAATTTAAAGCAGTAAAGTTAATGGCTTCATTCAAGTTTTCATCAGCAAGTTATTATTACAGAAATAATTTATTGCTTAATGTTTGTTTATTGAAAACCCATTATAGAAAAAAAAAAAAAAGAAAATACAAAAAATTAAACTTGAGTTAAAAAGTTGAATAGTTTTTAATGTGGTGCAGTTTTGTAAAATAGAAGAAAATAAAAGAACTTTATAATAAAAAGATTCTAATCTTGTTTCTAGGTATAGTAAAACCCCGACTTACGTCACTAATCGATTCCCAGAAAGTGTGATTAAGTCGAAACATCATTTCCTATAACAATTCATATTTTCAGCCTTTATATAGTACTTTGTGTGATATTACCTAACAACACAGACCACTTAACATTAAGGGTCCCATTGCCTTAGAGCTTTGTTTATCATAATTGGCCACTTTGAATGATGATTCATGATAATACGAGGAGATATTTATTAGTTTAAAAAAAATTAAAAACATACAGGTAAACAACTAACTGCAGCTGAAACTGCACATCTTTATCTATTTTTCTACATAGGCACCTTGACAATTTAGGCATTTATCCCAATGCTCCACTAGTTTCAGAATAACCCGCTCACACAACTCCGTTGACTGTGAATACAGCCTATGGTGCACGGCAGATTTGAGTTCCTTGTCAGTCTCAAACCTCTGACCACCCAGAAATCTCTTCATGGGACCAAAGAGATGATAACCCGAGAGCGCTAAGTCTGGACTAAGGCTGGGTGGTCAAGAAGCACCCGACCAGAACAGACCAGTTTTGCTTTGACAATGATGGCCATATGCGAACGTGCGTTGTCATGAAGAAGTTGAACAGGATTTCCTTTTTCAGGTCGCTTATCTTGAATACGAGTATGACCAATGTTATCAGAGCAAAACTGGTCCATTTCGGTTGGGTGGTTCTGGACTGCTCAACCTATGGTCCGGACTTAGCTCCCTTGGTCTCATGAAGAGATTTCTGGGTGGTCAGAGGTTTGAGACTGACGAGGAACTCAGAGTGAATACAGCCAACGAAGTTCTATGAGTGGGGCATTCTGAAACTGTGCAACGTTGGGATAAATGCCTAAATCGTCAAGATTCCTTGTGGAAAAGTAGATAAAGACATTTAGTTTCAGCTGCACTTAGTTGTTTACCTGTAGGTTTTGTAATTTTCTTTGAAAAAAAATAAATGGCGTTTCTTACTGATATCTCCTCATAATAATAATAACCAAACACTATTGTATTTTTATCATTTTTTTTTTGTGTGTGAAAGGAAATCACATATTTTTGGCATAAATGCAAAACAAGCATCATAAACAATCCATTATGTACTTAGTGCTGCTTTTCACATGAAATAAATCTATGAGATGTTTAGTTAGTGCTCCAGCACTCGCATTTGTTGTCATCGGCATAAACTATTTATTCATACTGTAACTATACAAGAGTCGACTTTCGCCTTTCTTATGGCATATTCAGTTGAAATTTTATATTTAGCAAAGATTCAAAAGTTCTTATACAATTGTTATGAGAAAAAACATTATTTCTTTGTGTCGCAATTGTCATTGTTATATTTAATTTTTTATTTTTACAACGAAAATATTTTTGATTATTTATTCTTCGCATATACATTTATGTTTCTATCTCTATATATTAAATTTTGAATATTTATTTCCTTCTTTAAATAACATGGAAGACAATGACAGTAATCCGTTGTTTAACCAACTACTGAAAGAAATAAATATTCAAAATTTAATATATAGAGATAGAAACATAAAAATTATATGCAAAGACTAAATAATCAAAAATTTTTTTGTTGTAAAAATAAAAAATTAAATATAACAATGACAATTGCGACACAAAGAAATAACGTCTTTTCTCATCACAATTGTATAAGAACTTTTGAATCTTTGCTAAATGTAAAATTACAACTGAAAATGCCATAAGAAAGGTGGAAGTCGACTCTTGTATAGTTAGCGTATGAATAAATAGTTTATGCTGATGACAACAAAGGCGAGTGCTGGAGCATTGACTAAACGTCTCACAGATTTATTTCAAGCGTCATAACATCGTAACAATGGTGGAAATTTATAAATGACAGATGTGTGAAATGACATAAGTCGGGTTCTTCAAATTTCTATCTTATAGAGAATGAGTTTATTTTTAATAACTCTTTTAACAAATTTTCATCAAATGTGACAAAAGCTCTAGAAGCTTAAATACTTACCAATTGTTTTCTGGAAAGGTTGTCTTCTACAGGTGATTGAGAATCATCCTTTAGCAATTCACCTTTATTCTGAAATTACATTATAATTACAAAAAACAATTTTTTAAAATTTATATAATTTGAAAGCAATATAATATGAAATATATACCATGGGTACTTTAAAATAATTTAAATTTAAAGAGTAATTTTAATGGCTTCATTCAAGTTGTTCCACGGTAATCTAGAATAAAGGTAGAGTCCAACGTGTCGGAAGTGCTTAACGCACATGCGTATTTTGACGTCACTGGATGACAACGAAATCGAAACCTCCACAGAAACCAAAGCATGGCGACAATGATAACAATAGTCTTGCAATAGCGACATTTAACAACTCGTTCAGTTCCTTCACAATTCTCATCCTTTTTACTATTTTTTAAATTGAATAAAAGCAAAATGCCATTATAAGGAGGGATGAATAATTATTGTAAAATGTGCTCACGTACCGGTATTCCTTTTTAATGTGAACACAGAGAATAGGATGGTAACGTTATCATTCATCGTTAAGATTTGAAATCTACGAGGGTTGGGGCATAAGTCATGGGAAGTATTTTTTTTTTCTCAAAGCTAAGGGATGGTATCATAAAATGTCATATGTCTTGAGGAAACCGTTCATTCATAGTATATTTCCATAACACCAGATGGCCCTGTGATTTCCTTTTATTGCATAGAGAACAATGTTAAATCAGTTCTTAGTCAACCGCCGTGCAGGATGGATGTAACCCGAGTTGAACAACGCTTAATATAGCCGGTCTCCGCTGGCTTTGGTAAGAATTGGAGCACCCACTATACTCTCCGAACTTTTCTCCATGTGATTTTGATCTTATACGGATGGTAAGGAACCATTACGTGGTAGACAGCTTCGGACACGAGTGGACATTGCAAATACCCGTTTGTGCAACAGGAGATGACCAGATTTCCACATGGTGAGAGAAATGGTGAAGCAGATGATATGGGCACCTGTCACATCGTTGGCAGCGTACTGTGAACGTTCAGGGGACTACTTTGAGGCCCTTTAGAACGGGTATGTGTGCTGTAATGATTCTGGAACATGAAAGTTGTAATGTTATATCAACTACCTTAATAAACATGAAGAGCAAAATACTTCAGTGTTGCTAAATGTCCGTACATTTCCTCCATTCCTTGTCCTTTCATCTATATATTTCGCATTTTCCACCCACAGTCGAATTATCACAAAAAAAATAGTTGCCATGACTTATGCCCCAACCCTCGTATTTGTCCCAACCGTTAGCAGTTAAGAGAATGAGATAATAATTTCGATATTATTTCATAATAACTTTATTTATGCAGGCATTAGGAAATATTAATTTATAAAATGGTGCATTTACAAAAATACATTTCTTCAGAAAACAACGAAAGAGATTTTTTTTTTTTTTTTTTTTTTTACACGTGAAAACGTTTTCTTATGTGACCAGAATAATGGCTACTGCACCGCTTCTTGTTTGCCAAGAAGTCATCCAACGACGTCACAATACGCATGTGCATTAAGCACTTCCGACGAGTTGGACTCTAGCTTTTATTCTAGATTACCTTGGTCATCAGCAAGTTATTATTACAGAAAGAATTTATTGTTTAATGTTTCTTTATTAAATCTTCATAAAAATAAAAAATAAAATAGAAACAAAAAATTAAACTTTAGTTAAAAAGTTGAATAGTTTTTATTGTGGTGCAGTTTTATAAGAACAGAAGAAAACAAAAGAACTCTATAATAAAAAGATTCTTATCTAGGTTTCTAGGTATAGGATGTTTAAGAAAGGTTTAAAAGAAAACCTTAAACCTACAATTAGTTTTTGAAGATCAATATCAATGTGTATTGCATTGGCAAGAAAAAGCAATTATTGCCACCACTATTAATGTGCATTCAAACACTCTACTAATTCTGGACAGTTTGAGAATAAAAAATATAAGAAGAAATGGTGGTGGTGGTGAATTGCCTGTAACAGAAAGAAAAACCTTTAACCACAAAAAGAAAAGAAAAAAAAAAAAATCTGAGATATGAAAAGCCTGATACGAATTTCAAAGACTAAGCTTTCAAAATTAATAACATTGTTTCATATCTCGAGTTTTTTTCGTCCTTTTCAGATGGTCTTAGAGTTGTAGATTTAAAAAAATAACTTTTAAAAATTTCTTTCAATTAACAAAGATGGATTAAATTTAAACTTTGCTTTAAAAATAAAATGCTGAAGAGGAAAAATATGGATGGAAGATTAAGTCTTTAGAAAAATTTTTTTTTTTTTTTTATTGTAAAAGATAAATAGAATTATTTACATTAACAAAAGCTAACTGAATAAAAATGGAACAGAGTTTTTCCAGTAACATTTTTGATCTCCCTGGGTAAAGCTTGGCAGTAACTTTTATTTCAGCCTATTTTATTTAGTGGATTAGGTCTTAAGTAGCTCTATTGACTTTTTAAGCTGTATTAACCCTTTCACTGCATAACTGAATTTCATTTTTATTTCTGATAAGATGAAATTATCAACTTTTCACAGCATAAAGAAAAGTTCTTTGAAGCCTGTGGGATGAATCCAATTTCCGCAGGTAAAGTTAATGAAATTTTGGTGGATATATCCACTTTACACAGTGAAGGGGTTAAAAAAGCGTCAACTTCACTGATGATGACTGTCATAACATACCTTTTAACATGGCACCATTATGAAAAACAAAGGGAAATAAGTTTTCCCTTAAGAAAAGAAGAGACCTTATGGCAATAGTGATTAATTTTCCACATAGTTATTGTAGCAGTGAACAGTTTTCAAAAAAGGAGACTATAAATGATGAGCATCACAAACAAAGAAAGTAAATTAATTTTTATTGGCAAAGATGAGACCATCACAAACTTTTATGGGTACTTAAAATATTTGGAAAAATGGCAGTGGATAATAATACTCTTGTCAGTCATTGGGCAAATTGGCTGCTATCATTGTATGAAAAAGAGAGAGAGAGAGAGGGCCAGAAAGAAAAATCTGCAGTGGTACTTTAGAAAAATTTTGGATTTGCAAGAAGAGTTTATGAGGTATAGACTTATATAACCTAATTGGATATATTAAAAACTATAACAAAACAAACCTTGAATCTATTGCATTACGTAAAAACAATGTCATTCATATTTGCAATATATCTGCAATAATGAAATCTAAGATGACTTTCTATTTATGTTTTAGTGTCAATATAAGCCACTTTGACAAAAGAAGGCATGTAAAAATTCTTGAAACCAAAATCTAAACATTAGAAATTACCTCAACAAAAATATTATTTTCATTTGTAAAATATAAATGTTGTGTCAACGTAGTCCAAAACCACTTTAGAATAATGCACAAAATAAAATAAAACAAAGATAAAAACAAGAGAAAACTGGAAGAAAAAGTCAGAATTCACATTAAATTATTAACTGAAGTAAGCAGAAGTTAGTAAAATTTAGATGTGCATGGTTCTGGTTATTTAAAAAAATAATAAATTAATAAATAAAAAGTTTAATTAATAATTCCGAGTGGCTGATTAGTCAGTGTCCAAAATAAATAGGACTGTTAGGAAGAGTTAAGTAATGAATTTAATAGTGTTAACAATAGACAGAATTTTCTATTCAAGTCTTGCAGTAATCTGATCCATAATGGCAAGTTTTCTAAGCAGAACAAAGTCTCTAGCCTTTCTTTAGCTCTAATAATCCTCTTGGGTTAATTATTCTATAAAGGAATGAGAAATGAGAGGTGATAACTTGATGGCAGTTATGAATTTACCTAACTGTTTGGGGCATGCTGGTCTTTTCTGTATAAAGCAATCTAATTTGCCCCATAGTATTTTGATAGGTAAAAAAGGCATTTTCTCATGTAGGCTGTGACTGTAACACATAATGTAGGTACGTAAGTATTACATAATCATGGAAAATATACTTATGGACCTTCACTTTCTCATGGACAATGGTCATCTTTCAAAAACCATGATATAACTTCATCAAACTTAAAGTGTTGAAGAATGCAATTTGATAACTGTATTTTCTGGGTGCCATCAATCAGTCAACTTTGATTCGTTGATACTGCTGTATAAATCTGTAAATACATTATGAACTTTTCTTGATGTAAACAATATGATAATTAATTAAACGAGGTTAAGATCCGTTCATACATTAGTTACTAAAGACTTCATCGGCATCCTCAATAGACTGCATCGTTTTTCAACAAGATATTTCCCATTCACAAGTTTCTTTCCATCGATTTTCAAGATTGGTGACTTTATATATTTTTTTTTTTTTTATATGGTTAATTTACGATTTTTCCCCTATTAAAAGGAGAATATCCAGAATTAAATTTATCATTAAACACTCCTTCTCGATTAAAGCATTAAATATTACTAAAGTATGGTTTATCACTTCATAAGCAACATCATCTTCCTCTTCCTTAATAATAAATGTCTGTTACTTGTATCATAGAGGGTAACTATTGATGATACAATAGCTCCCATCTTCAACTTCTGATTAATGACATCTAAGGTTGTATGGCATGATAGAAAATACTTTAATGAGGGTTCCCTCTAACTCACTGTCAATTTATTTGGTTTTTAGATGCAAGAGAAACCTCCCTGTTTCCACTTTTTGACAATTTAATGTAGGACAGTTTCTTTAGTATAGGCATAACAAATAGACTAAGAATTCTTATTCTACTCATTATGGTGTAGGACATCAATGTAACATGTTTCTGCAAGTTGCTTTATTCAACTTTACACTATGTATGAGATTATTCATTTTTATTTTTAATCAGTAATGATGTGATTTTATGGTGTTCAGATATCTTTAGAAGAAAGGTTATGAAAAGTTATTTTGTGTGTTTGTGTATCTGGACACCTCTATATTCCTGTGGTTTCGAATCTAATGATATATTTCTTCACTTCTGATGACAGAAGAAATGTAACAGCAGCTAATACAGCATTGACTCCATAGCCAGCATGCTGAAAAGCTGTGAGTTGACTTTACAGTGCAAATTTGGTCATTTTCACCAAAAAATTGAAAAAAAAAGCTTTTTGCATGAATTTATTCCTTGAAGTGTTAGGAAAGCATATTAATTTTTAAAAGTTGAAAAATTACATTATAAATATGAAAAAAAAACAAACTTTATACTCTTGGAGCATCAATATTCGTTAAAACTGAATTTTTTCGAATGGCTACAATTTCTCTTCTATCATTTTGAAATAGAATATTTCTTTGAGTCAATGTCATCCCCATTTTATCGCAGCCCTCGAATAATTGCTTCGCCCGAAAAAGTCAAACTGAAATAAATGCCATCCTCAAACAAAAACCGCAGCTTTTATTATTGGAAAATTAATTGCTAATTTATTATTATTATTTTAAGAACTTTTTATTATTAAAGTAGACATAAGGTAATTTTATTAATATAAATAGGGATTTAAAATATTTATCCATAAATCAAAAAAAAAACCCAAACAAACAAAAAAACAGAAAAAGAGAACAAGAATGTGACACAAACCACAATGAATGTATTAATGCCACCCTCAAATAATCACCTCTTGCCAAAAAGTTAAAGGGAAATAAATGCTGCGGCATTTATTCAAAGAAATACTGTAATTTTATTTTTTTTTGTGTGTGCATAAAATCCTCTATAAGAAGCAGTCGTTTTCATTTTCCCCTCTTTGTCATCTGCGATGATGCAAGAAGCATCGCCATTGGACTCGTGATGACTGAGCAAACATTATGTGGAGTGATGAAAGCCGCATCATCATCACATGTCATGATCATGTGTAGTGGAGGTGACCAAAAGAGAGACACGATCAAGAGTGCCTTGTTTCCACAATAAAGGGCTAGGGTGTTGGAGTTATGGTGTAAGCCAAGTTCTATGCTGCAGGCATGGGACCCTAACTGGTGTTGACCTATGCTTTAATGCATCAAGGTATCAAGAGATGTTGAAAAATTACATCCTAGAGCAATGACAGATTTTTTTGGCAATGCACCAGGCTTTGCCTTCCAACAAGACTTCATACCTTGCTGCTCATTCAACAAAGGCATGATTCACTCACGTTGACATCAACCTCTTCTTTCCACAATGGATGATTATTTTGAAAAACAAGCCAATTACATTAGCAGTAAGCCATCTCTCCATCTACATCTTAACTATGTAAAGTGTTTTAAAAATAGTGGGCAATATTTCAGGAATAAACTCCTCATATGTAAACAACAAAAACCATTTATTACAAAAAGGGTGTGGAAAAATTTGGTTGCAGAATAATGGCTTTCAAAACAATGTTATTCACTGGAGCTTTCCTTTCATCCCACAGGTGGTGATTGACATTGTACTACGCGATCAGGAGCTAGCCGATGTGCACTTCTTATACAGTAAGGCGGACGACACTGCTGTGCTAGCTTATCATTGTTTCCAAAGAGAGAAATGAAGATGTCCAGATTTGAATGTATCCACTGTCACCTCTGTGAACATGGGGAGTCGAGTTTGGACTTCATAACCACACAAAGATCATTAATGTAAGTGAATGTTTCCCATTTGACTATCTGGCAACAATCATATCCAGAGCAATCTTTATCACCTGCATCGTGTACAGACCTTATAACCAGCGACTACCGTTCTACCAGTGGTTCTGGTAGCAATATGGTAAAAATCCGAACTTTCCTGCCTTAGTGATATTCACAGATGAAGCTCAGATCAAACGAAATGGCATTTCAAATTCTCACAATCCACATGCAATTCTTCCACAATTCTACAGTTGATCAGTTATTTGGACCCCATGAACTTCCAAGCACTCATGAAGCAGGTGTACATAAACTTTCTGGAAAATAACATACATACCTGCATCATTAATTGCTTGTGCAATGAATAAGTTTGTATAGCTTCAGGTGTACATTTTGACTTAATACATGCCAATGGTTGGTTGTGGTATGCCAGTTTCACAAGACCTATGTCACATTAATTTCTTAGGCCCATGAGCAGTATCAGAAAGTTGCAGGTGATCTGGTGCTTTTGCCTGTAGTACAGAATCACCAGTCTCAACAAAAATTTGGTGCCAAGCCTACTTGGAAAATCCTTAACAAGAAAATTATGCTTTACTGTAGTCACAGAGTTCATTTCATTAAAACCAAAGCATAACGATCCCATTCCACACCAATGAAAGTAGCCAATTTGAACTGTTGTGGTGCTAGTGCTTCTGGTGACTGCATTTAGTATTATGACAGTAAACAAGTCAACTTTGATGTATTTTATCCTAAGATGACATCAATAGATTCTGTATGGTATCTGAATAAATTTCTATTTGCTTTTAAAGTTGTAAAGTCCTTTTTGAATCACCCTTATATTGTTGTGTTGCCAGATCCAAAGATGAATTTTAGCAAGAATCTTTTTTAATATTTTTGAAATTAAAGACCACACTGAACATCTCAAGAGGCCATAGGTTTCCTATAGCTTATATAATCTGAAATCAGAGCTATATTAATATAGAATGCTTTTCAACAGTTTTTTTTTTTTTTTTTTTTTTTTTTTTACTCAATGAACATTTTATGTGTATACTCTCTTCGTAGAACTCTTTCAGAGATCTCTTGGTGTCCCTCACCCCCATTTTTATAGCAAATAACATGCACTCTTATTAGAAGATTATCAATAGCAGTTACATCAAAAAGTGACTACTTGTCTAGTTTATTTTTTCCTAGTCTATGTGTTATGTTTAATGTTAAATTGATCTTAATTGTTTACATTAGCATGCCATAAATCATATAAGCAGAAACTTCTATTGGAAAACAAATACATGTCACTGTGAAAGCAGGATACGTGATGATTTTGGGTGATCAACCACAATTACAGGCATTTCCTGCTTAGTATGGTGGATATTGAAATAAGTGGTAGTTTCAAACATCCACTAAAGTCTGTTTACTGCCAACCGACACCACAGTTTACTTGAGGCAATAACCTATTTTCGTTTGTTAATCTTCATATATATATTGCACAAGGAAAAGTGAGTTAGGGTAGTGGTAAAACCTGATCTACCAGGTAAAAGAGACAATATCAACAGAGAAAAATTTCTTTCTTTATAATTTTCTTGTTAAATTTGACTATTTTTTCCTGTACAGTTTTGTATTATATGCCAACATTCTTAGTAAAAATTTGTAATTTTTTATTGCCAATTTTTTTATATTTTTTTGTAAATTTTTAGTATTTTATTTTTAATATTTTAATGGAAAAATTTAAATGTAATTTTTAATTTTATTTACTTTAATTTTAATTTTTAATTTTTTTATTTTAGATATCTTACAGGGAAATTTTATATGTTTATTTTTAATATTTATATTTTTAATTTGGCTGTAATATTTACCAATTTAATGTTAATAATAAAATATTAAAACTTTGCTCATTTATTTTAATTTGCAATAAAATTTTAAAAGTAGATGATTAAACAGTTGCCATGAAAATATTAAGAATAAAGTATTAAAAGTTGACAATAAAATATTAAAAATTTGTACTATTAAATAATGCATTTAACACAAAATAGTCCAATATAAAATAGTAACTTGATAAAAAGGTTGAAAACGAAGGCATTTCTCTTATTTTCAACCAGTGTACAAAATCTTTTGTTTCAGGTTTTGAAGTTACCTTACTGGAACTGTTTGTTCGTGTAGTATTATCGCTGTAAAGAGGTTATTGCCTCAGGAAAACTATGGGATTGGTTGACAGAAAACAGACTTTACAGTTTTCTGTAAGTTTTAATTGCACCCTGTGGATTTTGGAAAAACAGCAATGATTTTACTTCATTATATGGAAATGGATAACTTCCCCGTGATCTATCAAATGAGAGGAAATAAAGGGAGCATAGAACCCAACTACCTATATATTACAATTGTTATCAATAGTGTCAGCATTAAGCATGTTTCAATGGGCAATGATCTTGCACGCAAAAACCAGAGAATATGCTACAAGTTCAGCCCTTTGCCAAAGAGAAGAGGGTAGCTAGGTGGGAAGAGAGGCCACCCGCAAACCTAACCTAACCCCTGCCTTGTCAAGTGCATAGTGCTTAGACAACTGGGTATGTGGAGGGGAGGGAGTCCCTATTCGTTTTCTGATTGGCTTGATGTTTTGTCGTGGATGAGTGGAAATAACATCACACCTTAATCCGCCTGGGAGGGTAGGCACCACAGGGAAGAATGAAACTTAGCTTTAAATCACTTGAATTAAACACCGCCACACATCGCTATCACTACACACAATTCTTGCTCCCTTTAATGTCATTCTTTTATTAAAGCTTTCAAAAACAATACAATCTCAGGTATTGCTCTACTTGATCCTGTCACAGTTTCCTTGGCCTTCATCTCCCAATTTTCTATTCAAATGGTCAGCATACAATCGTTTAGTCAGTGGCCCATCACTCATTCGTTCTATATACCCAAACATCTCAAAGCAGACTACATCCTGAGTGGTATGGCCAAAAATGCACCGAAGGCACATAAGTCCATTGCAATGGGTAGTGCAACTGAACTGTTAGTCTTCACTTCCTTAATGGTATTTGCAATATTGGATGTTTTGCTTACAGATACAAATTAGTGAAAGTGGTAAAAGAAAGTGAATTTCCAATATTCACCAGTACATAGCAATGACTATCAGTAATTGTGATGGATTACTAACTACTATCACATTTCCATATATAAATAAATAAATAAATAAATAAATAAATAAATAAATAAATAAATAAATA
>JAHWFO010057280.1:21394881-21428224 GCA_023313115.1 Rhysida immarginata
ATAAATAAATAAATAAATAAATAAATAAATAAATAAATAAATAAATAGTGAAATTTTTTGTGCTATGGGGAAGAGAGGAGAAAATTCGGTTTACATGTAATGGCGTTTAATTATGTTTATTGCTAGATAATAATAAAGATAAGGAAAACTCGATAAAATTCAAACGTATACGTCAAAGATAAAAAATACCTCGATGTTTTATTAATACAAAAAGTTCTTGCAAGAACACTTTTCATCTTTTTGTTTACTTCTTTTCAAGCAAACAGGTGCCTGGAGATGTTTATTTTGCCAAAAAAAAAATAAAAGCAAATTTATTTGAAATTTGGTAATAGTTTTAAGATTAGGCTGATTACGTACTCTGAATACAAGGTATGTATAGCGGTACAGCTTACTGTATTGTATTAGGGGATCAATAAATTTTATTACGAAAAAAAAACACTTCGAGTTTTTCACGTTAATCTAAGAGTCTTCAATAAACCAATTAAGTAGGTTTCCCAATTTTGTGGCATTAAAATACTTTTAATTATCATAAATAACGTTCTACTGCAGTGTTAGTAACGACGTTTCAATTTGGTACCTGCTCCTCTGCAACTTCAGCCATCTTGGGTGGTAGTCTCGAACCCAAAGCTGGTGGATTGGTGTAGTCGACCAACGCCCCCTCAACAGCCTCGTCAATGGGGTTTAGAGTGGAAAGCCTCCACTGTCGGGCGCTCGTTTTGATTGTATTATAAAGTTAGTGGAAGAATTTGTGAGAGTTCAATGGTTTACTGTATCGAAATTATCTAAGGAAATGAAAAAATGTCAACTGAAGTAAGTACAAAAACTTGTGCATGATGAGATCATTAACTTTATGAACGATCCGTTGTTTTTCTAAGCCTAAATGTAAATGTTTAAATGAGAAGTTGGTATTAAAGCTTAGGAAAACAGCAGCGATAGTTGGAATAATTATTATTTTTATATTATGAAATGAAATAATAGACTGGGAATAGTATAAAAGGAACACGTATTTAAGGATTACAAAAAAAAAATCGAGTTTAAAACGTTATAGGCGCCGAGTAATGGAAGAGACGATGCTTCTTGTGCGTTAAAACTGAAAGAAGTGTTTGGTCCAACTCTTAAGTAAGAGCCGCAGGCAGCGAGAGAAAGCAAGAGCCATGAAGGAGAGTCTGGCGCTGTTTCCTCTCCTCGCTTATGAATGGGCTAGCTACGCTGTAATGCTGTTGTGTATGTATAGTAGGCCATGGCTTCGAATTGATCGCTCTGGAGGAAATTAATCAAAATATTAATGCATTTCTGGCTCAAGAACTTTATGGACTGTAAATGTACCCAAACTTCTTTAGAAGCTTCATATTGAAGTTTCCGAGGGAGAATTGGTTATATTTTAGGCCTAACGAATGGTAATTATTTATTTCCATACAAAATTTTAATACTTGGCGATTTACAAAGGTAAAGTGTATTCTCAGTTCCGAAAGATTTGGACACTAACTTTTAGTTATGTTGATTAATTAGAGAAGTAGATGATTACTATCGAGTAATCATTTAAGCGTAAAATAAATACTTGTATTAAATGAAATTATTTAAGAACTAGTATAGGCATTTTATTTATTTATTTATTTATTTATTTATTTATTTATTTATTTATTTATTTATTTATTTAAATACGTAAAGTCTATGATAGCAAAAAATATATTGCTCTATTTATACAGAGAGTTTGTTTGATACTTAACCCAGTCTTTATTAAATAGGAACCAGTTTAAATCCACTCTCCCCAAATACCTTTAGCTTTAATTGTATATTCCAGTTCATTGTTATACTGCCAAATTTAGATTATTAATGCTACTTTGTGTTGCTTATGATTTGAATTTCACTTTCCTGTTTCTCTGGACATAAAAAAAATATTCAGAATCACTTCTACATCTACTTAAATGTATATCGACTATTGAATAAGTTTTTCAGCCCTGGAAAATTCAATGGATACATTTAATTTCAGCTTAATCACGTGAAATCACATGTAATAAATATAATTCTTTAATTTGTAAATTCGAACACCAGTTTTTTAAGAACAAAAATAACTTATTTTTTTATTTCAAATAGTATTAAAAAATATCTAGACATACACACACATATACACAATTATTTTTTCATTGTTTTTTTTAAATTTGCCTGGCTATTTTTTATGTTCGATAATATTTATAATTACATTATCTTTTATTCTATTATACCAAACTTGTTACTTTATCAAATTCCCAAGAGTTTAAAAAGTTTTAAGAAAGCATGTTTAAATGTTGAAGCTCTGCTTTGTTTTAGTCAGAATAGGAACCACTGTTATGCCATACCTACGTATAAAAAATATCTATAGCCAGTATGTTTGTAGTACAGTTGGTATTTTGAAAAATGCATATTTTTTTTAAATAAGGAAGTTTGAAGGTAAATTTAGGGATTAATTGTAATTTATCAGGCCTTATGATAATCATGTGAGTGCCCATAGCAGTTTGTTTTTTTTTTTCTTTTTTAGAAAAAGAATCTTGCATTGAAGACATATACATATATGGTTAATAATTTATTATTATTTTAAATGAACATTAACATGGATAATAAAAACACATCTCCATCTGTTAAAACTCCTTTAGCAAATAAATTAAGCTTGCCAAAGAAAACTTAATTATATTAATTATATATTATGATACTTTTTTTTTTAAAGGCTAAGATTCTAATGTTGAAAGAATTCTGATGGAATCAATAAAAATTGTATGACCTTATCAAGATTCAGTGTCAAGTGGCATGCATACTTTCATATCTCAAACAGATCACATCAATTGACCATCCATATAGAGACCTTTAAAGGCACTGAGACCCTTGTTATATAATGGTCTGTATATTTTTTATGATTTTATCCTTTGAAGGCCTGTAGTTTTTGCTGTCAGTAGGATTAGATTTTACAGATAATAATGGAAGGTTTAATGAGGAGTAAATTACACAAATTGCACATTCCCACATGGGTTCTTGTGTAATTTTTGTCCTAAACATATTTTTTTTGTTTTGTTTTGTTTCATTCATTTGTATGCACATCAAGATTTTATGTCATGCCTTTTACTGATACCATCATATTTCAATAAAATAAAGAATTGGAATATAAGAATAATTTAGCAGAAAGTTTAAATGCCCAATATCAGTAATAGAGAGAACAATGAAAACTGTGGATAAGAATAACAGATTAGTGATACAGAATCACTTCTTTGTTAATAATAATTCTTTTAACCCTAGATACACACACATAATTTCAGTTACCAAGTAATCATCACCTCTGTTATTTCTACTATTGTACTGATTGCTAAGTAATTAAAAATTATTTATTTAGGATTGCAATTTCAAATTCTGAACTAGAAATATTTTGAACAAAGAGTGATCTTATATGGATGGCCTTGGGACAGAAGATTTCAGGAAACAAGAAAGAAAGGGCATTATTCATGTAGTTACCTTCATTTTATGTTCAATTAGGTTTGGTTGCAAGTACAACTGGAAATTGTTTTGAATCATTGCAATATTTCATGTAGCATTAATAAAAAAAAAATTGCATAGATATTTCAAAATCCAGGAAAAACAATTGACCTTGTGTTCCTTTCTCTCCTGAGGCCCACCTTTATATTGTTAAAAAAAAAACCCAACAACAACAAAAAACAAAAAAAAAATTATATGCATTCTATGCTATAAAAATTACAGTTAACAGTTTATATTGCCATTATCATCTGTTTTATACAATAAACTTTACTCTTCATATAAGTGAGTTACTGCACTTTATTAGCATTTAAGAATCTTTTCTTCTTGCTCATTTGCCATTTGTTGTACAGTGTATCTATTATATAAGTACAGGGTGTGTAAGGTATTTGAGGACAGATTAACGTCGAGAAAGAAAACAGAGGTATAAGTCGAGATAATAACTTTATTATCGAAATATATCATGAGCATACACAAGAAACCTTGTCATATGGCTATTCAATGAATCCACCTTCAGCTTCTGTAACTGCTTCAATGCGAGATCAAAACAGTTGACATGCGCAAATCAAATGGTCATGGTTCATATTGGTCATTACTCGAACAATGGCAGCTTTCAATTCATCTTTGGTGTTATGGGGGTGTTCATTGACCTCTCTCCACAACGCTCCATATGTATTAGTCCAACGGATTCAGATCAGGGGAATTAGGAGGCCAAAGGTTAGAGCAAATCAGCATCACATGGATATTTCAGCTGGTTTAAGTGACCTCATGGATGTTCTGGGATTGTCATCGATGGCCTGCTGCACTTGCTGAATAAATTCAGGTGTTCTCATGATGTCAGAGCGAGAGTTCTTTTTACGCTTTGCTACTGGTGCAACATTGCCATCTTCTGTCTCCAACTCCTTCTGCACTTTGTGGACGAATGATCTTGCGACCTTTAGAAATCGTGATATCTCTAAATCGCTGTGCTCTGCTTTTATTGCCACGATTACTGCATATCTCTTCATGATTTGTGTTACTTGATGGTCCGCCATTTTGCTTTCCGGAAGCGAAAAGGACATACAATTTATTATAGTGCAGCAGTAGCCAAATGAAAGTGTGTCCTCCAATACCTTACGATCCTGTATATTAGTTTAGTTTTTAGTAATTGGAAACATTTTTCAATAAGGTACTTTTTTACTAACTGTTTCTGTTAAGTAATTATTTGTAACCACATTAATTTTAGATACCATAATCAGTTTTTCATTTGATTTCTAATTTGATTAGAATGTGGTGTGAAATTATATTGGTATTTTGTGATACGAAAGTAAAAATTTTTTTAAGAGTGATTCTCGTTTTCATGGATTTATTAATATCTAATTTTAAATCTGCATATCAACTTTTCTTTCTTTGTAATTACAGCGTTCTTTAATAGCGTTAAATGTTTGGCCAATAAACGCTAACTTTAATATGCTATGTTTATTCAGGGACCTAGCTAGAAATTGCTGAGTGCTGGTTAATTT
The DNA here is from genome assembly GCA_023313115.1 of Rhysida immarginata. Taxonomy (NCBI): domain Eukaryota; kingdom Metazoa; phylum Arthropoda; class Chilopoda; order Scolopendromorpha; family Scolopendridae; genus Rhysida; species Rhysida immarginata. The sequence continues at coordinate 21,399,879 of JAHWFO010057280.1, forward strand.
TTCAGAGAATTAAGACATATTTTGTATTACAATAAGAGTGGTGGTTAGCTATGTTGCAAAGTTTGGAATATCAGTGGTATATATTAAATCTTACTGATGTCTTGCAACTTATACCATATACTACATATTTAAGGTCGGTTTCAAATTAATGCAGACCGTTCCATTGTCCGTGAATTTTACAAATAATTTCAACTTCTTAGTTCCGAGAATTTTTGGTGCATACAGAGAAGATATTAAACAAGTTTGAAAAGGGACAAATCGTTGTTTGAGAAATTACTGCATTCCTGAAAGGGAAATCAGCAATTGCTCAACATTTGGCCAGGAAAAATATCGAATGCCCTAAAACAAATCTCCAGGACCCAAACCAAAGCGCAACAAAAGTGATCATTGATGCATGTGGAGAGAAGCTTCTCAGAAGTAAACCTCAGTAAGGGTCTTGCAACCTGACCAGGTACTTTCTGATGGTTTTACAATCTGAGATACAAGCATCTTGCAAGAATCCTACCAATTAGCAAAGAGCATAAATGTGACAGTGTACTGGACAGTAGTACATATGACATGGAGTGACAGAAGAATCGAAATATTCTTCTTAGTTGAAAATAACTTTAATTTTGATGGCTCAGATGGATGGGCCTACTATTGACATGATCTCCACAAAGAAAATCAAATGTTCTTTAACGGCATTTGGATTTAATGGTATTTCTACATAGGCCTTTGTACATTGCAGAATGGATTCCAAGAAATGTTGTTAAATTTAAAGAAATGTTGGACGATCATCGTTTAGAGGAGAGTCGTAGCATCTCAAGCATGAACTGAATTTACCACCAGGATAATGCACTCTCTATTCCAAAAGCGTTTTCACTTGCTTGGCAGGAGTTGAGCTAAGTGAAGTTGATTGGTTATAAAGTCTAATAGTTTTAATGAACATCGTAAAAGCTTAAAATGGACTTGGCCATCCAGAGTAGAAATAGGGATCAGGTTTATGACTGGTATGGGCGAATTATAAGTACTTTTAACTGAAAAGATTAATCGCTAATTTTTATTTCAGTAAGATAGACTTTGCAGATGAAATATTTAACATACTTATTAAAAACAAAGCAATAAATATTTAGGAATATCTCAAGAATATTTGTTGAGGGTTTATCCGCCAAACCACAGATGTTTAAATTACTGATGAAAATAGGAACGGAAATTTCACAGCCTGAATTCAAACCAGGAACCTTCGAAAAGCTGAAGGTTCCTGGTTCGAATCCAGGCTGTGGAATTTTCTCTCCTATTTTCGTCAATAAATATATACAATAAAACCTCGTTTTTACGAATTTCAGGGGACCAATAATATTTATTCGTAAAATCTGAACTTTGTAAAAAACACCCCCCCCCAAAAAAAAAAAATAAAAGAAAACCTGTAAATAGGCACTGAATTTTTAATAGGCAGTATTTTTAATACAAATGGCTTATACACTGAGTTTTGAAAATCATGTATTTAAGAATTGTTGTCTGATGCATATTTGAAGTTATATCATTATTTAAGTAGTTTGAAAATTCAAAAAAACTCAAAAATATCGTCTGGTACATTTTTAGTTGCATACAGATGGTTTTTTAGAGTTTCCAAGGAGCTTTTAATTTGTGAGGATGTTGCTTTGAATGTCGTATTTTCCAATTTCTCGTCATTGTCATCTTCATGTTCTTCTTCGCTGCCATCTTTGATAAGATCGCAAATTTCGTTATCGTTTAGCGTCGGCGAAGTTAAAACATCCACATCAATATTAACAAATTCGGAGAATTTAGATTGAAAATGCAGCTTACTTTTCAGGATTTCCCATTCTTCAAATCCTTCAAATTCGCTATCATCTTCGGGTGGAACTGCATTCAGTTTCACTTTCGTTTGCATTACTTAAGACGCCCTTTGTTAGGCGACAGCAGAAACTAGTCCAGTTAATCATCGATCACGACGGCGATAACATAAGCCAAATGAACAAAATGCAACCAGACGAAAAAACACAACCAAGCCGCTCACGCAAAAAAAATTCACTTTTTTACTAAAATTTTTTTACTACCAATTACAACTTCTAAGTTCGTAAAATCCGAATTTCGTTGTAAAAACACTTCGTAAAACTTAGTTTATTATATGGAAATTAACCGGAGGGGGTCGGGATTTCAGAATTACTTGGTAAAATCCGGAATTTCGTAAAAACGAGGTTCTACTGTAGTTTAATTATTTTTTTTTCTGTTTTTCGAACATTGATAGTTGTACTTATTGCTTTTTAAATTCTGTAATATGTTGATAGCAAAATTATTCATGCCACCATATAATATGCTTATATTTTTTACGATAACGAAAGCCATTATGATATACCATACAGTAAACAGCATATAGTATACTGCTTAAATACTGTATATGCTTTTTTCATATATTAGATACTGTATCGTTACATATACAGGGTGAATACAAAAGTCTGAACCCCCCTTTTATTTTTTGAACTGAAGCAGATATGTCAATTTTGATGAATCCAATGAATAGGAAGTTGTGGGTGGCCTATCTCATGGTGCATTTTTCATCATCCCAAATATGCAAATTAGGACATTCAAAATTTATCTCAAAAACCATAAGGGATAGAGAAAAAAACCCAATTGCAAACTTGTTCAGCATAAAAAAACAAACAAAACAAAAAAAAAATCATCCAAATTGGACCAACCAATCGCCCACAATCACATGGTGAACTGTTTATACCTTACAAACAGTCACACTGCACAAGGAAAACTGAATGTTGATATTTCCACCATGTAAAGCATGCAAATCAAAAAATTAACATAAATTACCATACTCACATTCACTTTCATGCAGAAAAGCAAATAAAAGGCATGTTTCAGCACACAGAAGACAGAACAATTCCAGGATGGCAAGCTACACTGTTCCGGAAATGGTCAGCATGATCTTCTGCTTCGGAGAGGCAAGGAGAAACCTACATGCTGCAGTTAGATAGTTATACCCTAACAAACTCCATCCATCTCGTCAAACAATGCGTCACATTATTCAAAGATTCGAGGCTACAGGGAATGTTAATGCAGAACGAGGACGACCAAGGGCACAAGGCGACGAGGATACAACAACACTGCTGTAGTTCTGGCTGCAATTGCTGCAAATCCCCACACAAGCAGCAGAGCAATTGCTGCAGATGTTGGGTGCCATCAGAGAACTGTTCTCAACATTCTACACACACATCATTTTCACCCATACCATATTCATTGTCACCAGGAGTTACTGCCATTGGATAATGTTGCTAGGGCCGCCTTCTGCAACTGGTTACTTACCTGCATGGATGACAATCCAAATTTCATTCATGAGGTGTTGTGGACAGATGAAGCCCAGTTCACCAAGGATGGAGTTATCAACAGGCACAACCATCATCATTGGGCAGACAAAAACCCACGATGTCTGCAAGAAGCAACTCATCAAGTGAACTGGAGAATCAATGTGTGGTGTGGATTGTACAATGACACTGTGGTTGGACCGTATTTTTATGATGGAACACTGACTGCAGAATGCTACCGGGCTGAAATTCTCAACATGGTAGTCACAGACTTCATTGACAATTTGCCATTGGCCTCGTATCAGCGCACGTGGTTTCAGCATGATGGAGCTCCTCCACATTACGGGTTGGTCGTTCGCAAGCGTCTAAGTGAGATGTTTGGACAACAATGGATTGGCCGAGGAGGACCAGTTCGTTGGCCACTCCGTTCCCCTGATTTTACACCACTTGACTTTTTCTTGTGGGGATACCTGAAGGACAAGATTTATGCTACGCAGCCTGCCTCACTAGAGGATCTGGTTCAACGAATCCAGGAAGCGTGCCGAGGAGTGACACCAGCCATGCTTGCCGATGTTTTGGTGTCAGTTAGGTTCCGTGCCCAATTATGTTATGGTGCCCATGGTCGTCACATCGAGCATTTTGTTGATTAACTTTTTTTTTAAACTGTTTGAAGTAACTTGTTTTTGCAGTGTGACCGTTTGTAAGCTACAAACAGTTCACCACGTGATTGTGGGTGATTGGTTGGTCCGATTTGGATGATTTTTTTTTTTTTTTGTTTTGTTTGTTTTTTTATGCTGAAAAAGTTTGCAATTGGGTTTTTTTCTCTATCCCTTACGTTTTTTGAGATAAATTTTGAATGTGTCCTAATTTGCATATTTGGGATGATGAAAAGTGCACCATGGGATAGGCCACCCACAACTTCCTATTCATTGGATTCATCAAAATTGACATATCTGCTTCGGTTCAAAAAATAAAAGGGGGGTTCAGGCTTTTGTATTCACCCTGTATATATTTTTTCCCGTCATGGATGAGAATACAATTTTGTTTGCCGATATGTTATTTTTTTAAGCATAAACCCAGAAGATATTTCATTTCGAAAGATTGGTAGATATTCCATAAGAAATAGCATAATAGATTTGCAGTTTATATACTATAGGGTGTTTCAAAATGAATTTTGGGTTTTTGAGGCTAGGTAGTATTTATTACATTAAACTTAGTTATCAATAATACATCAAATGAAAGAGCAACTCAAACTGTTTTTCCTACAAGTGTTCAATGTGAAAACCGTTAGTCACACGGTACATATTGAGTCGATAGGTGAGTTCTTCCCAAACCTTGATCAGTGTGTCTGGAGTAATTGTTGCAACAACTGCTTCAATCCCGTTTCTTAAGTCGGGTAGGTCAGTACCAGCCTACATACACATTATCCTTAATGAACCCCCGAAGGTAAAAATCGCACGGTGTCAGATCGGGTGATCGTTGAGGCCTTGCGAACCAAGCTGTGTCATATGGCCCCTTGCGGCCAATCCAGAGCTCTGGTACAACGACGTTTAACCAATCGCATATTGGATTATGTCACAAAACTGAGTTGCTCTTTCATTTGATGTATTATTTATAACCGTAAGTTAAATGTAATAAATAATCAAAACCTCACAACCCTGATATTCATTTTGAAACACCCTGTATATTATATACTAATATTTAGAAGAATAATATTTTGTTAAATCAGAAGCAAACTTAAAGTAATATTCTACTACTGATTATTTTATGAAAAACATGTAATGATTTATTTCGTGTATTTGGCGTTATATTGTTGAGTGTGCTTTGCCAACTTATCGCTTACTTCCTCGTGTAGTTTTCCCATTATTATACTGCATTTGTGCTATAATAATAATATGCATTGATTTATTAATAATAAAGAAAAACTTTCCTAATAAAGGCTCAAAATCGGATTTCAGTCAAAATAATTGAACGTCACTCATTATGCATATCTATCCCTGTTTCTAAGAAACAATAGATGGCATCATCCAACATGATTCGAACTAGACTTCATGCCTGAACCCATTAATCTCATGGTTTTAAGTATTGCAAGGAAGCCGAACATCATTCACCTAAGTGAAAATGCTTCTGGATTAGGGTGTACAAGTTCATAGCTCAAAAAGTACCAAAGAATGGTTTAATAGCAATTCTGTCATTGTTAAGAAATGTCCTGCTCACAGTTCAGATTTAAACCTCAATGAATATCTATGATGGGTAATATAAAAGGTTTATCGTGTCTGTGTCTGTCTTGCAAACTGCTATTCAGGATACGTAGGGGTCAATCCATATGAAGTGATCCAATGAGGGTTGCTTGACCATTTTTAAATATTTTGATTTTTTTATATGTGATTACCCTATAATTGAGAAGTTCAAAACAGTTTTTAAAAAATTTTTACCTTGCACCGTTACTGAATGGCAGCCATTTTTATTTGTAAACACACGACGGTTTTTCAATTTGGAGACATTAGCGTTAATTTGAATATCTCTGCACTGGGTTAAGTTACAGCATTGCAATTGACATGATTGTTTTTAGAAAAGTCTCCTCTACAACATTGTTTATTACCCAAAATACCCTAAATTCAAAAATAACCTCGAAAGTTTGGTACTGAAAATTTAGAAAATCCACTTTTTAGACCCAAAAATAACAACCAAGGAGTGATTTATCGCTGTGTATTTTTTTTCCCCCCTTAGTTAGATATCATAAACTACTAGCCTTATATAGAGCATAGAGCAAGAGCATTGACAAATGTTTCCTTAATTTTTTATAAATTTTTGAAATTTGAAAATCTTTATTTTTTGTAAAGTTTAGGGCTAGTTATCTCTGGTGGGACTGAATATAAAAATTTGATTTTTGCACATTTTGTACACCTTTTCGATAGCAAAGTACTGTAAAAATTTCAACATTGATATTTGACTGTGAACAAAAATATGAATTTTTGAAAATGAGGAAATAATTCACATTATGCTACAATTAATCTTGTGGTTGTTGCCTGTTTAAATGGTTTATTGTTTCATTGTAATAAAATTTAGTTGTGACCTATATTTAGTTAACACTATCACCCTATATTTAGTTAGTATTATTTATTTTTATAATAAAATATTAAACAATAGGAGCTTTTGCTTTAGTTCTATGTTAAAAAAATTGTCCATTTACATCTAGGTTTATTCTCAATTAATTAGCACATTATTACGAGGTGCGTTCAAGTTCTAAGGTCTCCAAATTTTTTTCTGACAAAATACTTAACCCAGAAAGTTGTAACTACTCTTACTTAACCGACGTAATCACCGTGAAGTCAAACACATTTTTCACAACGGCGGCGCCATGATTCCTTGGCTACTGAGAACTCATCTTTAGGGTATGTTTTGCCCACTGGTAAATCGCTGAAGTAACGGCAGTTCTGTTGGGAAACGAGCAGCCACGGAGAGTGTCCTTCACGATTGGAAAAAGCCAGAAATCACTAGGAGCGAGGTCTGGTCAGTATGGAGCATGGGGAAACCACCTCAAAGTTGTTATTTTGAAGAAACTGCTGAGTTAGGAGTGCCCGATAAGCAGGAGCGTTGTCTTGATGAAAAAGCACCCGTCCAGTCTTGTTGTCGTTTCTCATGCAATGCTGGAAGGAATTTTGTTCTCAAAGCATTTTCCTATGAATTAGCTGTAACAGTTGTACCCTTACGTCCTATTCTATATCACAAAAGCTGTCTAAAGAAATAAAAGTTCTTAACAATCACCACTAGGATTAGGAAGCACCGTATCTCGAAAGTATGTTAATTGAAAATATTTATTTGAAATTTGTCAAGATAATATAAATGTTTAGTTCAGTAATTTTTTTGAGTTTTTGCATATAATTCAATACCTTAACTTCAATAATAATTGATTACATCTAGCCAATGTCACACATGAATTAGGCAACAGCCATAAGATCAATTGTAGTGTAATGTGAATTATTTCCTCATTTTCAAAAATTCATATTTGTTCACAGTCAAATATCAATATTGAAATTTTTACAGCACTTTACTATCATATAGGTGTGCAAAATGTGAAAAAATCAAATTTTTATATTCAGTCCCACCAGAGATACTAGCCCCAAACTTTTCAAAAATTTATAAAAAATTAAGGAAACATTTGTCAGTGTTCTTGCTCTATATAAGGCTATAGTTTATGATATCTAACTAGAGAAAAAAAGTACACTCTGATAAATCACTCCTTGGTTGTTATTTTTGGGTCTAAAAAGTGGATTTTCTAAATTTTCAACATCAAACTTTAGAGTCATTTTGACTGGTTAACTTTTGAATTTAGGATATTTTGGGTAATAAACAATGTTGTAGAGGAGACTTTTCTAAAAACAATCATGTCAATTGCAATGTAACTTAACCCAGTGCAGAGATATTCAAATTAACACTAATGTCTCCAAATTGAAAAACCGTCGAGCGTTTACAAATAAAAATGGCTGACATTCAGTAACTGTGCAAGGTAAAGTTTTTTTAAAAACTGTTTTGAACTTCTCAATTATAGGGTAATCACATATTAAAAAAAATCAAAATATTTAAAAATGGTCAAGCAATCAACTTAATTTTTATTGGACCACTTCACTTGGATTGACCCGTAGTGCAATCTGAATCCTGCTTATCTTCAGGACTTGATTTTATTTCAATGCCAGAGAGAGTTTATGATATTTGCCTCAATGTAAAACTTCGTTGGACGTTAATTATGCTATGTAATTGGACTAAACTGCCCTGTCTGTTTTAATGTGAAACTCCTTGTTTTTGAAAAGTTGCTGTTTCTATCATTTTTTTTTCCAATTTGTTTATTTAAGGAATTCTGTCAGCATTTGAATAAAGATAACGTTCAAATTATGATGTTATAAAAGCGGATAAAATTAAAGCTTTGAAAACTCGAGTTAAAAGTGTCTACATGAATTTGAAATGGACCTTGGTTTACAATCTGTATAGTGAATGGTAATTTTTATAGTGCTGGTAAAACTTTATTGACTTCAGTGATTCTATCTCCAATTGTAGAGATTTTTGAAGAGTCCAAAAAGTTCTGTTCTTCTGTGCTCTTATTTTTAAGTGTAAGGTTTGATATGTTTTCAGACTGGGAGTATTTTTCTGATGCATCTTTCTCAGAAGTTGAACTGGTCGTAAGTGACTAGTGCCAACCAGTATAGCTAGATCCCTGGTTATTACATATAGGCCAACTCATAATATGCATTTCATGTTCTTTTATATAAGTTAATAATAAATATGACAACAAACAAACAACTTTCAGACTTATTTATGCAAACTTGCAAATAAATAAATCAAAAGTTGAAAAAGATAGCAAATTTTTTTTTTTTGTGGAAAGAGATGTGGGTTTGTTTATGAATTAGATAAGCATTCATGAACATGAATTAGTACTTGAATGATAAGAATTTTTATCATCACAATTTTTATCTAACTTCATTTATACAATCTTAAAGAAAATTATTCCATTTTTACGAACTTGCCCAATGTTTTCCAGCAAAGCTAAAAGATACTTTGTATATAAATGCTATATATTACAATTCATTTGTTGTGATGTAAAAGTTCTGTTCAAGTTACAAGCAACAACCTAAAGAATAGTGCAAAATTGCTTTAGAATGCATGTTTAATGTGTGCCTAGTCCATAATCCCTTTCTTGACAAGGAAAAATTCATCTTAAATGTCTCATTTAAGATTTTCTAGGGATCCAGAAAATGGTAGTTCAGTTTTTCAAAATGTTTGGTGTGTTTGTCTGGTGCTCAAACGTGTCAACTTTGAGGCCATCTATGTCATTTTACATGACTAATATATTATCACATATGAGACAAATACAAATATTCATGCCTGTGATGGACTTTGCATCATTGACCCAACAGATTAGAGAGCTGATTGAAAATAAGCTATCAACAGCCGTGGGGAGTTTTTCTTTTATGATTTTACCTTCTGTATTTTTTGTTTTGTACAGTTTTGTCAATTTTGGTTGAAAATGATATAAATTGATATAAATAGCTATAGTTTCTTTCAGAAAGGAATTTTTCTTGCATTAGTAACTCCAAACGCTTCTGTTTATTTAATATGAATAGTATAACTCATTTCTTTCTTGATATAAATTTTGGTTTTGTTCTTCTCGTTTTTTCCTGTCTTTTCTATTCCTCTTTTACCTTTTTGGCGTCAAGGATGTTAATTAACCATTGGATCTATTTGAAATTTAACCTACATGTAACAGTGAACCAACTATTGAAACGCTGCTTGGCCTTCTAAGCTTGTTACTAAAAGGACAAACCCAAATATCCATGGACAATGGGATTCAAATCTACAACTCATTGGTCTCAAGAGCAACAAGACCTACGCTTTAGCACTCTCGACTACCGAGTCTGCGTGTTTTGTTCGTTCTTTCTTTATTTAAAGATGCCTGTTTATTCTTTTTCCAGGTTTTATACTTTTTTAATTCTTTATACAATTGAATATTGAAACTGCTTATTACTGTATCCATATATAGAAAATACAGTTGTTAAAATGTTATATATTGAAATAGTAATAAATTAACCAGAATCACAATGGTATTTATCTTAAATGGATTGATTGTTGGATGCCCAAGCTTTTTAGAATGGTTTTACTGACCACTCTTCTGTCAAAGGAGCCACTCATTTATCTATCCAGTTTATTCACTTTCCCAAATTTTATTTAGATGACCTTGTTTTTCTTTGTAAAATTATAATCAGTATTGGATACCTTGAACTATCCTTGTTTTTTTCTTTTTTTACGGCTTAGTTTGGATGGAACTTTGCAAATGATTGTGTTGCACACTTTCTCTCCAGTTGTTGTGTTAATATTGTGGTTTTCTTTATGCTGTACTGTGCTTATATACATTCATACAAAGAAATGGCACAAAAACGATTCTGGTATATTATGCTATTAGATGTCATGTGACCTGTTCCAAACTACATTTACGGCAAATTTGTATGATTTTTACCAACAAATGTCATTGGATAAGCAGGAATCTAGCTAGAAATTGCTAATGCTAGTTAATTTTTCAGAGAAAAAAGATATAAATTCATTCTTTTTCCTCATGTTGTATTGTGCTTGTGCAATATCAAATTATTAAAATAACCTCCATTTCTACAATAAGATTATCTTTTATTTACTAAAGTTAACTTTCGTTCTATTTGGATATCTTCAGTAGTTATTTTTACAACTGAAGATGTCCAAATAAGATGAAAGTTCACTTTAGTAAATAAAAGACAACTGTATTGTAGAAATTGACGTTACCAGGGTTGACGTTAACGCTAAATTTAGCGTAAAGTACACTAATACTTATCAGTTAGATGCGATTTTGAAATTTTTAAGCGTCCGGGAAGAAGCTAAATTTATATTGTGGATTTCTTGTCTGGTCAAGTTAGATTGTAAAATTCCCTATGATTGTTGCGATTTTTAATAGTTAAGATGTAACATGTGATCACCGACATCATAGCCAAGGTTTATCGACATAAAAGCAGAGTGATTATGACTTGTTTGAAAATTTTTTGCAGTTTCATTATATTCTCTTCGAGTGGAATTTTCATCAATTTATTTGATAGTTAATGAGGATTTCCGATTTGCAAGTTGGGACCTTGCTCTGACAGTGAGCAGTTTTGCTTCACTTGACGATGTAGCTTTTAACTTAAGAATATTAAAAATCGCATTGATTGCATAAATTAGAAATCAATGAATGAGATATACAGATATACTGTATTTATTATTGCACAGTGATATCTCATAGTAAGAGTTTAATTTGTTGTTCCATGACTAAGTTCGTTTTACAAATCAATTAAAATATTATGTTACAGCCCTGAAACGCCATCCAAAAAAGTTACAAGGAAAATGATAATTATAAAAACATAATAAAAGATATATGTAAACTGGTTTTATTAATTTATTTACATATACCTTAAAGATGGTATGATTTGTGCACAAGGAAGACGATGGGGTGGGGAGGAGGATCCTTATTGTATGGAAGGAGAGAAGGAATGAGATAAACACGTGAACCTAGCAAGCGGAGGCTCCACTTGTTGGGAGAGTGTGTGCGAGCTCAGCGCCAACTAGTGGTCGCTTTTATGAAATTTACTCGTACTGCAAATTTTCACTTCTACTTCAAGGCAAAAATTCTCATGAGCCTCTGCTCTTAAAGCAAATTTCTCGTACAATTATGCACTTGTACTGCGAGATTCTGCCGTATTTTGATATGCAATGGTACCGGGTGTTTCAAAAATGACCGGTATATTTGAAAAATCAATAAAAACTAAACGGGCAGCGATAGAAATACACCGTGTGTTGCAATATGCTTGGGACAACAGTAAATTTTCAGGCAGACAAACTTTCGAAATCACTAACTGTGTATTTCTGTCGCTGCCAGTTTAGTTTTTATTGATTTTTCAAATATACCGGTTATTTTTGAAACGCCCGGTATCTTGCCTAACCTCTTTAGCCCGAACCTTCCAATAATCCAAACTGCGATTTGAACGGGAAAAAAAAAAAAGTTTTTGTATTGATTTATAATTTTTTTTTGTGTTGCATACAAGAAAGGGACGGTTTTATACATGCATTAATATACGCAGTGAACCATGCAATTTTATCAAATCAAAATTCCCAACAATACAGGTAAAAACACTCAAATTAAATTTTTTAATAAAGTTACCTTTCGGGGGGGCGCCCCCCCTGAAATATCATTTTGTTTGGATATCCCAATTTTAAAACCTCCTGTGAAAGCATAGTATCCTAAACCATTTTTATGTTTTTTTTATACAGTACGATCCACTTAATACGAAACCCAAGGAGAGAGTATTTATTTCATAATATAGTAGTTGCCGCTTATATGCCCGCATCAGGACTATGCTCAAGTAGCCACATTAACTGGTGTCTATTTTAAGTCTGCTAACCAAAAGCATTTACATTTTTATCTCCAAGAGGTTGATCTGTGCGAGCTTTACGCGAGTAACAATGCATGTGAATACAAGCCCAGTCATTGTTTAAGCAAGTTCAGACATGTCACGTTTGTGCGTGCAATGGTTTAGCAGATGCTCGTTTCTTCAGTTGAAGGTGTAGCGTGCGCACGTAACTGTGGATAATGGATCAAAGAGGAACACTGCCGTAATAATGCAACAGTTTCTGGCCAACAAAGGGGTCGTATCCATAGCTCATCCACCTTATTCACCAGACTTGGCACCGGCAGACTTTTTCTTGTTCCCATGCCTGAAACTGTCCTTAAAGGGACACAAATTCGGCAACTGGAGGTTTGCAAATCACTCTTTTGCTCGTTTGAAACGGAGTATATATCAAATGCTGTCATGACACTTCCTTTACTTCAGTCGGATGTGAGATGGGGCTCCATCCTGCTTGAATTTAATAGATACAAGGTGTTTTTACTGTTAAAGCTGTAGAAGAACAAAAATGAGCAGTATTTTTTGATACCTCACAGCAGTGACAGAACAAATCATTGATCCTATTATCACTTGGATGAGCCAGGAAAACAATGCCATATGGTGATTTTCAGTAATTGTAATGGGTTCTACTGGAACAATGAATATTCTCATTAGCCCAAATGCGCCAATGTGTCCATTTAACACTGCCAAAATGTGTCGCATCAATTCATGGAATTTTCTAAAGCCATCCATAGTCCACATCATTTCAGCAAGGAACACCAGAGAAAATTCAAGTGAATTTCTGCATCAATTTTCTGAGTACTGATGAATCCAAGTACCTTATTCATTTCTTGATCCAATCAATCCAGTTGGAAATTGCAACTGCTTTAACTACTTGTGTCTGTATTAATTTGCACGCATATCCTGGTAACACAGCTAAAGATTAGGTATTTTTGAATCATGAATTTATTTTTTATATACATGTATTCGCTATCTGTTGGAACTTTTGTTAAGCTCTTCACCTCTGGAATTCCTAAGTGTGGCATCAACTAATGTTTTTTCATAAAGTTTCACATGCAAAGCACATTCTCTTTCAGTAAAGCTAGCGTTACAAATCAAACTTAATAGACAAGCACCAAGATTTTCAGGCTTCCTTATATCTTCCAAACTGTGACATCAGATTACAGTAGCATTTTGTGATTGCAGTAGCATATGCTCATCTTTATTTCAAATTTAAAAAAGTAGACTCTGTTATCACAACCTGAAGAAGCTGGGTACAAAAGGAAAATCCTTTTATTTCCACAACCAGTTGTTCATCTTATCCATAAATCCTGTGTTGTAAAGCATCCACCTCGACCCATCTTCAGATATTCAAAATAAAAAAATAATTGATAAAAATCACTGTCAGCATATAAGTTGTTGCTGCAGTTGTAGGAAACCGCGAGATTCATAATTTCCTCTGGGTTTCGGAAGTCAATAGAAACACCAGCCATGGCAAATGTAACAAATTCTCATATCAGCGGATAGAGAATCTCAGAGTTTATGTAATAGTCATTGTGGCTTACTTGTAAATTTAGCTGTTGAAATACAGTCATAATGAAAACATTGCACTCACAGGCCAACACAAAGCTTTCTGCTTTTGTGGCTTTGAAAGATTTTTTTTTTTCTTACGAGGTTGTCTCGACGATCATGTGTTTATGCCCTCTTTGCTACATGGGCACATCCCTGCTTACTACTGTTTATTTCATATTTTACAAATTTAATACCGGTAAATCATTTATACTTTTTATTTATAACGCATGTGTAGATACTTTTTCGGAACTATATCTTGTATCCATGCCGTCGTTATTCGCCAAATAATTCGCAAGCAATTGTCCTGTTTTTAGAGTAAGTTTTTCTTATTACCTCCCCCCCCCCCCCCCTTCCGTAAAGAATCCCGCACATTGATACAATGATCTTGCAACTTTACTTATTCCTTCATAGCAAGGTTAACCTGTCCTAAACTATAGTATAAAACAAATTTGTCTATAGCTGGTATTATATGACATACCGTAATTCATTGTCAGATTGATGGTAGTAATGGATCGCATTGAAATTTTTTTGAATTTATTGATTTTACAACTACAGTGCTCCCTCATTCATGTCTGCAGTTTTTATTTTCTGAAAAAAGACTTCATTATATGGACTTGCCGTTATAAATTCGGTGTTATGTAGAGTCTCGTTATATACAGGGAGCAACACTGTACCTATCTGGCACTGAATTTCTAGGGAGACATCCACAATCCGTAGAGCAACATATCATAGGCTCGTGTGTGATCATGCATTGTCTTGCTGGAACAGTCCATCTTGAGCAACCATAGGCCAAAACTGCCTAACTACCTCACTTTCATATCGTTGATTGTTAGATTACCCACTAGGAACACTAGAGTAAATTCATAGCAGCAGATGAAGCTCTGAGCCCTGTGTTACATAGAGTCAAATGTATGTCTTGAAGCTCTTCACCCACATGTCACCACGGTGTACTTGGCCATTATTTGTTTCAAGACTGATGCAGGAGTTATCACTTTAGACTATACTTGACTTTTTAGCTTCCCAATGAAATCAGGCTTGGCACCAATGGAATCTACTCTGGCATGTTTCTGCAGTGAACAGTATACATCGTAGAAATCCCAAGTACAAACCAGTGGATGCGACTTAACAATAATGCTGTTGGACACAAGTCACTGTTGCATCTAGATGGAAACAGAAGGGCACGACATCTGCCCTTTTTTTACTCATTTTATTTATTTAATTAATGTATCCCTTGCATTGTTCCCTTATGCAAAGAAATCTGCATTTCCCTCAGGATGTTCAAAGAAGTGTCATGACGAGTGTTATTGCTGCACATGCAATGTGCTGATCTTCCCTTGCATTAGTTACCTGGGAGTACTCCGGTTAATCTTCGTGCCACCAACGAATGCACCTTGAAACTGTGATGTGATGCCCCATTTCTGTGGTTAGACGATGATGTGACTAACCAGGCCTGGAAAGATCATTACTAAACTCTCTCTCTCATACATTGTCAGGTGATAAAATGCCATGTACTAATGCTGTCAAGGCATCGTAGTCACGATGAATTGTCAGAATACAGAAACTTGTATCCAATATTGGAAGAAACCTTAGATAGGAGAGTCCAAACAGGAAGAGTGCTGCACTTCTGCATAAGTAGTAGAAATTTTTGTATTTATGATCATTTGCAGCTTTTTATACTTTAAACCTGCCTTCGCTCAATTGTGTTATTAGGGGTTGTATTAATTTTGTCTGTGTGTGTGTGTAATTTGGAGCCATCTGTAGCACATTCTACCAACTAGAATGACAAGTTTGATAGGAGACTACCAGTATTCAAGCTTCTAATGCAAATCGTTAATGATGTTGCCCACAACACCATCATTGATTTGGCTATAAGGAAAAAGGAACAGTTCAGAAAGATATTCTGATGATCACCTCTGCTTGCCATAACCTCTTTTATGCCACAATATGTTCTACTTGTGAAGTTGTTGTACATTCACCATTTGCTGGGAGGGGGTGAGTGATTGATTGTTCTGAATGAAATATGTTTCTGTTCAATTTTTGGCTTGGTCTGTACGTTTATCCATCTGGCTGTCAGCCATTTGCACAATTAACTTTTTCAGATTCTGTTTTTGACAATATGAACATCAAGGTCTTAGCTCTGTCATATCAACTTTTCAAGCTTTTTAACTCGATTGCACGTGGCCTGACAGTGGCATTAACGTTTCGAAACCGCAAAATGCCACTTCCGGCTTCTGTATCGGAATTAGTATGTAATGCACGCAGCTCGAAATTTAAAACTCAGTAACGTTAAAACTTTTGACACTTTATCTCCAATTTTTTTATATATAATATAGAAACCTGCCTTTAAATTATCTGTTTAATATTAGGCACATGCAAACATTAGAAATTTAATAAAATAATATTCATAACATGCTGCTCTCATAATGAAGGGCGTTGCAACTCGACAAAATAGCGATGTATATCTGATCTTATAAATAATTTTCTTATGCAGCTACATATCTCAAAAGGCTTGTATATTTCAACCTCTACATTTATTTTCTAGCAATAGGCAGAATATTTATCAAAGTGTAATAAAAAAAAATGACATTTAGACTTACTCAGAGCACTGGAGCATAAAAGGAGAAAATTTTCATATTTCGCGTGCACTAACACCTCCATTACACAATACCGCAGTCCAGAACGGGAAAAAACAATTCAAAACACAGCAGAAGATACTCCTGCTTTCGATGTCTTAATTATTTATAAATGGAATTAGGAAATATTATAGTATTTCAATAAAAAACCGAGCCCTTGCAATCGCCCTCCCCCCCCGTCGCTACGTCACTTTTGGCTGCGCCATTGCATTACGTCATAAACCTCACTAAGAGAACAAACGAAACTTGAACTTCGCGCCGTTGCTCGTAATAGGGGGAGCTAGTCACATGGGTAACGCACACGATAGCTGTTTGATGTTAGCGAGCTCAAATTACAATTTGACAAATTCAAATGAAAATTCATAGAAAAATAACTTACAAACTTATTTTAAAAATTTCTTCACCGTTCTGTAGTGAATAAAACCACCTAAAATGTGACTATTTTCATTTTTTGTGAACTTTCATATATAAATTCTGAAAAAATTTTGAAACTGCGTATTTTATTTCTGTGACATTATTTAACGATTTCTATTATTTTTTCAGAAAAAGTGAAATATATTATATGAAAATGAAATAAATGCTATAAACCAACAAACATCTCCGATTTATTACAAAAATTTTTGGCCCAAAAAGATCATTTATTAATTTTAAAAAAAAAAGTTTCCCGAGTTATCACAGAAATCACTTTTTCCTTCAAAAAATGGCGTGGCGTAAGACTGTTAAGAATATCAGAATATTGCTTGTGATATAATAATTGATTCGTAGTGAGGGATCAACAATGAATAAAACATTACTTTCTGCTTATCTTTTAAGCATTGTTGACGTGTGCAGGTGCTGATCGCTTTGTCAAGGCACAATTGCTCGTGGTACATTAATAATTCTGCGTCTTAGCTAAAGGTACTTGCAAGATTTCATTATTCATTTGTTATATTGCGGAGTGAATATGCAATGCAATATAATGACATAAGGCATTAATTAATGATATATGCAACAAAAATTCTTTTTGTGAAATCATTTGGTCCATATCTTTATTAGAACCCCTAGTGAGTGTGATTGGTAGCTTGCAGATGGCTCTGAATTGGACCAGTTTAATCGTAATTTTGGTTTATTTGTATAAAACGCATTAAAGTTAATACCTGGTTCTTAAAATAATCCCCGTATGTAATATGCATGTTTGTATTATAGACACCCAATGTATTAAGTACATACACTCATATAACAATAAAAAATATTCTTTACATCTACAGAAATCCTTCAAAATCTGAATTATCTGTATCAGAGCAAAAATAACTGGATAAATGCAATAATGGGAAAGAAACCTCTTGTCCACAACAAGTTTATTGTCCCATATTCCAGCTACCTTGTATTCATCAGTCAGCTGAATAGAAACAAAGTAGCCAAAATGCGCATACAGGACTATAAATTGTTGTGGACAAGAGGTTTCTTTCTCCAGTATTTCATAATTTCACTAAGAAGATCTTGTTAGGAATCGCTACTGTTTCTTCCTCTTCCTTGTTTTCGATTCCCATGGAATCTTCATCATCCATAGTAACGGTAATTCCTGCTTTCACAAAAGCAATCTGAATTGTATTTATCTTCACTATTTGACATGCAACACTTACTGTTTGGTGATTACTTATACAGTTACATTAAATTACATTATACAATACGATATTTCATAACATAAAAATTGTCCCATCTCCATTCACCATATATTGTTCTGTAGGCACACATTTGAAATGAGTTTGTATGCAAGTATCATGTCTTTTCCAAATCAGTTTATCCCTTTCGTTTTATGATGAAAACATTTATAAGAAATCTTGAAAGAAAATTTAGTATCTTGTGTCTATGTTTATAAGTATTCATTTGAACTGTAGTAGCTTTCTTGATAAATTATTCTTGGACGATTTCAGAAGATGAATGCAGATGAATTGGCAAAATTTTATTTCACTTTTTCACTCTGAATGTTAGAAATTTACTAAATGTCTTGCCTATAGTGTTCAGTTATTATCAATAAATGAAATGTGAATTATTAGCATTTAGTAAATGAAATACCTTCCCTGTCGCCCTCTTGTTTTTGAGAATTCACTTTTGCATTGGCTTTTGGCAAAGGAAAAGTGAAAATTGAGAAAAAGTGAATAAATATACTGTACATTGTTATATTGTGTAATGGACTGTAAAGTATCTGCAAATACCGGGTGTTTCAAAAATAACCAGTATATTTGAAAAATCAATAAAAACTAAACTGGCAGTGATAGAAATACACAGTTTGTAATTTCGAAAGTTTGTCTGCCTGAAAATTTACTGTTGTCGCAAGTATATTGCAACACACTGTGTATTTCTATCGCTGCCCGTTTAGTTTTTATTGATTTTTCAAATATACTGGTCATTTTTGAAACACCCAGTATATTAAATATTATACATAACTTCGTTTGAAGTTCAGTTGAATTGTCCCCCCCCCCCAAAAAAAAAGAATATTTCATTGGTTTTATTATCAGAATATTATCCACAATTTTCCATAATACGTATTGTAGTAATGATTTTTAAAATTTTTATCTTGCATAATATGCAAATTATATACCAAAAATTATGGTAATTACAAGCACCATGTAATAATTTTTTTTGAAGGAATTAGGATATAAATTAATTCATATTGAATATTTTAAAAAATAATTTTTTATCTATATATATTTTTTATTTTTTCTTATTTCCATTGAGTCAAACAAATAAATGGGATTTTTTTTGGGGGGGGGAGGTATTTTGTTTAATTGTTTATATTATTTATAGCATTTAAATCTTGGGAGATGATATTTCATAAGAGATTCAAACTATATAGCTAAATATTAGATCAAGGCATCTGAAAAATATTATTTATTTATTTATATATGTTTAAACGTGAAAATGATTTTGTTTCTCTTCTTTTCATTTAGTAAATTTTACTTATTAATTATTAGCTGCTGTAGTTTAATTGTTATTTATTTACTTCACATAAAATAATAATGAACAGACGTATCATATACTACTGATAATAATAAGAGACTGCAGCTTTTGACAAGAGTCTTTGCCTAATACACCTTTGACAAGAGTGAAGATGCCAGTAGTTGGAAATGTATCTGGAGGCAAATTAACAATCATTCAAGATGTACATGATCAGGATTGATTGGAATGATTATTTAAAAGCTTTTGATTTGGAAAGCCATAATTATTATATACATTAGAACTAAACAAATCATTTTAAGTAATATTTATTGCTGGGGGAATAACAAGCTTTATCTCCTTCAGTGCAGTCACAGTGCTGATATGATTGCTTTCTGTCATATTATTTAGTTTAATTTTTTAAAAGGGAAATTCTGTTACTTTAATTTTGTTAACTGGATGAATTAATTGAATTAATAATACCACTGTTTAATTAGAAATTGATTTTTCTTTAAAGCTTCTTAACAGCAGATCAGAAAAATTATTTGTATTAAGTCATTTGCTATTGATCTTCATTTTCCATCTTATTTATTGGAGGATTTATAAAAAAGATAAAGTAAATATAAGCATTTTTTTTATAAATAACGATGAGAAACCAAGTAATTTCAAATAAAATGTAGAATCGTTCATAAGCTAAATGCTTTTCCTTTTATTTTTACATTTTAAATAAAATTTATAGTAAACATTTTTCTTCGACTAAGGAGGGGGGGGGTTACAGTCTTTGTTTTATTCTATGATCATTCTATCTGCTTTGATAAGGGAAATGAAAATTCTCACCTTCCCATGTAAGTAGGAGCAGACCACAGTGGAATGTAGGTCACTGTTTTTCCCCACCCTTATACAAGCATGGATCTGGCCTTTCCTCAATGGCATAATCAGAAAGGGAGTAGGACTTACCTAAATCTGGCATGGGGACTCCAGGTTGCATTCCTTCTGCAGTTGTTGCTTATCATTTTGCTTTTATTGATATTAATAAATGCGGTCTTGTTTATTTACTTTATTTGGGATCAACTGTTGCTCTAGTTTTCAATAATTTTATACTATTGATTATTACTCATAAATATGGTCCCCCTACTAGCAGCAATGAGTGGAGCTTGGGAGGTGACCCACGTTGGTGATGCTCCCCTTCTCTTTGGTTGGCAGACAGCTGTCTCTTCCATGTACTATTTCTCTTCTAAGTGAGTCCGGAACTGAAGCAGAGGCAGTCTTTTTTCCCGAAAATTTCCTTATTGAAGGATTGTTTGTCACTTATCATTATGAAGGTAGTGATTGATGTGACAGCAATATTCTCTTGAGTTACCTAACTTTCAGAATTGTCCATAGTGACTTTCACTAAATATTATTATTATTGTTGTTGTTGTTGTTGTTATTGTTGTTGTTTTTGTTATAATTTTCATATTTAAAAAAAAAAAAAAAAGCCAAACGGATAAATGCATTATTCTGCATTAAAGATGACTTTATTTCAGAATCACATTTAGTTTTCTTACTTCCGGTTTCTCTTCTTTAACATTTTTATTATGTTTAATTTTTGTTTGGTATTTTGGATAATAGCATTGAATACGTGTTTATTTGTTGTTGTTGTTGTTTTTTTTTTTTCCGTAATCGTTATATTAAGGCTCCTTCACCTTTCCTTTATTTATCAAAAATATAACTATTGTAGCCAGCTGGCAGGGCTCATTGAACTTGCCAACCAACAGCTTTTTTTTTTTTTTTTTTTTTTTTTTTACTTTTTTTTTTTTTCAAAGCCTCTTAATGCAAAAAATAAAAATTGCTGTAGTAACATTTTATATGAAATAGGACTAGAGAATTTATATATATATATAAGACTAGAGAAGAAAAAAAATTTGACCTACTTTCGATAATTAGATTTATTTTTCAACTCCCACGTTTTAAATACTGTACTTTATTGTCTAATAAGTTGTTTATTGTTTATTGGGTAATGGAGAACTAACAATATTATTAACTATCCATTTTGTTATCAATTTTCACTTTTTTTTTCTATTTTTAATGGAATTATTTGGTTTTATTTTGGATGGTATTCTTATAAGTAGGGATGATAATTCAGATGAGGATTTTAATCTTTGGAATGGAGCATTATTGTTTCAAATTGGCCATTCAGATAACATTTGCTGGCTTTAGTTTGAATAACCAGCTTATTAGGATACTCCTGATTTATTGTTTCATCTTTATTTGGTTCATCATGATAAAAAATCATTTTGTATATAAATTAACTGCATCAAAAATGGAAAATGAAGATAATCCAAACTCAAAATTAAATTATTGCTTATTTGTTTGGAGTGAAAAATTTCATTTTATTTATTTATTTATTTATATATATATATTTTTTTTTTTTTTTTTTTTAAGATTTTAATACTTGAAATTCTTGATAAAATTCTGGAGAATATTGGGGGGGAAAATATTAAAAGCATCATCAAGATTTAAAATTAATAATTTTTTTTTTTTTTAATATAAACAATGGTGAAAAGTAAATTTGAACAGGGCTTATCCAAATTATCATTAACTTAGGAAAAGACTAAAGCAAAAAAAAAGCAAAAACAAACAGTTAAGAAAGATATTAATTAAATGCATCTTTACTGTATTCACAAAGTCAGTCAGTCTGTCACCAATTTTTCGATTTTCTTTGATTTACACTTCAGATTTGGATAGTGATAAAAAAGTTGCAATAGGCATATGTCATACCTAAGTGGGATCATAGTTTATCTATCTGGCTCAAAGAACCGAAATGATTAACTTTAACTGCCATTTTGGCCATGTTCCTGAATAGATAGGGCATGTGTGCCTATTATGACCCTTACTCACTTTTTGATGCTTTATCCAAATCTGAAGTCAAAATCAAAAGATTTAAAAAAAAATTGGCAATGGATTGACTGACTTTGTGAATTCAGTAACAATGCTTTTAACATCATTGAAAATATACTGAAGCAATGAAAAACTGTTGTGAAATACGGCAATCTTATCGTTATCTTCATTTTTCAATCACAAATGTATGAAATATTGGTTTTAATGTATATGATTTTTAAGTATTTTTATTTCTTTATTGATAGACAAGTTAACTTTATGGAAACTGAAATTATGCTTCTGATTTTTAGAGTTGCATCATAGAATGGATTTATGACCCGTTATATTTGGGCTTGATGCTATTTAATTGCTGAATTGCATTATCTTAAGCAAAAGTAAAACCTAACCTTTCTCTTTTGCCCCCTCCTCACATAGTCACATTTATTTAATCTAACCAGTTGTTTAATTCTAGTTTGGTAACATAGAAACTAGAGTTTTTAACAAGTAAAATGTTGATATTTAAGAAATTAGTTTATTTGCCACATTTTCGTGATTTTACCCCACACCCTTGTATAATCCACACGCCTGTATACCCTAAAAATTTGAATTTTTTGTAAAAAAATTTTGGAAACTCCATATCCCTTATATTCCCCATGGGGTATCCAATATATGTACCGTTTATTTTGAAAGTGGTGTAAGTCCATTTTTAAAAAAAATGAGCTATCACATAATTCGTGCTTAATTTAATGTATATTTTTTATGTATAACCAGTCCATGTTTAATTTCTTAAAAAATTCCCATGTTTTGTACAACTTAAAATCGGTCGGTAAATGAAATTACATAATCATCGATTATGAAAGTGGTGTAAGTCCAATTGACAGAGGTAGGTGGCTTAGCAGACGGTTGCCGATTAGTAGTCTGTTATTATTCGTTTGTTTTATCTTACGTGCTATATTACGTGTCAAGAGTTGCTAACTTAGGTTATAGAGTTGTTAATTTATTCCATTTGTTTCTTAAAATGGATAACTTCATATTAACATCAGATAGTGATATAGGTAAGAACAAATGGTAAATCAATATTATATTATTATAACAATTGAAAATATTTATTTTATTTCATTATAAATAAATCGTTCATTTTAAATAAATTCACACAGACATAAAGCCCATGAATATAAACAGAAGAATAATCTTAGGTTCAGAGAATGAAAATAATTTTGCCACATGCAGAGAATAAGTAAAATCTATCCGTGTCTTGTAATTTTGACAATGTAATTAGCGTCTAAAATTAAAATTTATGTCTTGTTATGCGTATTTGTAAACAAAATTGGATTAAAGTGAAGTATATTTTAAGTTATATTTGATTTTTCAAAATTGAAATTAAAGGATTTTTACAGTTGTCTAATTTTGAAAGTGGTGTAAGTCCATTTACAGCCTATAAATATATATTATTATAGTCTAATTCGCCTAAAACAAATTGATATAATCAAATTAAATATCGATAAAACAGTAGAAACATTGCCAGACTTCATATAATTTGCCTAAATTTTTTAATTAACAGATATGCTAACCTTTAATTTTCTCGAAACAAGAGAAAATGGACTTACACCACTTTCAAAATAAACGGTCCATATATTGTATTTCCTTGTATTCCCCACACCCCCCTCTCCACTGGGTGTATTGAAAATACGGTAGTTTCAATTTTTGGTTATTTAATTGCTTTTGCCTGCAGAAATTGGAAGTCATTCAAACTATTTGTGTCAGTTTTTCCATGTTACTAATTTTATGTTTTGATGTCTTACTACTAAGACTGATTACAGAGATGAGAACATCAAAATAATTCGCTATTTTGCTATGCATTTATGAAAAATAATGTTAAGGCAGTTTTAAAAACAGAAGAATAAATATTTTTGATTAAATACTTTGACAAAAGATAATGTTTTTTTTTTTAATTTTTAGTTTTAATTTTAAACTTTTTAAATGGTAACTGAAAAGGAGAATATTATGGGTGCAAAATAAGTTGTGGGTAAAACCACTGTTGTATTTCCTGAATGCTCGCATAGCTACCTAATCCTGGTTGGTAGTCAGAGTAAATATCAGACATTGTTGTTGGAGACAGTATCTGAGGCATATGTGTGTTTAAGTTTGTATAATTCTGCAGATATTCGAGAAAGCAACGACATGCAGGCTGTCACTTGTTGATTCTTGTTGAATTCCAACAATGTGTGGGATCAGCTTGTACGTCTTTCCTAGGCTATGCAGGTGACGTCCGTTTCATCAGAAACCTGATACCGTCTGGCAAGTTCACCACATGTTAAATGGCTGTCCTCTTCTATGGCCATTTTCAGGGCCTGGTCATCTAAGGCTTGTGGTCGACCACTGGCGGGGTTCATCAGAAATGGCAAATTCTCCTGACCTGAATTTCTGGAACCAATGCCTTGCGGTGCGTTCATTCACAGCATCATCCCCAAATGCAAGCACATTCGACGACTTGATGCTGCTGCTGACAAGCCCACCTTGAAGTCATAAAGCAAACAACACTTCAAGTATCAATACCTTCGATACCTCCATTTGTCTTCATTTCTGCACGAGAAGTGATTGATGTGAATGCCCAACAGCCCTGTAATTATACAGACTAACCTTCCTGCTCCCCCCCCCCCCTGACAGATTTTGGACCACACTGTACACTCATTTGAATATCTTCTATCACTTCCTTTATGACAACATAAAAACTGCAAGAACTTTTGTGGTTACCTGGTAGTTCGGGGGGTGCAGGTCCTCTTGGCCAGGAGGAAGGCTCTGTTACTCTTAATGGTAATAGTGCTATTTATTATCAAAACCTTTGCGGTCTGCAAACTAAGATCTCCCAGACCCTGGACTTCTCTTTATAGAATCCTCAGCTTCTGTTTTGTTTAACTGAGACCGGGCTCAACGGATCAATTTCTGACTTTTTATTGTTTGGACATGGATTTAATGTTTTTAGGAGAGACGGAATCATTAAAGAGCGTGGCGGGGGTGTTTTGATTGCCGTCCCGGCTTCTGTTAGAGCCAAACGTTGTCAGTTTGTCACCTCCGTCTCTTGCATTGATGTATTGCTGTCGAAATAGCTATCAAAGGTCTAGTGGTCAATT
The DNA here is from genome assembly GCA_023313115.1 of Rhysida immarginata. Lineage (NCBI taxonomy): Eukaryota > Metazoa > Arthropoda > Chilopoda > Scolopendromorpha > Scolopendridae > Rhysida > Rhysida immarginata. The sequence goes on from JAHWFO010057280.1 coordinate 21,425,234, forward strand.
TGAATCTTTAATCATAATGAATATTTATATGGCTCCCCTCCTGCACAACAATGAATTGGGATGTTTCTTGGAGGAGGTGTCTGAGTTTTTTCTGCCCATCCATCTCTGATTGTATCATTGTGGGTGATATTAATTTTTCTGATTATAAAATTTATGGCAATCATGCCTACTATTCTAAGTCTAGGAAATTCATTATTAGTAATTAGATCTAATCAACATTAATCTAATGTATAACAGGTATGGTGATAACTTGGATAAAAGTTTCACCAATCTAGACTTGTGTACAACTTTTGCTGATTTGCCCCTTGTTGAACCGGACGATTATCATCCTTCTTTGCTTGTCTATTTTAAAGATTGTTTAGAGAAGTTTATCGCTCCCAAAGATTCATGCTATAATTTTAAGAACTCTGGCTTTTAGAGTCTTTACTGTAGAGTTGCTGATAATGACTGGGCTAGGATTTTACAGTCGGTGGATGTGAATGAGATTTGGAACGACGTCGTGGCAGTCATCAGGACTGCGATTTCAGAAACTGCTCCAGTGTTTAAGCGGCAAGCAAATAATAGGATCTGGTGAGGAAAAATAGCTCATCGCTGACTTTCCCCATGTGGATTACTAAGCATACTCGGTCTGTTTGTGCTTTAAAGCAACAAAGACATAAAAAGTATAAAATGTCTGTCTCATGGTGATTACCTACCATTTATTGCCGCTAGAAGAGACTTTAAGTGCACCTGGGTTAATGTTCTTCTTAAGTATTTTAAACTTCTAGAAAATCAGATTAAAATTATCCTACTATCTTCTGGGATATTGCCAGGAAATGTTTAAATAGCAGTAAAACCAATACGGAACCGTTAGATGATATTGCATTATCCGAATTTACGCAATCTTTTGCTCTAACTACAAGTAATGATATGAAAATTAGGGTTGATGAAGATACTCTTGCTGAGTGTTGGAATGCTCTTGATAAGAATTTTGCTTTCAATCTCGTCAGCCCAACAAATTCTTGATCGCACTTGGAAGTAATCGGCCTTGAAGATCTGTACCTTTCCTGATATTCCCGACTATACAGGGTGAATACAAAAGTCTGAACCCCCCTTTTATTTTTTGAACCGAAGCAGATATGTCAATTTTGATGAATTCAATGAATAGGAAGTTGTGGGTGGCCTATCCCATGGTGCACTTTTCATCATCCCAAATATGCATATTAGGACACATTCAAAATTTATCTCAAAAACCATAAGGGATAGGGAAAAAAACCCAATTGCAAACTTGTTCAGCATAAAAAAACAAACAAAACAAAAAAAAATCATCCAAATTGGACCAACCAATCAGACTTTTGTATTCACCCTGTATCTTTAAAGGCTGTTCATCACCTTTTATAACTCCTTTAACTCCCCTGTTCAGTGTCTCCCTTAGCACTGGCCATTACCCCACCGCATAAAAAAATGTGGTGGTTCAGCCTATTCCCAAAAAGATGGAGCCTTCTGCTAAACCAGCTTACTGCCCGATTATGATAATTCTGTTTCCAGCTAAGTTATTGGAGACTAGATGTTGACCATCTGTCTCATCATGTTGACCCGTATCTTCCTGATGCTCAGCACTGCTTCCGTCCAAGGAGGAGTACACAAACTAATCTTGCAATTTTTTTGCATTATATTACTCATCACTTGGATAATCGGGTAAAGGCAGACACACTATTTTTAGATTTTTCAAAACGTTTGATGAAGTTAATATTCCTTTGCTTTTGATTAAATTGAGACACACTGGTCTAGACTCGATTGCTATTGACTGGTTTAAACATATGCTTATGGGAAAGACTTTTGACATCAAGCTCACTCCCACCCCTCCATTACTTATTAAGAGTGGTGTTCCGCAGGGCTCACCACTGGGGCCCCTCTTTTTAACATATTCCTTGTTGATCTTGTTTGTTCTATCATACCTTCTTACTAAAATTATTATTTATGCACACTATGTGAAACTCTTTCATGTTATTAATGACTGGAATTCCTACCTTGAGCTGCAGGAGGCGTCGAGTCTAGATCAGTGGTTCCCAACCTCACATCTGAATAAAATATAAAATGGCATTTTAACAGGATTGTACATTGCAAAACATAAAGAAACTCGAAATATCCTATAAAAATAAATGTAAAAAAAATAAGCTCGGCGACCCCCTAGAAAAGGCTTCACGCCCCCCCCCCCCCCCCCCCCAGAGGGTTGCGACCCCCCGGATTGGGAACTAGTTGTCTAGATGTAACGGGTTAGGACTAAATGCTTCTAAATCTTTGGTAACTTCATTTAATCGTTCTACTGCCCCTTTTATTTTTAATTACTCTTTTAATGATAGGAGCTTAAGGGATTTGGGAGTGATTTTTGTCCTATACTTGTTCTTGCTCTAACCATTTAGATCAAATTTACTTGGACATCTCATGCCGTATTGGTTTGATAAAAAGGTTAAAGGTTATCTATATTTTTACAGATATTAAAACTTTTTTTCTTTTTTTTGTTTTTGTTTAAGGCCTTAGTGACACCTAAGATAATTTATTGAACTTGGATTTGGTTTGGAGGTTTCTGCAAGCCTTACACAAAATACATCGCAAATGTCTTAGTTTCAAAGCTTTTTTAATGAAAAATTTTGGTACACAATGCCTTTAACGTCTAATCGTATTCCAAAGGTTTTTAATATTTCTTGCATTATTAGTAATTCATTTCTCAACATTCTTGTTGGTGTTTGCCATGGTGAGCTAAGTTTCAAGCCTTTAATAAATCTTTTTAATTTTCAAAGCTTAAGATTGACTCGAAGGGGCTATGTTCTTGCTCCCTCGTATAAATGGAAACCGATTATTTCACGGATTAATCCTGTTAATAAAGTTGTTACTAATTACTTAGATAATTTTAATGATATCAGTTTTTTTGATTTCTAAGCACATGCATTTTCCCTTTTTCTTTTTATTATTATTATTATTATTATTATTATTATTATTATTATTATTATT
>JAHWFO010057280.1:21428624-21473475 GCA_023313115.1 Rhysida immarginata
GTTCGCAGAAACCTATTAATGGAACACGTGGTGGTGTTTATTTTTTTTTATGCGCTTTTGTTTACTTTATGGGGGAGTTTAACCAAACTTCACGAGCTGTTTATTTCTTTAAGGAATGCAATTTTGACAAAACGTATGAGGAAACTTGTTTATTTTAAGGTGCAGAACATCGCTACGTATCTCACGACATCCTTTTCAAAAGCACCCTGTATACAAATCTTCTGTTATACAGGGCGTCTCACCTAAAGTGAACCAATAGCCAGCTTATAAAATACAATTTATTTATTTATTTATTTAATACTAATACAGCGGCATCCGGCCAGGGGTCGATGAGTTAGGTCCCTGGATGGAGACAAAGCAATAGTTATACAAAATCATAAATTAATAGATTAAAATACAGTAGTACAAAATAGGAAGCTTGTATGAAAAATGTTTTATTGGGTAATCTTCAGTCTGAATTTAAAAATGGTTAACGTTGGGGAGAATCGAATTTTAGGTGTTAAACTGGCCCATAGTCTAATACCAGCAGTAAGAACGCTTTTGAGCTAGTAGGTGTCTTTAATCATAAGGATTGATAAAGATCTTTATTACGTAAATTATAAAAAAGAATTGTTTTAGTTATGAAAATGTGTTGGGGAAGGGATCGAATAAGCTATTATTTAAGGCTTTGTAAATGAAGAGAGCTAAGTTAAAGGGGTATACTTGGTATATTAGGCTTATACAGTGGAATTAAAAAAGAGGTGAGACAGGGTCTGATTTTTTATAGATTGAATAAGCTTCTTAAGAACCATTTTTGAATGCAGTACAGGCACAGAAAATTTGATTTTATATTTGATCCCTAAAATTGTAGGCCGTAGATTGGTTATTAATTCTGACTTTAATGGAAAAATTATTGTACTTTTATTTAAGGGACTTTTTATGTGTATTCCATTTTCGACTTTGGAGGTCAATTTTGAAATGTGCATTGGAAACTCCTATGTTTAATGGTATTTTCAGATGGTACACGACAGTTGAGAAAAGCTTATTCTTGTTGTTTTTTTTCAATTGATTGTTTAGGAAATAGAGACAGTGAAAGTGTGGTGTGTTTGGATTTAAAGAAAAGACAAAACCGGGTCAAAGACAAACAACTGTAACTGGCAGGGACAAAATAAAAATATATCCGTTATTTCTAGGCCTGGGTGTAGTTGCCAAATATAAAAATGCTCCAATAGCTTTCTATATTTGGTATTATGTGGAAGGACATCCTTCTCATTAACACAAGTAGTCTGTTATCATTGGAACCTATGATCCCTTTACGTCAGTCAGTCCAAATTCTTTGAGAAGCATCTTGAGTGAGGTTTATCGGCTAGAATTTAAAATAATATAATAGATGATTGAAAAGTTTACTTTACTTTTCCAATTTACTTTAAGTTATCAACATAAACGAGAATGTATGTCCATTTCTTACTCCTAAATCTGAGTTATAAACACTGCTCTACTTTGCTACAAACAGATTCTTCATTCAGAGTTCGGACTAGGAAAAAATATCTACGAGTCAATTTGACTCCCAAGCCTGAAAAAATGAATTGAGGTTAAAATGCAGTGAGAATGATATGGGCCGACAGTATTCAAAAGATAAGTCAATTTTGACTTGCTGGTCAAAAAAATCACGATTCAATTTTTAGCAAAAATGCCCATTTGATGCGTAAATTGCAAGTGCTGTTCGCACGCCATGAGAAGACCGCTGAGATGCTTAATGTGCTCATATGGTGTCGCTGTAGTTGCAGATCGGTCTATAGTTATGCAGGGAGGAAAAACGCTAAAATCAAGTAGCGCAAAAAAGAAAATGTTTGCATGGAGAGGTAGATACCTGAGAAATATGAAAAAAAATAAGAGAAGAAAATCGTTCTGTTGTTTACATCGATGAAACATGGATCGACTCAAATTTAGCTGTTTGTGCCCCAACACTGAATAGATTCATCTGCCACTGCAGCGACACCATACGAGCACATTAAGCAACTCTGTTGTCTTCTCGTGGCGTGCGGATAGCGAGCACGAACCTTGTTCGTTGTTCAACAAGACTTCATTTACTCTTTTGTTTTAAGCTCTAGCTAACCAATTCAAACTATAGACTGAACCACGGAGTTTACAAACCAAGTATCCTTCACCTTCTTTTTGCATAGTTTTCAGGATGCACCATGTGAAGATTTCTCTGATGCTATTATCAGTTTCGGCTATCTTTTGCACCTGCAGCTTTTTCATATTTGTGTTGCTAGGCGAGCTAAATCCATCTAAAGTGCGGGTATGACAACTGTCCTAACAACTGTTCAATTTTTTTCACGAATCAAGAATTTTGTGTCTACATTATTTTGGTATTTTACTATATCTAAACCTCAAACAGAATGCCTTCAAATGCATAAGGTTCTCGTTTAGTAATGTTTCTTTTTAAGTACATGTATGATTTATTTCTAAAAATTCTGTCCAAGAATTTGATTTCTTTCCATTTCTTATTTCACACTGTGTTGTTTATAGCCATACAAGATATCAATTCTGTAAATAACAGGCAGCCATATAATCAATTTAGCCCATTATGGAATAGGAAGGTTAGTTTCAAATAATTTGTTCAGAGAGTTCTATTCTTTCTTTCTGCTATCCTGTCTTGTTCAAGTTGTCTGGAACTGGATTCCATTCCTGCTGAAGATTTCTTGATTAGCTTCACAAGTGTACTATGTGCCATTATTGGATCTTAACATTTCTTGCACCTCGCCAATCTTATTTTTGTTTCATTGGATCTTTATACTTGGTGTTCAGTAGATGCATTTTTTAATATAAATATCATATGGAATTATTATCAAAAGTATTTCTTACCGAGTGATATAAGTGGACATTCACGCACACATAACTAACAAGGGAACCACATTTCGGTTTCACACCAAAATAAAATATTTTACTCAACTAAATCTAAATATTGATGCTTGCAAAATAAGAAATTGCGAAATTTTGTTTCTTTCAAAATAAACCTCGAAAACAAAAAAAATTTGAGCACACATAGCCATATAAAGACTTCTTTGTTACATCGTAGTTAAAGTGGTGTGCATATTAATGCACCATCCACAATACGCACGAATCCACTAAACGTGAAAGCAGTGGAACTACTTCCTACGAAGCAGCAGCAGACGACAATTGTATGGATTCTGAAGTTTCTAAACAAAATTTTATTTAAAAAAAAAAAGATTATTAAAATTAGCTGATAGTCATCCAGGGAAAAAAAAAATCAATCTGTATCGTAATTAATAACCATTTCTTAAATTTATTATTTTATTAATTAATGCGCGGTAATTAGTTTTATCAAATTCAATTCATTCAAATTGTTTCGTTTGATGAACTCGCATTTTCTCCTTTATTTATAGTTTTGTGATTGATTGATGATAAAAATTGTTGCTCAGACGACAATGGTCAGGTGACTTTTCAGTTCCGGTGTGTGCTTAAAGTGAGCGCCAACAATGCTTAAACGTGCAATAACAATGCAAAACTGTTTCCGTGACGAACTCGCATGTTCTCCTTTATTTATAGTTGGATTTGGCAATCTTAGTAAATTTTCTGGGGCTGATGTCGTGTATTTGTGAGTGAAACGAGGGCAATGTTGTCGAGTGATCTAATGAGAGGCACTGCCAAGAATACGTTGCGTTGGTGAGGGGGTATTTATTTTAAAAATAAAATAAATATTCATGGATTCTCACTTCTTAAATTATTTCGAGAAGAATAATTGTACAGCAAAATGAAGGTTTTTGTGCTTAATTAATTTGCTGTGATTTCAGTTCTTTGGCGACTGCCGTTAACAATTTTGCTTCCACCTTGCCTCCCTCATTTCCAAATTTTTGATCATGATCTGAGATACAATTTTTGCCACCAGATGAGGATAGTGGCACTTTTAGCAATAGGCCCTTTACTTCCGACCCAATCTTCTCTGATTATCGAAAATAAGTTTATTTCTTGTTTCAGTTCATAATTGATATTCTTGAACAAATAGTTTCTTCTACATTAATTATTCATGGCATGATGATATAATAAATTCGTTTAACTCAAAAATATTTAGTGAAGCAGTGTTTTTCTGCCATTGGCTAGTGCATTGGATTCTGGGAGTGGATTGGCTATGAACATGTGTATTAAGAACTACATGTATAATCGTTCAATATTCAAAAGAGATATATGTATAATCTAAATGTTTTTTAAAAAATTGCAGGGTTCACGGCAACGTCCTTACAAAGTATGGAGTGCAGATCGTACAATAAGAAAAGGTATCACTGCCAGCAACGTCCAAGAACTTGTAAATAAAGGTAAAAGTTAGATGTCAACGCTCACTTTTAATGTTTAATATCTTATTCAGGATTTGAAAAAACTGTTGCTTTTTAAACTGTTGCTTAAATTTATTTTTATCCATGTATTTATGGATAAAAAAATCGTGTAGAAAAAGCCTCATCACGTACACGTGAGAAAAATGCAAATATGTCTGAATTATCTGCTAATAATAGAAATTCGAAATCATGAAAAATGTTGATGACATAATAAAAATCAAAGATAAAATATTTATGTTCAATGTTAAGATTATTTTTGCAACATTTTATTTACTAATTGTCTTTTTAAATGAATATATCTTTTTACTAATTAACCCTTTTGTTGCATAAAGCAGATACATCTACCCAAAATTTGCATATTTATATTTACATATCTTCAGACCATACATGCGTACAGGGTTAGCAAGAAATAAGTTTCCCACTTCAGAGGGCTGTAGAATGCGTTCTATTGGTCCAAATGATAAAATTTGAACAACAGATAATTCAGATGATGCGTGTGACATTTATTAAATAAAATTTTTTTAGTACAAATGTTCACCAATAGATGGCGCTCTAACACAAATAGTATTTCTTTGCATATATGGAAAATGTGAAACATAATGTGCATTACAGCACATGCCTATTAACATTATTGTTCAAATAAAAAGGTGGTTTCTGCACGAGCGTGCTCTGCACATCATGCCTACGTTGTTTGATAAAGCGCTACTGGTAAAATTGTTCTACTAGAACCAGCAAAACGCCATTGCAGCTGCAAAGGAAATCAGTCTTATGAAGTGGATACGAAGAGGTCCAATGACTCTATGTGCCCTACGCAAGATGATAGAGAAATTTGAAACAACTGGGCAACTTGCCATTCTTCCAGGTAGAGGACAAAAGCATATCCAGTCTTCTCATGTCGAAAATGTGGCTCTGCGGTCGTTGAAGCCAGCAGTCAGTCGCCGCATGGTAGTGTGAATGTGCCAGTTGTTTCCCATGTATTGGATATGCCGTATTCCACTGTACGAAAATCTTATGGCAGATTTTACATTTTTATCCCTACAAAATCAAGTCAGTGCACCTGTTGCAGGATGGGGACTCAGAGTTTCGTACAACTTTTGCACTTCAGTTCCTTGCTCGAATAGTGGTCGACGTCACTTGACCACAGAACATTTCGTGGAGTGACGAAGCCCACTTTTGCCTCAATGGGAAAGTTAACACGCACAATTGTCGAATTTGGGCAGCAGAAAGTTAACCTTCACACTATCCAGGAACAACCCTTGCATCCTGAAAAAGTGACAGTATTGTGTAACCTCAATACTGCTACCTTTATCATTGGACTGTATTTTTTCGAAGAGATAACTGCAAATGGAATCAAAACCTGTAAAGTCATGGGACAACGGTACTGTCATATGCTGAGGGATTTTGTACTCCCACAACTGCAACAGCGTGGATGCCTTCAGGATGTTTTCATGCAGAATGGCGCACCTCCTCACATTGATCGTCGTGTAAAGCAGTTGCTACGACAGCATTTCACAGATGCACGGTGATCAGCTGTCATTTTCATTCGTCGGATATCACCTCCTGCGACTTTTGGTTGTGGGGTTTCCTGAAGGACAAGATCTACTGTTAAAGGCCACATCCATGTGCGAGATTTGAAGGACAGCATTCGACGCCATATTTTTGATATTTCAACAGACTCTCCGGTTAGCTGTGGAAAGTATAGTTCTGCGGTTAGAGCACATTGTTGAACATGAAGGAGGACATATTGAGCAGATGCAGTGCTACTTTATTATGTTATTTCACGTTGATAAAGCATATTAAATGTGTGTGTGTGTGTGTGTGTGTGTGTGTGTGTGTGTGTGTGTGTGTGTATTACAGCACCACCATCTGCGGATTATTGTACTAAATTTTTAATAAATGTCAAGCACATCATTTGAATTACCTGGAGTTCAAATTTTATCTCATTTGGACCAATAGAACGCATCCTACAGCCCTCTGTAGTGAAATATGCCGGCATTGCCTGGGACTTTATTTATCTTCTCGTTGGGTTGACCTGACCGGGGAATATCACTGGATACTTTAGACCCATCTTTCCTTCGAAGTTTTCCTTGCCCTTGACATAGCTCTTTTACCCTCCTGCTCTAAACGCAGCTTCTATTGTTCAGATGTTATCGACGCCAGGATATCTTTGTCTTTTAGCTGCAGAGTTTCTCTGACTAATACTCATTTTTTTCTCTTTCCTTTCCAAACATAAAATTTCGCCAGTCCTCTGGACGTTTGTTAGGGAGCTCAAGGGAGAAACATGTATCTCCTTTGCCTCCTCGATAGGCACTGCCCTAGCTATATCGTCTGCTATACTCATTTTGTGGCCTTCTTGGAAATGAATGTTCAGTCATTGCCTCATCATGAATGTATTATTGCATCATCACCACATCGGTTTCCAAAACATTTACATTCACGCAAATTATAGTCAAAATATATCTGGGATTTTTTACGAAATGTTTGGATCTGATGTGCTACCATAACAACAGGGTGACAATTATTGAGCTATAAGAGATAAAAAATCAAATTTTCAAAAACTACTGAGTTCAAAAATTTGATTCAAATGTTAAAAATAACTACAGATATTCGGATTTAGTTTGACATGTTTGATATGCTTGCCATCAATGGCTAAGGTGTGGCGCAGACGAAGAGCAGAATTCTGTAAAACTCACAGAAGTGTGTCGATGACCTCCTGAATGGCTGTTTTGAGCTCAGCAATGATTCTGGGGTTATTTGTGTAAACTTTGTCTTTAATATTGCCCCACAAAAATGAGTCACAAGGGTTGAGATCAGGAGAATATGGTGACCAAGCGATTCCCATTCCAGTGGTCTCTGGGTACCCCAAAGCTTGAATATGCTCTCCAAAGTGCTCTTCCAGGACTTCAAACACTCTATTGGTCTGATGGGGTCATGCTCTGTCGAAATCTGGGTCACTTTGGAAAATAGGGATGAGATCATTTTCTAAAATTTTCAACAAAAAATGAACAACAGCAACAACAATATGAGTGCACATGCTCAAAAAAATCCCAACATGCCCTGGATTCAACCGCCAAGTTTTTACTGAATTTATTTCGCCAATTGCTTAAAAGTTATGAAGTTATTTTTTTCACATAGCTCAATAATTGTCACCCTGTAAGATTAAAATGATATCCATCTTCACTGGGGAATACTGAATATTTGGACCGGTCTTCCCTTCGATGAAATTTTGCAATTTGTGAATGTGAATATACACTAAAAAAGAACATATGAAAAAACTTAGAATTAATACAGTAAAAATTCATATTGAAATACCGAAAAAAAATCTTTTAAAATGCTTCCAATGGATGGAGTTCTCCAAATATGGCACAGCAAGCCTACAGTATATATTTGTGCATAAGCAGACCCCTGATTTTTTACCCCAAAAAGTGGAAAAACTCCATGACTCGAGCATAAGTTGAGGCAATAATGGGGGGTGGGGGAGGCAAAACTTTAGAGGGGAAAAAAATATTATAAAATACAACTATTACAAGCAGTTTTTGTGCAATTAATTACAAGATTATTAAATTTATAGTAACAAATTCATGGTATGGGATAGCCATCAAACAGCTTCTTCATCCACATTGTCGTCAGTCTTGTTTTCATCGGCCTCACTTTCATTATTTTTATTTTTCGAAATGATACAGTAATTATTTACTGTATGTAATAATAGATATTCACTGTAACCATATTAGCTTTCTTTATAAACATTCTTGGATGATTTTCAAGACGCACTTGGTATGAATACACTTATAGTTTACCAAGGTCGGTGCCATCTTGTTTTCGGGATTTGACTTTTACAATGCATTTGCTTTTTACAATGGAAATATGGATGGAAAATTGAGGAAAAAGACATGAAATAATGCACTGATTAATACACTGTATATTGTATATATTTGTACAATGTGCTGTAAGGTATATTAAATACGCTAGTGCTTGGCGATAGTATCGATGTTCAGAAAGTTTCGATATTGAATTTTTCAATTTTCTATTTTGAATTCATTATCTATTCAGCAACTGTTTAGATTAATGTATTGCAAACGCGCTGTGTCTTGCATTATTGGTCATGAGATATATGGTGTTGGTCTGTGCATGTTGTTGGTGAATTGCGTGTTGATACTATTGTTGATAGAACATGAGCATATTGTTGCACAAACTTTGCCTTGCATTGTTGGTCATGAGATGCCTCTTATTAGTATGCCCTGCCATCATCATGAATATCGATATTTTTCGAAATCTGAGGTAGACTGTGACCTTCCTCTTGCTTTGAAGATCACGTGTGCAAAATTTCATCAAAATCGGGGAGGTTTAGGAAATATTTGGATCTGCTGTGCTACCAAATAAGCTAGGTGTTATCCCCGGCGTTGCTCGGACTCTTTTTTGATTAAATTTTACAATATCTGTATGTGAATAAACAGTAAAAATAAACACATGAAAATGCTTAGAATTAATACAGTAAAAATTCATAATGAAAATACAAAAAAAAATTAATGCCCCCAATGTATGGACCTTTCCAAGTATGGCACAGCTAGCCTAAATAATTTCTTCATCACATAAGTTTACTTTAGATGTACACTTGCCCTGCTTTGGTGAATTTTGACGATACAAATCTCTTCTTGGGTGGCAGTTGATATACATGATTGTTTTTGGTCTGTCTGTTCTGCAATCCCAATAATTTGAATGGGCTTATTCACTACTTGGTAATATGTTGTTGCAGTTCGTACTCTGTTCTCGATGTCTTGAAGCAAAACTTGGCCATTCAACACTTTGTGTGGTCTAGCATCCGTTGTTTCTTCGGTTAACACGATTACCACTCACTCACAACTTGCTCACCTCAGCTGTGTGCTGGCGAAGGCACTACTTCTGTCGCCTTTCCACTCTTTCTCAATAGTCTGCTAACTCTCCATTATCTCCAGTTTGTTCTCATTTTTAAAGATTTTCAAGAAAATGTTAAGTTCTAAGAACTATCAATTCTAAGAAAATCCCGAAAAACAGGATTCTATGCATTGTTACAAATTGAACCTTATTATAAAGCACAAACTTTGCCTTCCATTATTGTTCATGAGATATATATTGATGGTCCGTGCATAGTATTGGTAAATTTCATGTTGATACCATTGTTGACACTTATTGTTGCACAAACTTTGCTTTGCATTGTTAGTCATGAGATACCTCTTATTAATATGCCCTGCCATCATTATGAATATCGATTACTATTGATAAGTATTATTTTTTCGAAGTCTACTGTAGACAGTGACCTTCCTCTTACTTTGAAGATCAAGTGAGCAAAATTTCATCAAGATCAGAATAAAACTGTAAATTTGTATAAGAAGCAAACAAACACACCCACAACGTTTTTTATATATATAAAGAAGGATGTTTGTTTGTTTGTTTCTTATACAAATCTACAGTTTTATTCAGATCTTGATGAAATTTTGAATACTTGACCTTCAAAGCATGAGGAAGGTCACTGTCTAACTTAGATTTCAAAAAAATAATAACTATCGATAAAAAAATGGATATTCATGGTTATGGCAAGGCATATTAATGAGAAATACACTATCTAACCAAAAGTAATTGGACACTTTCGATTTTAGACGTTTTGTCGAATATCTAGAAAAATACTTGACGAATTATCCTGATACTTCAGGGGTGTAAAGATCTGTTACACCTTATATATTTCAGCGAAGGTTTTGTCCCGAAGCCAAATAGGGGGCCAGCAAAAAATAATGTTTGGGATCACCCTATAAAAAATAATGCATGAAATGCATAGTAGCTGTAACATATGATTATGAGGCTTCTTTTACTTATCCCTCTTCATCTGCATGAGAATAGCACACATATTCATGAAGATATAAAGGTTTGTTTAAAAAAATCAAAATGCTTTCGTAAGTTTTTTGTTTATAACATGCAGCGTTTTCAACCCAATGTAATGCTATTTTCAGGAAACTTGACAAACTACAGTAGAGACAACACCCTGCAATCAGAATAGAAAAATATTAAATATTTGATGAAATATGAGCATTTTTACTAAATAATGTTTAAATGTGGATGCCCAAGATTTACCAAAATGTGTTTTGCATAATTTCTTAGCCAAATGTATAGAGCTATTCTCCTAAAAAGCCCAAGCAGATATCGTGAAAATTCAGAAAGATATCGCCGATAGAATGAGTTGAATTTCAGTTGCTCTCAAAAATAAACAAAACGATAAGGGGTGTTCTCCAAATTTTTATTTTTGGAACAGACACCAGTAACCAATTTCTTCTTATGCTGATATGAAGGCATATTGACTTCATATCAGCGTAAGGAGAAGAACTTAATACTGTACTGGCATCCGATCCAAAAATAAAAATTTGGAGAAAATCCCTTATCGTTTTGTTTATTTTTGAGAGCAACTGAAATTCAATTCATTCTAACGGCGATATCTTTCTGAATTTTCACGAATTCAGAATCTTTCTGAATCTTTTGGAATTTTTATAAAAGTAGCGCTATACATTTGGCTAATGAAGTATGCAAAAGACATTTTGGTAACGCTTGCGCATGTGCAGTTAAACATTATCTAGTAAAAATGCTCATATTTCATCAAATATTTAATATTTTCATATTCTGATCGCAGGGTGTTGTCTCTATTATGATTTGTCAAGTTTCCTGAAAATGACATTACATTGGGTTGAAAAGCCTGCATGCGTGGCAATTGCAGGTCAGTCATCAATATTCTGCTTATTAAGCTCTGTCAACACTGCTTTCACGCAACAGAATTATGAAGATACCGATATAGTTCTGCAGTCACTTGCATATCACCATGACCTACGGGATACTAATGACCTGTTCATTTGCCTCTCAATCTGGGCAAGAGTTTGGCTGAAATTTGTCCATTGGATGTCTCTAGTCCAAGGCATTTAAGCTTATGCATAAACCATTATCACAAAAAATTAATATGCAATATCCACTGAATAACTATTAAACCAAATTACTTTAGATGCTGCTAGGGGGTGGCCATGGCCTGGTTGTCTTGTCGGTTGGCTTGCTGATTAATGGAGTTAAGCAACTTCAGGCACGGCCAGCTGCGGCCGGGTGACAGCCAGTGGCTTGAGGACCACTGCTGGGTGGGATGGCTATTTGAGGCAAACCTGTTGAGGGACTTTAGTCTGACCCATATGCTGAGTGACCAGTGCTGGATGTCCAGCAGCTGGTGATAGCCACTTGTTTGTTCGTCCGCCAGCAGCTCTTCCATCATGAACCCCCCATGCTTCGAAGGGCACGTTAAGCCGTCGGTCCCGGCTGCTGCTGCCATCTCGTAGCAGTCGTTAGTTACTGGGATGGCGCAAAACTCCCTCGAAGGAGTAAGTGCCGCAGATAATCTACCCTCTGTATAATGAATGTTGGATGCTGCTAAGTTAGGTCAATAAACCTTGGAGATCTGGTTATACCAAGTTGTAATTAAACAGCATTTATCATTAAAGCTTCAAGTGATTCTTCTTTAGTTGTTCCTTTGGTGCAATGAATGTACATCAGTGTTCTCTCCAGAAATTTTTATCAGGTGCGTGGAAAGAGATAATAGCCGGGCGGGCAAAAATTAAAAACAAAGAAAATATTATGCAGTGGTGTGCAGTTTTTTGTGTATTCAGCCGGGCGGTCACCAAAATCAGCTGGGCGGCATGCCTGTTCAAAAAGGCTTGGGGAGAACCCTGTACATTATGACATGATTTGCATAAACCATTGTTGTAGGTCATAAAGTGTTTTGGCATGTAAAATGGCACCAAGAAAAGTTATAAGCAAACTCATATGACAGAAGATCATTCAAAAGCATGAAGAGGATCAATCTGTATGTCATATTGGTGTTGAGCTGTCTATTTCAAAAGTGTGGCCAGCAGAATTGTAAACCAATATAAAACAACAGGTACTGTTGACATAGGCAAGGCAGACCCAGAATCACCACAAAAAGAGAAAAGAAAGTTCTGAAAAAGATTATAGAACATAACCAGCATGCATCTGGACCATTACTTGCTACCAAATGGAATCATGATACTGGAAAAAAGTTTCCATTTCCACAGTGAGGAGAAGAATTAAGGAGTTTTTTTTTTTAAAGCTTTTATTTAACTTACAATGTTATTTTGTTTAGGTCAAATCTTGTAATCAATATTAAACCAACTTCCCGACAAGCTAGGGAGCTGAAACTTGACACACATACGCAGGATCGATGACCATGTATGTTAAAAAAAAAATTTTCAAATCGGTTCACTGATTCGTGTTCTAATGGTACTAATTCATTACTACGAATTGTCCAATTGGCACAACAAACAATTCGTTATGGGGAGAGTTAAATGTATCTATTGTTTGTTGCAAAATTAAGCGATATTTGCTCACTAAATTAAACATTATAAAAGCTTGGTTTGAAAAAACTCTTTTTCCTCTTATCTCGTTTACAAACCCATTATGAAGCCATTGTTAATTCCAAAGCAAAAAGCAAAAAAAAAAAAAAAAATAATAAAAAATACTACAATAGGTGAATCATTTAAAGACTGGACAACATCACACGGTAAAATAATCATTTTCAGACATAAACAATAAATGGAAATTACTACTAAAAAATCAAATCATTTACATAATACAGGGTGTTTCAAAATTATGTACAATAAATTTAGTGACATATTCTTCAGGTCAAAAGAAGAAT
Source organism: Rhysida immarginata (assembly GCA_023313115.1). Classification (NCBI taxonomy): domain Eukaryota; kingdom Metazoa; phylum Arthropoda; class Chilopoda; order Scolopendromorpha; family Scolopendridae; genus Rhysida; species Rhysida immarginata. Next base: position 21,441,669 of record JAHWFO010057280.1, read on the forward strand.
GTTCTATAGCACTTTGTCTGGAAACGATTTATTTACGCGATACAGCCAACTAAACCCGTGGCTCCAAATTACAGGAATTGTTCAAAGTGCCCGCCACCAGCTCGCACGCACGCTTCGGCTGTTGCATGAGCGACCGTCTGATGTCATGAAGAGTTCGTCGCCAGCATTACGAATGGTTTGGCATGCATTTTCAATTCGTTGTCGCAGATCCATAATGTTAGGAACTTCTGTGCTATAGACGATCGTTTTCACATAACCCCACAGAAAAAAGTCCAAGGGATTAAGGTCGGGTGATCTTGCAGGCCAGGCTACCGGTCCACCTCGACCTATCCACCGATTCGTGTATGCAGCATTAAGGTGTGCTCGCACAACATGGCTGAAATGTGATGGAGCGCTATCATGCATGAACCACATGTTAGATCTTATCAAAAGAGGAACATCTTCCAGTAATTCTGGCAATGCATTCTGCAGAAACAAAAGATACGTTCGCCCAGTCGATTGTGGCAGCAACACATAAAGGCCAATTAAGTTATTTCCGACAATTGCACACCAAATGTTCACGGAGAAACGCTCTTGATGCGCTCGAGCTCTAGTAACATGCGGTTAGCATCTGCCCAATGGTGCTGGTGAAAAGTATCTGGCTGAGACAACTAGGGTCTGCAGCATGACGACGTTGTATCCATTGGCAAAATTGTTGTCTGTGTGGATAGTCCGTTGGGTTCAGTGCCTGAACCAGTTGCAGGGGGTATGGATGCAAAAGCTGACGGTGAAGAACGCGCCAAACAGATGAGTGCAGAATGTGTACCATGGAAGAAATACGACGGGTGCTTGTATGTGGTTCATCATGTATGATGTCAATTATCACATCCTCCTCATCCGGAGAATGTGCTACAGGCCGCCCTTGTCCTGTTTGACGGCCAAAGGAACCACGCTCCCTCAAATGTCTGTCGACAGATACAAATGTTCGGTTATTTGGCAAACATCTATTCGGAAAGCGTTCTTGGTAGAGTCTTCTTGCTTCCACAGCATTTCCGTTTGCAAGACCATACATTAGGTGCAGGTCAGTGTATTCTGCACTGGAATACGTGTACAGGACTTTTTTTTTTACGTAAATCGTAATGCGTATGTCAAAGCATGCAAACGTTCTGAAATTGATATTCCTAGTGGATGTACAGTAGTGAAACAACCGTACACAACTAATGGAACAACCCTAAAGTAGGTTTAAATGGAACAAACCACTCAACCTAGTGTTGGGTCGAAACGCTGGAACTGCTAAAATATCGTCCGCTAACTACCGTGCTTCCCTACTGTATGATATTGGGTTACTCGCAAACAAATCGTTTCCAGAAAAAGTGCTATAGAACATTTTCGTCGTCTTTTGACCTGAAGAATATGTCACTAAATTTATTGTACATAATTTTGAAACACCCTGTATAACAAACAAACCCAACAATACATCCTCAACCTTACAATAAACAAACACACTCTATAGGGAGTGCAAGTGTGACGTCAGTTCTTGGAATTCTTCAGTCACGTGACTCGATTTGGTTCCAAACAAGTCTTCTCGCTTCGGGATTTAACATGGTTCCGACGTAGGGATGGAATAAAATCGCTTTGTATAAGCCCAGTGTTTATAACACATTTTAGATGTGAAATTGTTTAGTTCCTCACTGCTCAAGAAGGAGCCAAAACAGCAATTTAGACATCTATCGTTTTCCCAAAGAAAGAAAGATCCGCGAGCGATGGCGTTCTTTTGCTAAGTGATTAAAAAGCGTTCTAATATTAATGTATAAATTATATAATGGGATTAAATGTCTTAATAATAGTATCAATTACACAAATTAACATAATAATTTTAGAGATGTCATTTTTACTGGCCGCCCGTTTCAACGTTACTATTACGTATATTGCGTGGTTCCAATGTTTGGAACCAGCGATCCCATTTCCTAGGCTCTCGGCCCGTTCATCGCGCAAATGACGTCAGCTGTTACGTAGTCACTTGCACTCCCTATACATTCTTTCCTCAACACTTTATTTTACTATATCGTTTCAACTGATTTTAGTTTCAAAACATTATTTCAAATAATTATTTCAAAAAACTGATGATGAAGATTCATCTTGATAAATATCTCAAACTTTTTTTTATGCCGGATGATCCAAAAGTGTGTTACATTTTTTTTTTTTTTTTTACATTGTTAACGACATTTCAGTGTTTGCTTTCCAGCAATTCAATGCTTTCATAAGAATCATGAGGCACATGCAAACACTGAAAATGTCATTAAGAAAGTAAAAAAAATATATTACATTTTTGGATTGCCCGGTTTACACTCTTTTTTTTTTTTTTCCTCACATCATTGACCCCTTGCATCTACAAGACTTTCTTCCTTTGCTGTGTGTCTCCACCCAGTTTCTCCTGTGATTTTCTATCATCACTCCTTGATAACAATACTTCTATTTTCTGTGAGGATATTGTTCTCTGTACTGTAAAGCCTCTTTTAATTTTGTTATTTCTATTTTCCTTCAGCTATTTTCTTCAGTTATTTTGCTGATATGTCATTGGCTGTTTCAACATCTTCAACATTTTTCTGTATTAACATCTTATTTCATTACCTTCAATTTGGTGACTTTTGCATTGTATTTCCTATTTTATTAATTTTTAATTTAATTTTTATTCTATTTTCTATTCTTTTTTATCTTCATTAAAACAAGTTTACAGATTCATATAATTATATTATTACCAATCCACTTCTTACTTCATAAAGTCTAAATTTGAACTTCCCACCACTTTCAGCCTATGTGCAACATGTGTAGGTCAGTCAGTAAAGTATGCAGCATCCATAATGGTTTGGGGATGTATCAGTTACAATGAATTGGGACTCCTCGTCACTGTTGATGGTACAGTAAATGCCAATAAGTACCCACAGATCTTAGAAACATAACTGCTTCCAGCGAGAGACAATTCAAATCTAGGACACAGGGCTATTGTCAACCAGACAGAGCATAGTATCACCAGCAAAAACAGTTTTATCATGGTTACAGGACCATCGAATTAGACCGTTAGATTGGCCTTCAGCAAATCCTGATCTCAGTCCTATTGAAAATATATGGCGAGATTTGAAAAAAGATGTTTCAAAACCATTGATCGTTGATGAATTGAAAAATATTTGAAAGAAGCTTGGAGGAATTATCCACTGAAAAAACTTCACAATTTGTATGCATCATTCCCAGAAGAATGAAAGCGGTAATTAGCACTCGTGGTGATGTTACAAAGTATGAGATGTCGCACTTGTCCAAGGTATTCTGCACCGAACAACTGTTGTCCAAAGTATTTTAATTTGGTAGGTGGTTGGGTATAATTGTTTTATCATTAAACTAATTTATGAATTTGCTTCAATTTTTCAGATATTAACTGTCATTGGCTATTGCATCATGTGTGTTTATGTTCATTTATTTATCATTTTTCACTGTTTCTTGCTAAATAAATTTCATCTCTTCAAAAAAATTAACCGGTGTCCAAGGCATTTTGATCTTAACTAGAATACAACAATGTAATGTGCTTTCGAAATTCTCAGATATTTTCCCTTTGAAATTTAATGTATAAGTCATTAAATATGGGTAGTTTATACAAGGTTAAAAGAAACTATGGGGGGCAAGTTTTTGGAAGTGACTGCTGATGACAAGACAAGGAACAAAGATGAGCTAAGAATGTGTGTGGAAGTGCTACATTTGTGCATTAGATGGCAAAACATTAGTCATAATCTGTTACAGCACTGAGAGTGTACATGCTGTTATCTGGAATGCTCATTCTCTGGAAAATGAATTGGAGCAGGAGAACCTGTTGGAAGGCTTGCACAATTACCAGATTTAATCCTCTTGACTTCTGAGGACAAAAGAAATGTGGTATATATTGAGCCTTTTTCTGACATGCAGATGTTGGAGCAATATCTGCATGATGCCTGTAATGCTGAGGACGAAAGATGGCCTTTTGGATATCATCGAAGTTGATGTCCAGGATATGATGAGGCCTGCGATGCCTGAGAAAACTTCTAAAGGTGAGCGGGTGATCCAGAATATCTGCAACCATAGGATTGGGATGGTCCTTATCCTTCTTGGGAGCGGATGATCTTTGCGAGGGTTTGCCAATCTTTGCTTCTTCTCCACTGCAATGTTTGAATCACCATTTGTGGTAGTCACTTCGAGAAGCATCTGTAATTGGGATCTGTGTAGAAACTGTGGGTTTTTTGCGCATTTCTAGACATTTTTGTCCCCTATCATATCAGCAATCATCCCCTTAATAGCTCTCATAGTTTTTTAACATCGTATATATGTTCTGTTTCTCCTTTAAACATTTCTCTTTATTCAGATTTTAATTTGTTTTCAGGCAAAATAAAATTATCACTACAAGACTGTGATGTCTCTGTTGTTTTGGAAAGTGATGGCACAGAGATTGATGATGACCGCTATTTCCAAACACTGGAAGACAACACTGTATTTGTATTTCTTAGAATTGGTGAAAAGTGGTACCCACCAGGAGTTGAAGCTATTAGGGCAGGTAATTAAATGATATTTTATTTTCTATAAAGAAGGTTATTTTGTTTTTTTGCTTTCTTTTTGTTTGTTTTTGTATGTTTGTGATTTGATGTTTTATGTTTATGTGGAATAATGTTTTAAAAAAATTAAATAATTGAGTTTGACCTGTGAACTACATTAATGTGGAAGAAGGGTTTTTAAAAATTTTATCTAAGTGAATTTTATGTCTGATGATTGTAAGAAATTTTTAATCCAAAATAGCCACATGGTGGTCAGTTTGCTTTTAGGAATTAACACAATAAATAGGGACTAGAATTCGCAATAAGGCAAGATTTATTAAATTTGGTGTAACCTTCATCATCGCAGGCAAATAATTCTACAAAGGAATAAACTGCCAAATATATATAGTATAACAGAAAGAAAAATTTTCACTAATTACTTGTTACCTTCTGTTACTATATATTGGCTGGTTTATTCCTGTGCTTTTGTAGAATATTTTGCTCATAATGATGGTAGTTACACTGAAATGTGCTGGCTTTAATAAATCCTATCATATTGCTAATTCCAGTCCATATTTATTGTGGTTAAAATGTAGAATATTGAAACCTACGTTTTTAAGGTGATGATGAATAGCCCAATTAAAAATCACTATGGCAACTTAAACAATCAACAGCCCTTACTTGAATGTTAAAATATGTGTTGAAGAAAATCATTAACAGAGTGGATCCAGTGGATTTAACGGCAGTCTCCTTAGATGAATACCGACGACTCATTGACGATTGCAGCAAAATTATGTTCTCTACCTAGCTTCAGCAGCTTAACAAACATTGGTTTATAGGTCTTAAATAGAGGAAGGTGGTGTTTCTAAGGCCACACTTTGAAAAGCTGTTTTCTGTAGATCTTCTAGAGTAATTGCCGTTGTTACAAAAAACAATTATATGAGGGGCATTTAAGTCAAACCAGTACTTTTTATATTGTAGGAGACAAAGTTAAGTGAGTGCCACGAGTGCCTGCTCAGGCACGTGGTATGCTTTTAACAGACAATTCCACTGATCATTACTCAAAAAGCCAAACACGCTGCAGTATGTATTTGGGCAGTGTATTGTGATTTCTTGTGGAAGATTTCTTGTACAGTTTGATGATGAGTAGGGTTCGGATTTATATGCGCTTCAAAGTGCTAAAATATAAGCACTAAAAAAAAAAAAAAAATGCACTGAAATTTGTACGAAAAAGTCTACTTTCACGTGTTACTTTCATTGCCATACTTTTCGAAATGGATGATTTTAAAAAAAAAAAAAAAAAAAAAATTAAACTAAAGCAAAAATTAAAATTTATTCACCTAAACAATTAACATTTTCCCATAATTTTCTACAAGGATCTCTCTACAATAACTGAGGTAAATATTTGAGGTCAGCCGCCACTTTGGGAGTGAGTTTACCCAAATTAGAAGTCTTTCCTTTTATACCTGGATTCGCTAAGATTTTGCAGCGGAGAAAACGTGTTACATTACATGCTCTTATGCATAGTCATTTGGAGGGATATTGTCAAAAAAGTAGTCCATACGTAAAAAGGATATTAATCCCTATAAATGAGATGTTAATCTTCATAAACGTAAAAAAAGCTTCTATGTTAACGAATCCTTTATTATAGGACGAAAACGAATTTTTATAAACCCTGGCAATATTTTGATTTCATGCATTCACAGTATATACATATTGCTATTATAAGAAGTTAAATCATCATGGCGGCAACATCAATACTTCGCCAAATTTAAAGATGTAAGGGTAAGGGAATGATTGAAAAGGAAGGAGATGAGGTTAACTTAAACAAGATAAAAGGAAATGCAGGTTGCAAATTCCAGGAAATTAAAGCTGTAGAGAAGGAGGGATTCTGTTTGTAAACGTACGCAGTTAGAGCTTTGCAAAGAGGCTCCCATAATGCAACACGTAGAATTTTCTTCACTGCAAACTCTTAGTGAATCCTGGTATAGAGCCTTTGAAATTTCTTCTATAGTTTCCCATGCTGGGCACTTGAGTAGTACGGCAGCCAATTTATCTCACTCCCTTATCCTTTAGGTCCAAGCCACAGAACAACCTTTTGTTTTAGGTCATTGATTTTGTGGACTGTGGTTGTAAGCAGCATTTCTTCAGCATAAAATATCTTGTTTACCTTGTTCAGTTGTTCAGAGGGAAAAACTATTTGTTTGTGTGGTGGGAGATGGCAAATGTGTCGCTATTGATGACTTCAAAATACTTTGATTAAATGGACGTAAAAGCATTTTCCTGGATCTTGCACTTGATTAAAACTGTAAATATATCCTTATTATGCAGCAATACCCAAAATATGCACCAGCATTCGCAATATGCAAAAATATGTGCTAAAAGCCAGAAACATTCATTTATGTGCACAATAAAACTTAATCTAGGAGGTCTAGAGGGGGCTAAAATTGCATAAAAGCATTCAAAGGAGTTCCTAGATCGGGGAAAAAAATATGCATTATATGCAAAATCTGAACTCTAGTAATGAGGCAGTCAGCTGCAGTAAGACCTTTAAAATGTTTCCAAAATACGAACTCGGACTGTACATATTTCTAGCTATAGGGGTTGCAAGCACAGAGCATTCATTGAATGTGAACATAGAGTGCATGGAATACCTTATCCTGAAAAATTTATGAAAATACTTTAATGAGCATTGTAGACACAATCATTCACGAACATTTGGATTTCCAGAAAGTTAGTACATGCCAGTTACAGAGACAGCCTTTGAAGAGAGAAGATAACAAATTAATATTGATTGAAAGGCCATTTTAATGCTGAAGGCCATGATTTTCAGAACCACCTTGTGATGAAATCTGTGTGCATTATTTCTTCCCAAATTTAAACAAACAATGGCAACATTTGGATTCACCATTGCCCAAAAAATTCCAATAATTGCATCTGCAGGTAAAATGGTGGCATGTGTTTTTTAAAATAAACATTACATTGTTATTCATGTTGGTTTTCTACCACAGGTGCAACCATCAACTGTATGCTATTGTAAAGTTCTGAATGATGTGCATAATACACTAAAGAAGAAACAATCTGATTTGATCACAAAGGTATCCCGTTTTAGCAGGACAATGCACAAGCACTTACTACCCACTTTAGTATCTGTATATTGCAGCAGTTCTGCCATTATATTCCTTTTGGTTTGTCCGAAGCAATTTCCAAATGTTGGGACTCTTAAAAGAATTTTTTGGGAGGCCAACTTTTCACCAGTGATAAATCGTTCCAACTAAAGTTAAGGATAAATGTATAAATGTAACAGGATTATATAAGGAAATAAATGGATTTTATGCTCCTGCAAATGAGTTCTGTTTTTTTTCCATTAACCTGAAAGTTTTGGGCTTGTCTTGAATGCCCTTACATAATTGAGTTTTGATCTGAAAACTGAATGGATAAGTTGTCTTTCCTAAAAAGTCTCATATAATAGAATAAAAATAATAAATTAAGGAAATAATTAATTTTACAGTCGACCCCACATATAACGAATTTTTAAATGTCTGCAAATTTTTTCGTTATAACTGTCAGAGTGCATTGTTTGTTCATTTCTTTCTTCAGACTGGAAACAAATTAACCTGGATTCATCCTTCCATAATTAGGTTTTCACTGCTCAGTTATCCAGTTTACATTCTCTTTGTCCTATGCTAGATTTGCCATGTTTCTCAGTTTTATGATATCTGGCTTATATGCCATTGTTTTATTGTGGAACTCCAGAGCATGAAGTTCTTTCAGACTTTGAAAATGTATATATGTGGTGTTAGTATGTTCTGGAACTTTTTATGGATGATTTGTACCAATTGGTTTTCTGTATTACCAGCTTTAACAGGGCATCAGAAGCCTGATCTATATAATTAACGGTAACAGCAGAATATCTTGGTTTGCTTATCACGTCATCAGCTGTAGTTTTTGCATGCTGTAATCGAGTTCTCATAGCACAAAGAATTCCACCAATGTGGCATCTCTCTCAAAGCCACTTTGCTCCTGATGAGTTATCATGCTGTCTCATTAAATATTATTATATGTGGAAAATAATTGTTGAAAATGCAAATGAGGCGATCAATAGGCACATCCAGATAATTATAAGTAGATAGCATATACAGGGTGTCCAGCGATCCGGGAAAACCGGGAAGTACGGGAATTGTACGGGAATTCCTCAGTGCCGGGAAAAATGTGGGAATTGTACTGGAAATTTAAAAAAAATCCGGGAATTTTGTTGGGAGGTGAAAAAAATCAAGCTGGTTTAACCTCTCTGAGAAAACATGAAAAAGCTTCGCCTTTTAAGCATGTAAAGTGGTTTTTAACTTCCGATAAAACGGCGAGATCGTAATTCTTCCGACGTACTGTGACGTCATTAAGCACCAGCGCGCTTCGAATTCTTTTATTTCTTTCGTGGCCATCGATTAACGACGGCATTTCTGAAGAAGCAATTCTTATTCTTTCTTGGCAGCTTTTACAATACTCTTGGTATAGTTTTGACTGATACACACACACAAAAAAAACGAACTTTGCTTTCGTTTTACTTTGGTCTCCATTTTCTTCCGGTCTGGATGCATTCAAGAAGAAGAGACGTTATTTCCTCAATCTCGACACCAGGTAATAATATTTTGCAGTTAATTATAAAACGGATAACGATTCGTTTGGTCAAGATGAGAAGAAATAAATTATTAAGATATAGATCATGGTAGATTTGTAGTGTATATAAAAATAAAAAATAAAATAAAAAATTTTAAAACTGATATTAATTATCAAAATATAATGAAACCTCAAAAAATTTAAAAACTGAAAATTAAATAGCAAAATGATGTGGATAAAAAATAAAACAATCTTAAATTTGACATAATAACAATAAATAAATTGTGAAAAAAATTTATATATTTGAATTGTTATTTAAATTGCTTATTTCTGTAATTATGCCTGTGATTCGGTACGTGAAAATCAAGTGAATGTAAGGGAAGTGAATATTGGTTTTGCAACCAGAAAAGCGATTGGCCGTGCCTTAAAACAAAAGAGTGTAAAAGAAATGGATGTGTTAATTTTTCAAGAAAATTGCAGAAAATATTTCTTGAAATTTATTAATAAAATTATTGAAAGCTCGCCTCTATGTTATCCATTGACAAAAGGCCTTCAGTGCTTGAACCCAGTAGGACTTGGAAAAGATGAAAGCTATAGCAATCTTTCGTCAACTCTTCAAATTCTAGTCGATAGCAATCAAATGCCTGGATGGAAAGCAGATTCAGTTGAACGGGAATTTAAAGAATTATGTTCGAGTAGTGTTTGTCAGAACGACGTGAAACTCTATTCCCAAGACAAAAGAATTGATCACTTCTGGGTTAGACTTCTCGCTGATAAACCCAATTTAAGCAACTTGAAGGAGTTTGTTCAGATGGTTTTAATTATTTCTCATGGAAATTCTAGTGTAGAAAGAGGGTTTTCTGTCAACAAAGAATGTATGATGGAAAACCAAAAGGAGAGATCTTTGATATCTCAGCGAGTTATCTATGATCATGTGAAATCTATTGGAGGGATTGAAAGAGTGATCATTGATAAGCCTATGTTAAATTCAGCCAGAATTGCTCACTCTTTATACAAAGAAGCTCTTGATGAAGAGAGGCGAAAGGATTTTGAAAAGAAAAAGGAATTTGAAAGGAAGAAATGTGCTGAAGCAATGGCAAGGCAGTTAGAAGAAAAGAAACGCAAGCTCATGGAGGAAACTGATAGAGAAGTTGCAGCTATCGATGAAGAGGTGAAAAAACTTCGGCATAAATGAAGGTTGTAATTAAATTTATTTGTAACTTTCTTTTAAATATAAAAACACATTAAAAATCATTGTTGCATTTAGAAATGTTTTCTTTCTTTTTTTTAAATTCATTTTTGCCATATTCTCATATTAGAATAATTAACTGGTTCCATCATTCTTTGTTATTCTGAATGTACGGGAAATTTTATGCATTGTACGGGAAATATACGGGAAATGTACGGGAATTTTTTTCTTGTAATTCGCTGGACACCCTGATATAGTAATCCAATCACCCTATATAACCATACTGTCCCAATGCTTAAGACAATGTTTGTTGACTGTTTGTATTCATGCATTCCATTTTCAGTCTTAGTCTTATAGCTCCAGGTATTATTGATATCCTTCTTATTTGTTTTCTTAAGAATTTTACCAGGCTTCATTAGCACATTGCTAATTAGTAATGATTATACTGATAACACTACTCATGTCTGATGCCATATACACACAACTGATATTAAAATTACAGCATGTGAAGTCTTTCTCTGTTACTTGAATTGTTTAACTTCCTTGTTATTCCCATTTAGTGAATTTATGAAGTTTAGTGAGCTTTAATGAGTCACTTATCGGTAAGAATTCTGAAGTGGGCCTTAAAGAACAAACATGTTAAATTTAAAACTTTTATTATAATTTGGTAGTAACTAATGGAGTATTAAAATTCTCAAAATATTTTTGAAAAAATTGCATTTGTTAAAAAGTTATAAACAAATACATTTTTTTGGTACTTTTTGTTTAAAAAGTCATATCTCAAGGCAATTTTATCAAATCTCTTTGAAATTTTAAAGATAACAAGTAAAACATATACAGGGTGTTTCAAAATTATGTACAATAAATTTAGTGACATATTCTTCAGGTCAAAAGAAGACGAAAATGTTCTATAGCACTTTGTCTGGAAACTATTTGTTTGCGAGTAATCCAATATCATACAGTAGGAAAGCACGGTATTTAGCGGACGATATTTTAGCAGTTCCAGCGTTTCAACCCAACACTAGGCTGAGTGGTTTGTTCCATTTAAACCTACTTTAGGGTTGTTTCCGTTACTGTAGTTTCACTACTGTACATCCACTAGGAATATCAATTTCAGAACGTTTGCGTGCTTTGACATACGCATTACGATTTACGTAAAAAAAAGTCATGTACACGTATTCCAGTGCAGAATACACTGACATGCACCTAATGTATGGTCTTGCGGACGGAAATGCTGTGGAAGCAAGAAGACTCTACCAAGAACGCTTTCCGAATAGATGTTTGCCAAATAACCGAACATTTGTATCTGTCGACAGACATTTGAGGGAGCGTGGTTCCTTTGGCCGTCAAACAGGACAAGGGCGGCCTGTAGCACATTCTCCGGATGAGGAGGATGTGATAATTGACATCATACATGATGAACCACATACAAGCACCCGTCGTATTTCTTCCATGGTACACATTCCGCACTCATCTGTTTGGCGCATGCTTCACCGTCAGCTTTTGCATCCATACCACCTGCAACTGGTTCAGGCACTGAACCCAACGGACTATCCACACCGACAACGATTTTGCCAATGGATACAACGTCGTCATGCTGCAGACCCTAGTTGTCTCAGCCAGATACTTTTCACGGACGAAGCAACCTTCACCCGGACAGGAATCGTAAATTCTCACAACCAGCACCATTGGGCAGATGCTAACCCGCATGTTACCAGAGCTCGAGCGCATCAAGAGCGTTTCTCCATGAACATTTGGTGTGCAATTGTCGGAAATAACTTAATTGGCCCTTATGTGTTGCCGCCACGATTGACTGGGCGAACGTATCTTTTGTTTCTGCAGAATGCATTGCCAGAATTACTGGAAGATGTTCCTCTTTTGATAAGATCTAACATGTGGTTCATGCATGATGGCGCTCCAGCACATTTCAGCCATGTTGTGCGAGCACACCTTAATGCTGCATACACGAATCGGTGGATAGGTCGAGGTGGACCGGTAGCCTGGCCTGCAAGATCACCCGACCTTAATCCCTTGGACTTTTTTCTGTGGGGTCATGTGAAAACGATCGTCTATAGCACAGAAGTTCCTAACATTATGGATCTGCGACAACGAATTGAAAATGCATGCCAAACCGTTCGTAATGCTGGCGACGAACTCTTCCATGTCATCAGACAGTCACTCATGCAACGAGCCGAAGCGTGCGTGCGAGCTGGTGGCGGGCACTTTGAACAATTCCTGTAATTTGGAGCCACGGGTTTAGTTGGCTGTATTGCGTAAATAAATCGTTTCCAGACAAAGTGCTATAGAACATTTTCGTCTTCTTTTGACCTGAAGAATATGTCACTAAATTTATTGTACATAATTTTGAAACACCCTGTATATTTCATAACAAAACATAAAAGAATGAAAAAAAAATTTTTTGTTAAAAAAAAAAATAAATAAATAAATAAATAAATTAATAAATAAATTTTTAATAAAAAAATAAATATTTTTTTAATGTTCTCAATCGATTTCAACAATTTTGAAAAAACATATTGAATATGTATTTATTAACAATTTAGAATTTGAAAAAAAAATTTGGTGATCTGTTTTTACGCGAATGCCATCAATTTTTGTCAAGCTATTCAATCGTACCACTAGGCTGCTAAGCAAGTAACTCTTCATCATTCAATGATGACAATAATAGGGAGCTTCCCTGTAAAGCAAGAATCATAGCAAGTGCTTAAAACAGTTGCAAATTTTTCAAAAATATTTTGGGAATTTTAATACTCCATTAGGTACTACCAAATTATAATAAAAGTTTTAAATTTCATGACATGGTTGTTTTTGAAGGGCCCAGTTCAGGAATTCTTACCCTTATAAGAATGAGGCCATTGTTAACTGGTAACTTCTTTATATTTCCAAACCCAATATTAAAATTTTCTTGAATTGGCTACTTGAATTGTTATATTAATTTTAATCTATCCTTGATGATGGTCCATTGTTAAAACATTTGTAGATCAGTCTGCTTATAGGAGGAGGTGTGATCCAAAAGTTACCGAAATAAATTTTGCTGCAGGTGAGAAGAGTTTAGTTACATGAATCACTTCTAGATATCTAATTGTCCTTGGGAACTCATATCACTCATTATCAAGACAGCACAGGTGTCTTTCTTTTTTTTTTATTTTTTTATTTTTTTTTTAGTTGCAGTGCTAGTTTACATTTTGTTCGTTTGTTCAATCGGTTGTTTGTGAAAATGAGGGGTTTGAAAGAGCAAAGAATTTGTTTTAAACTCGGAAAAATTGCAAAAGAAACTCGTGAAATGTTGAAGGAAGCTTTTTTGGCGATGATGCAATGAGTGTATCCCAACCTGCGAATGATTCAGACGGTTCAAAGAGGGTGTTATCCACAAGGAATTTGTTCCAGAAGGACAGACAACGAATGCAGAATTCTATAGTGAAGTTCTGAGGTGTCTGTAAAGTCAAATTCGCTGAACACGTACTCAGATATGGGCTGACAAGTCATTTGTCTTGCTTCATGACAATGCACTAGCCCACACATCTTTTTGTGTACGAACTTTGGCCTTTACGAACTTTACAGCCATTCCCCACCCTCTGTACTCCCCTGATTTAGTGCCGTGTGACTTTTTTTTGTTTCCTAAAATGAAGATGCGGCTCAAGGGACGAAGGTTTGACACAACGGAGGAATCGCAAGAGGTAACAACCAACACCTTGAACACATTGACAGAACATGACTCCAGAGGTGCTTCGAAGGGTTGAAATCTCGCTGGGATCGGTGTATCAACTCAAGAGGGGACTACTTTGAAGGATCTGGTGACAATTAATTTTTATTTTGCATGTATGTTTTTAAGTAAATGCGTTCTGGAAAGTTTTGGATCGCACCTCTTACATATGGATTGATCGTTCTCAATCAACAATTCCAATAGGAAAGTGAATATCATGAAATTTTTGCAATTTTGCATTTACTGACTGATGAACTGTTTTGATTTTGTTTATTAGAATGAAAAATTTCTCAAAAAAAGTAATTTTATAAACTATATTTATATATTAGATTGATAAACTCATTATTTTTATAAATAAGGGAAATTAAAAAAAAAAAACACAACCCTACATGGATTTCAAATTATCTCTGAGGTATAAAATAAATTAACTTCTAAATTCTAAATATCTTATTACCGTTTTTTTTTTTTCGGTTTTTACTGGTATTCATTGCATGATTAAAAATTCTTAGGTTTTACTTTTTCATTTGTCATTCTGAAATTTTGAATTTCTAAAATAACTTTTATTTTTTTAAATAATTTTATTCGAGTCCATTTGTATCTCTAATGTTAGTCTTCAATTAGCCATTTTCAGTAAAATGGAACCTGGGTTATTCTTTTATAACCATCTTTTATGCAATTCATATACAGTAAAACTCCTCAAATCTGGAATCAGCCATATCAGGATTGGTCTGCATTTCATAAGTTTCCTGATTTCTTGCCGAAAATGGCAGACCAGATGGCAGCTCCCTTTCCCAGTATATATATATATGTACTAATGTTTATCGCTTAATAATTGTAGGCAAATAATTAATTTAGTGAATTAAATAAAGTGTGTATTAGTATATTGAAAACATTAGTCGCATTCACATCCTTTCACTTAAGGGAAAGTGAATTTGTCTTTGCTTTTGAAAAGCAAAGAAAATAGGTTTTCATTGTGAATGAAACCGGAAGTGAAAAGATCACTTTTGCTGCTTTTGTTGCTTTTGCATTGTCAGCCAAAAATAGCATGATGAACATATTGAAATTGTTTGAAAAATAGTGACTTATTGATTGTGAAAAATGTTTTTTATTGTTCTCCATGGTTTTATTATTCCTCCTTAATTTATAACCAAAAAAATTTACAACGTTAAATACGTTAATTACGCTTTTAAATTAAAGCTTTACCGGTGGGCAATCATCGAAACGAGCGAAGTGGCGATTCAATATGGCTACCACTAAACCAGAAGTTAGTAGCTGTAAAGCCAGAAAAGTAAGAAAAGCAGGGGGGAAAGTGGGTATTGATTCGCTTTCAGAAAACTCACTTTTGAGACTTCGCTTTCCTCAAAATGATGTCACTGAAAGTGGCTTAAACAAGATAAGTGAGAAAAGTTAAGATGTTGTGGATGCGACTATTGTTTTATTAATTTTTTTTTTAAAGTTTACATACAGTCGAATGCGAAATCAGCTCGAACGTGGTTTTTCCTTGGCTCGTGAAACCTATTTCTGGTTTCCGCAAAAGGAATCTCTTCACAATTATTGACCATTTATTTTTTCATTTCATGACATTTATGATACAAGTTTACATATTGTTTGTTCGAAACTTTACAGAGAATTCACTTTTTTCTCGAATTTTCTTTCCGTCTGTTGTTGAAGGAAGCCAGCACGATAGGGAACTGGTGACAGCATTCGGAAGTGTATGGTTTCTAAAAACCGCTCGTGATTGTTCATTTTCAACATGAACCTTCCCTCAACTGAAGATAAGTCATTTACTACTTTAAAAATACTCCCATCTAGCTGCAATTTATTGAAACCTCACAAACAACGAAATTGATTATCAATTTTAGTGTTCATTTTCGATTTGCACAATGGCTGCCAGCTAATGCTAAAAATTGCTGTAGTATTTTCTTCGTCATAGGACAAAAAATTGAAGTTGAAAAAAGAAAAAAATACATATAATGGAAAAAAGTGAATTCGAATATATAGCATGTCAGCATCCATCATTATGTCCTGAAATAAAAAAAAAATAAATGGTAAAAATTTCGAAGACAGATTATTTTGAAAATTTTACTTAACAGCATCTCTCCCCTTTTGCTTTCGAAACTTTGCTATCACACTGGCTTTGGCAGTAAAAAACTAGATGAAAATTCGGAGAAAAAAAGAAAAAAAAAGAATTTTCTTTGAAGTTTCAAACATACAACCTGTGTACATATATGATAAATGTCATGAGATGAAAAATAAACAGTCAAAAGTCACTAAGAGAAGTCTTTTGAAAAAATTTTTTGAAACCCGAAGTTGAATTCAGGAGCCAAGCCAAATTCCGAGTTTCTGGAAATTATGGATTTTAGGATTCTGGGTTTGAGGAGTTTAACTGTATGTTATTGATGATGAGTTCTTAAAATTTGTTCACTAGTTAACTGACTTACTGAATATAAGAGTGTTTGTTCCAAATGTAAAGAAAATGGGAGAAAGGAAAGAAAACTAAAAAGCAGAATTTTCACTTAATTAAAAAAACTCTGTAAACATGCAAAAAAATTAATCTGACTTCTTCTAATCTTGTCCATCTTCACCCCCAAATGGCCATGATGTGCTGAATATAGAGCACAATAAGAAATACACAAACATAATGCATATTCTTTAGCACCATTATGCTTGTATACGCTGTTTATGTTGAAATAAAGAAATTTAGTATTATTGAAGGCCTCTCATCTGAAAAACTAAAAAGGAAAAGTTGGAAAGAAACTGCATAATAAATACCTAGGGTCATTTAAAATTACAAAAGTTTTTAATAAGGTCATGGCTAGGTTGCAGATTCTGAGGAGATTTAGAATGCCTGTATTTTCTGTAGAATAACGTTGCTTCAATAATTACCCGGTAAACATTATTTTCATACAGAATCCATTAAGCATGCAATTATAGATTTCAGTAATAAATTTAAAAAAGAAAGAAAGAAGAGATGCAGTCTTAAGTGGCCACATTGAGTTTAGTAAGGAAACTTCAAGAAACTGACAGCAGAATGGACAAATCTCATACCAGTAGGCTGAAACAGTGACAGGCTACACTAAATCTTGTCTGTCTCAATCCTCCAGGATATCATTAAGGAGGTTATCATAGCAAGTTGGGTTTTCATTTGAATCCTGTCAAAGTTCGTGAGGAAAGCCTGTGAAAGATATTTATTCTAACAAAGTCAAGGATGTATGTAGCTGAAAAAGATACATCATCTGAAACAAAAGCATTACTGTAAATAGTATCTTCAACACATTATTCATGAATAGATATATTGGTTTTTAGATAAATATATAAAAACTTACAGACTTCGGTGGCTGAGAGTATTAGGGTGCAGATCCTTCAGCTCTCAAAATCGTCAGCTTGTGGGTCCAAATCCTGGAATGGTATGGATGTTTGTGTTTGTCCTTTCTAAACCCTACTAATAGCTTCCAGTCCACATTTGATCAGCACGGAGGGCAAATTTGCCTTCAAATTTATAGATTTTTTGTGTGTGTGCAGAAAATTGGAGACTACCTCATCCTATAGTGGGTAGATGTAGTTGTAAATGATGACGATGATATAAAAAAAGTATCAACGGTGATAATAAAATGGGAACTTTTCATTTAATACTGAAAGGACTGCATTACTTATCGACCAGCAGACTTTTCTTAAAAACTTTAAGTAATTTCTTAAAAACTTTATTTTATGCTAATTTTAAAATAATTTTTTGAGGACAAAAGTCTAGGCATTTTATCCTTTATCCTTTTGCAAAAATACATCTTGAAATTATAATTTTTGTTTTGGATTTTATACTTAAAGCATGCTTAGGGTGTGTATCCATAGGGCTTCTTCAAGTTACTGATGTACATTTCGCTTATTTGTTACATGTAGATTGAAACATATAATCATCAAAGGCTGTAAATGAATAGAACATAAAAAATACAAATATAGTGAATTAGAGAAACAACAAAAAAATAACTGAAGTTTTAATAATGTGTATTTGTAGATTTTCATAAAATAAAGGAATGAATTATTAAAGCAACATGAAAAACTTAAACGACAACAAGCTAAAGTACATGATCATAGGCATCGGTTATTATGTTTTTTGTATTGCTTAATGGTTCATTTTTCTGCTTGATTGTTTATCAACAATATTGGTGCCTTTCAGGATTCTCCCCAGGCCCTTTTGAAGGGGTGCACCACCCAGTTGATTGTGGTGACCGCCCAGCTGAATACAAGAAAAGCTGCACAACACCTCATAGTGTTTATTTGTTTTTAACTTTATCTTTAATTTTATCTTTCCACCTACCGGATAAAATTTTCTGGCGAGAACACTGCCTTTTATCTTAATACACGTATTTGGTATACAGTGTCCCAAATTGATGTATACACTCTTTGAAATGTTATAACTCTGCAACGAAATGAGATAGAAATATAAAGTTTGTTGTATTTTATTCCTTAAACTTCCTAAAAGCCCGTACAAGTTCATAATGTCCACCTTCTACCACAGTACATTAACAACACCGATGTCGAACAGAGCGACATACCGAGTGGATTGTAGCTAATGGAATATCATTGATGGAATGTTCAATCTGATCTCTTAATTTCGTCATGTTTGTGGCATTGGTGTACCAAATTCAACCCTCCAACGTCGTTGAACCTCAACAACATTCTCCACTTTCCAATAACACTTCGGTATCCACTTACGTTCATCGAATGAAAGTCTCACCGCCATTTTGGTTTATAAACAAATGAACAACAATGAACGTGTTGCTATGCTTTTCCAGTGCCATCTGGATCATACACAACAAACTTTATATTTCATTTCGTTGCTGAGCTATAACGTTTCAAAGAGTGTATACATCAATTTGGGACACAATTTATTTTTATAATTCTTAATATTCATTTGCACATGTATATTCAGTTTCTCTATTTTTTTGTAAGTGGAGGAAATTTCTAATATTATGAGCATCAATCATATCCGTCCAAGGGATTTCTCAGGATCAACCCAGAATATAGAGCTGTGGGTGAAGTTTCAGCTTGGAGCAATTTAATGTGGCCAGGTGGCTTGGCTTTATAATGCATGTGGCCAGATGCCGCTCCATTTCTGCCACTGGACTTATACTACTCTTCTCTAAATATTTAAGTTACAAAACATTCTACAGTATTAAAAAAAACTTGGATTTGGTCATAATCTTGTATACTTTGACTTTTTAAAGATCTGATTTCAGTTTTACAGTTTTAAAACTTAAAGTTTAAATTAGAGAAAGTTTAACAATTAAAAACTTCTTTGAATTGGAAAGTTAATTTTTTTTTTTTTTTAATTACGTTTTATATTCATGGGCTTTATTATGTTCTTATTATAGTAATGTTATCAATTTAGACATTACTGAATAAGATAAGATATAAAAGATTAAAACAAAGTCAGAATGTGCATTTTAGAAGCCAACACTTCTTACTTCATCATCAACATCATGAAGTAAGAAGTGACTACAGCATAAAATTTCCTTAAATAATTCATCGTACAGATGATGGAATGAGCTTCTAAAATGAGCATTAGATATTCATCTACTTTCCAGGTATTAAGTTATATATTTGCATTAAGTTACATGTTGTTTTCCTATATTTCTCATGGTTTTTTCTTTTTCCATTTAATATAAGCAAATGCCTATGATATAAATTTCTCTGTAGTGTGCGTGGGTGTGTGTGTGTGTGTGTGTGTGTGTTGATTAATAATATTGATATTATGAGTTTATACTGTTGTTTTTGATAATAGCTTAATCAAAATAATTATTAATTTCTTTATTGCTTGAAGCTGCTTGTCATAATAGATTAGCTTTAAAATTGTCGATCTTTTTATGCATGAATGCATGAAAGAGTTTTATGTAGACAAATTATCATTAAAAGTTCAGAATTCATCCATTTTTATGTGAATTTTTACTAGAAGAATGAGTTGTATATTGATTGCAAATTTGTATTTGGTTGTTATTACATACAACATTGTACATTATACAATAGAACAAAAATTGAAAGAAATGGGAAGTGTTTTGGTTCTTACTATTCTTCTCTGGATAAAAAATTTCATTTATATTACAACTCTAATAAATTGATAACTCAAGAATGGTCTAAGAGGGTTTTATCCTACCTCAGATGTTTAAATTATTGATGGCATTCCACTTTTCAGTTACCATTACCTGAAATTTTACATAATGAAATTAATATAAGAAGAAGAAAGTTTTTCAGATGTCTGTGGTCACTTAATTAATTTTATTCCTTTATATTAATGCCTAGAATTTATAAAGAAACCTGTATGTAATAATGTTAATCCAAAATTCTGAACAGAGATCTCAGCAAATGCAAATGGAGCATATAAGATATTGTTTGGTTTCTTAACATTATAAATCTTTTAATATTTTGAAGACATTGTACCATAAAATTTATGATTTAAATTGTGTAAGATTTTTGGAATTAAATAAGCATTGCATAATGGATGTCGAAAAAATTATTAAAGTTCAAGAACAGAAATAATTTTTATTTTTAACTTTTTAGTTTAAAAGTAAGTATCTTAAAGTTGAAAGAAAAAAAAATTATAAGATTTCCTCAAAGGAACTAAACAATTTTAAATTATCCAACTATACTGAAGTGCCCAAACTCAGAGGATACCTATTCAATATCATATAGCCACTCAACATAGCATGGACTCTACCATTCAGAGAAAGTCCTGAAGAGATGTTCAGATATGCAGTCTCATACCCACCCATAATTACGTGAGTGTTGCAGGTGCAGGCTCTTGTACACGAATGGATTGTTCAGTATTATCCCAGATATGTTCGATGGACTTCATGTTTGGCGATCTAGGTGGCCAATTCATTTGTTGGAATTGTTCTGAATGCTCCACAAACCAGTCGCGAAGTAATGTTGGCTGGTAACTTGGCTCATGGAACATCCCATCATTATTAGGATACATGAAGGCCATGAAGGCATAGCTCAAACGATGTATCAGTCAAATAGTCGCCAAGCGGCTGGACATAATCCTGCCAAATAAACCACTCTATGCCATGATGGGGTCACCATCAGATTGCACAGTGCCTTCCTGAAACTTGGGTCCATGCAAATTTTTACCGGAAGACGAGTTGTAAATTATTGCAAATTTGTATTTGGTTGTTATTACATACAATATTGCTCATTATAATAGAACATGAAAGAAATGGGAAGTGTTTTGGTTCTTACTTCTCTGAATAAAAAATTTCATTTATGTTACAACTCTAATAAATTGATAACTCAAGAGTGTTTTATCTGAGAGGGTTTATCCTACCTCGGATGTTTAAATTATTGATGAAATCCCACTTTTCAGTTACCACTACATGAAATTTTACATGTTGAAATTAATATAAGAAGGTCTGTGCCACACCATCAGTTTGCACCAACTTGAATCATGATTCATCTGACCAAGCTATACAGGGTGTTCTCGAATAACATGTACAAACTTGGGGGGGGGGGGGGGTGGAAGGGTGAAAACAAAGCATCATTTCCCTCTTCCATTTTTTTCTCTGAGTATTGTTTTTGAAATAAAAAATGTTGAAATGCTTGAAAATGTGCCTTTGAGCATTCGAAGCAACATGTGGTTTCAGCATGATGGTGCTCCAGCACATTTCTCCCAGCCTGTGAGAGAGTACCTAAACCAAGTCTTTCCCCAGCGATGGATTGATAGAGGGGGGTCCTATTGCTTGGCCACAAAGGTCTCCAGATCTAACATGCGTGGATTTCTTTCTGTGAGGATACTTAAAGACATTGGTATACGAGACACCAGTAGGATCCGACGAAGAGCTGGTAGCCAGAATCGCTGTAGCTGCGGACCAGATTCGCGAAGAACAGGAACTTTGTGAACATATACGTCAGTCCATGTGGTGACGTTGTGAAGCATGCATTCATGCCAGAGGGAGTCAGTTTGAAGACTTAATGTAAAACATTTGCATGTTTCATAAAAAAACAAGTCACATTATTGTATTGTATGCAATGTGTCTTTGTTCTTTTTATTACATGATTGACCATGATTTTGACGCGTTCCAGAAGCGCGGGTTGAGTGGCATATTATGCCTACATGACGTCCAACATTTTTTTATCTCAAAAACAACGCCCCAGAGAAAAAAAGGAAAGAGGGAAATGATGCTTAGATTTGATCCCTCTATCACCCCCCCCCCCCTACCAAGTTTGTACACGTTATTCGAGAACACCCTGTATATTTCCAGTCATCTAAGGTCCATTGAATATGTTCAAGAGCCCAGGCAAGGTGCAGCCTCCGATGGCATGCAGTGAGTAAAGGGATGCTTGTCGGTTGTCTGCTGCCATAGCCCATCAGTGCCAAATTTCGTTGCACTGACATCATAGTTACATTTCTTACACCCCTTATTGAATGTGGCTGTTAATTGATGTAGCGTCATGTCTGTTACGAAGGACCATTCTGCTCCGATGTCACCGGTCACGAGCATTTAACAGCTGTGGTCGGCCACTGCACTGTTCATGGTGGGAGATAATGCTTGAAATGAAGTACTCTCTGTATACCCTTGACACTGTGGATTGAGGAATGTTTAATGTCGACACCACTTCAGAAATGGAATGTCCCATGCGACTTTTTTTTATAGCTCCAACTATCATTCAGTGTTCAAACTCTGATAATTCTGGTCGTGTAGCCATATACGTTACAAGATGTTTCTGATGACTGTTAATAGTTGAATTAACAGCACTGATACCGCTCTGCCTATTTATTCACATTTTACGCGATGCAAGCGACACCTGATAATTTGCATACGATGCGTCCATGAGTTTTGGCACTTCAGCGTATTTTGGACAAAAAAATTTTTAAATTAAATAGGTATGTTTTAAATTGTAGCTGAACTTCTAAAGTTCATTAGCTCTAATAAGGAAGCGTTTACTGAAAATCTGGTAACAAAGGAAAATAATTTAAGTGTGTTTGTTTTGTTCTTTATAAACATCGTATAATAAATGTTTTAAAATCTATAAATTTTTGTCTCTTAATACATTTTATTTTGTAATCTCTTAACACATTTATTGGTTTAATATTTGATAAGATTCTTGGTTATCTCAAGCAACAAACTAAATGCTCCAGAGTTAAGATGGAGAAAGAGAAAATATTTTCTCCATTTTTCTCCCAGACTATTAGAGGCATCATATAAACAGGGTGTTTACGAACTTTGGGTACAAACTTTTAAGGGATGGTAGAGGACCTTATTTTGAATATTGTTTTGCCAATAAACTGGGGCCGCAAAAGAGTTTTTGATACATAAAAAAAAATTGTTAAACAGCTTTTTTCTCGAATGCATTGTTAAATTATCATGATCTGTATCACGATGCATGGGTTTGAGATTAAACAGAGAGTCGTAAACGAATCCTTGATACAGAAACAAAATTGTAAGAGACTACAGGGATGTTTGGCCATCAAAATTTCAATGAGAAGATGCTCTGAGGCATGCATTACTGCTCATGGTCAATAGTTTGAATACATTTTGTAATTTACAAATATGTAGTATTTGGTTATTAAAAACGTTATGACCATCAGCATCAAGTTTTCTTATTTCTTCATATTCTGGAAATAATATTAACGAGAGAGAGACAATATTATGAGGACGTCTCACACAGCCAGTGTACATTGCTGCCCCTCTAAGTTGCAGTTAGCTATGTCGCGAAATCAGATAAGTCACGGTCAATGGCTGGACCCGGTTTTATTTATTTTTCTTTCAATGGGAGGGAGAAAACTACTCTTAAATCCGGATTACTCTTATAAGTGGACTCTACTGTATGCACATGAGGAAGGCAAGTCATCCAACATTAGACATTGGCTCTGGGAAGGGTGAGCTATGTAAAAAAAAAATTTTCAGTTGTCTTCTGCTTTTGTGCAATACAGTTGGCCTACTTTGATCCAGTGAAATGTGGAACCGCTATTAAAGAACTAGACAAGGCAGGCTTCACGTGGTTCATGCAGCAGAGAGCGATAGGAACCCCATTATCTGGCGAGATAATACGAAGCAAAACTGAGCTGTTGAAAAAATCTTTAGACAAGCATCGCGGATTATCTGAAGTCAACGTTATCAAGCCAAGTAACTGTTGGCTTATCCGATGGAAAAAAATGCCACAGCGTGTGTCAACTGACAATGTCTTGTGAATCCAGATCAGTAGATAAACAAGCAGCTGAACAGTATCCATCGAAGTTTAAACATCTAATTCTTGAAGGCAGTTATGTCGCAGAACAAATAAATCAACTGCAACAAAACAGGGCTATATTTCCATATGTTCAAAATTCATCATAATTACGATTCGTATGTTGTTTTTTTCCTTCTTTATTTTTGTATTTAAAATGATACATGTATGATAAATAGTATTCATGAGATAATTTTATTGCTTAAATTAGTATGCCATTAAAACCTATTAAAGATGAAATGATCGTGTTATTGTCATTGAAGGTCGCACCATCTGTTGCGAAACTGCAATATTGCTATGTTGTGACTCGCATAAAGTCTGGTAACACTTTCAAAACGTTTTTACGGAAAAGCTTTAAAACAATATGAAATTTTATACCAAATGCGTTTAGGTTTTTTTTTTTTAACACTGCAAACTTTACAAATACTCTATATAAGAACCTTGCGTGATGTGACAAATGTCCACATGATAATCTAACTCTTGCTAGGTACAGTCTAACATGTCCTCCATAATTGTGACTCTTGCTTGCTCAATTCTCCCTTAGTTCCATAATGCATTTTGGAAAAGGCAGGTTATACACCAGGTGGACATGTTGGGACATATCTGGGAAGAGTTGAATATCATGTGGATATTTGTTGCTTCACACGAGGTTTCCTCATAGTGTTTGTAAGGTTTGTGGAGAAAAATACCTGAATGTATTCTGTACAAAATTTCGTTTTGCTGGTAATAAGTTTCAAAACTTTTCCTTAAAACGGTTTGAAAGTGTTACTGGATTTTGTGCACACCCTGTATATTCAAAATAAGGTCCTCTACCACCCCTAAAAGATTGTACACAGAGTTTGTAAACATCCTGTATTTATGACTGTACTTGTATATCTTAGCAACAATAGTCATCTAAATTTTGCATGAATTTTCTTTGAGCACTAAGAAATGGCATTACACATCAAACTATTATTATATAATTATAATTACAAGTGTATCTAACCGCTTAGAGTAATTGCCACTCAAATTGGTGCATCGTAATAAATTTTCTTTAAGCTCCGAAAGATGGCAGTACTTAAGCAGCACAACAAAATATCAAACTTTTATTTTATTCATACTAAAATAAATTAAACTTAAATTTGGTATTTTAATTATGAAATTTGTCTTATGTAAAGTTGTTGGTCCTGTGACTTTTTCATGGGAGCTATTCTAGTAATGTTTATAATTTTGACATGCTGTATTATTTGTTAAACACCATTGTATTTGATTGTATTTACTTCAAATTAGCTGAGTACATTATTCCTTAATGTAAAAAAAAAAAATGCATATTTTTGTTTGAGAAGGGATGAAATATTTTTGTTGACTCATTTTGTGCATGATTATGTTCAATTATATGAAATGAAATACCGGTAGTTCATTCATGAAAACACAGGTCAATTATCACTAGATTTTTATATCGAATGAGAGATAGCTTAATTTGAAATTAGAAAAAAATTTTTAATGCTTTCACCTAATTTCACTAATTTCCCAGTTTTACCTTTTAGTCAAATCGTTCTTTTTGTTTAATTTTTTTATAATGTTTGGATTGAAATACATGCAGTATCTATCAGTTAATTCAGTTAATTTAAGTACTTGGTATTTCTATATCGTGTCTATCTGAGGTATTAATACCCAATAGCAGATACCTAATTCAGAACCGTGAAATTTCATATCGATTTACTTGGTTTGTTTCAAGAGTTAGCTGCCCCCCCCCCCCCCCCCTCCTTTCACCGTACTTTCTGTAACTGTTTTTGTTCTTTTTTTTCTGCTGGATCAAATATGCCAGTTGCATATAACTTTTCAAATATTGTGACACCCAATTCTTTGGTAACACGTCAACTGAACGAGTGCAATTAGACGCTGGTCAAGTGGACGATAACCAAGTGGATGACAAAAATTTTAAACTTAATAAAAACAACTTTACTTTGCCAACCCCACTTTTTATGGACAACAGAAACATATTATTTTATTATAACTTTATTTATTATTTTATTATTATTACATATTAATATCTATGAACTAATACAGCATGACATATGTTTTATATAAATATTTTGTTCCAAGAATATTTATCCTTGTCTCTTTGACTTAAAATAAGATTCATCTAAAATAAATATAGAGAATTAAGTAATACCAAGCATACTATTAGATTCTCACAAAAAGTTATGAAATATTTGTGTAAAAAAAAGACAATCGGGATAAAGTCATAATATAATTACATTAATAAATAAGATGATATTACAATAAGGACTTTATTTGTATAGTTGTGAAAACTTTTATTTTAAATTAAATTTTAAATAATAAATAATGGAATAAAAAACCTATCGAACAGGAAAATAGACTTACCTTTAATGTTCGACGATCCTGATAGTTAAATGATTAATGCAAAGTAAGTATTATCAAAGAATCTTCTCCTTTTTTTTATCAATGTCATATTCTACGACATATTCAGAACCATTTTATACCCAATTAGAAAGCTAACTATGATAACTTTGTCCAATTATATTAAACCAGATTTTGTGACAGCTCAATCCACCAGAAAATTTTCCTTCCCAGAAATGTCACCAGGGTTTGTGGACTTGAATATGTGGGTGAAAGCAAGGACCAGATTAGGAATTAAAAAGAAACTATGTAACTTTAAAAATTAACTTAATATTCAATCAGAATACAGGAAATTACATATAATCAAAGTGCCCCAAATTAAGTATAGGAACTATTAATTAATGCATCAAAGTATACATTGAACGACCAATTTATTAGAGACATCTCTTAAGAAAAATGGATCGGCCTCTCAGTGACAATTAAACAATGGAACAGGCCGAAATGGTGTATAAAAGGGATGCATTGGATCACAAGTTGCAGTCAGCAGCAGAAGTGGACTGAATATGGGTAAATCCAAGGATTTGACAGACTTTGAATAAGGCATAATCGTTGGAGCTCGACGGGCACAGTTGAGCATTTTGCAAACCGCGAACCTTCTCGGGTTTTCCCGTGCAACAATGTCGAGGGTATTCCATGAATGGCAGTTATGTCAAAAAACAACCTCCAAAAAACACAACTCCGGACGAAACGCAATTCGGACTGGCACGAAGCATCCATAGCAACAGGACTGGAACAGCCTAACAAATTGCAGCGCAGTTCAATGAGGGAGCATCCCCACCCATTTTGGAGCACTTTGATTGGCGTACCTTGCACCGAGCTGGGTTTAACAACAGGTGGCCAGTATGGGTACCGTCGCTGTCACCGCAAAATAGGAAAGCGCGCCTGCTATGGGCACACAGGCATCGACACTGGATGAGTGAAAGAAGGTCGCCTGGTCCGACAAATCGCGGTTCCTACTTCATGCAGACAGCAGACTGCGCATCTGGCGCAGACAGCATGAGGCCATGGACCCATCCTGTCAGCAGACAACCCATCTGGGGTGTCTTTTCTTGGGACACGGGGTCCTCTGATATCCGTAGACACATCCCTGAATGCGACACACTACCTGAACATTGTTGCCGATCGGGGGCACCTGTTCATGATGACTGTGTTCCCTGGTGGTGATGGACAGTTTCCGCAGGACAATCTCCCTGTCACCGTGCTCGAATGGTCTTCGACTGGTTCGAGGAACATGAAGCGGAATACCACCTGCTTCAGTAGCCAGCTCAGTCGCCCGATCTCAACCCTATCGAGCATTTATGGGATGAAATGGAGAGAACCGTCCGACGCCTTCCCACACTACCCTCCAACCTGCACCAATTACGGGACACTGTGATGCCAGCCTGGGCTGCTATTCCTCCGCAATGGTTTCAACACCTTGTTGAATCCATGCCAGCACGTATTCAGGCAGTTCTCACCGCTAAAGGAGGTGCAACACGCTATTAGCGGGGTGTCTCTAATAAATTGGTCGTTCAGTGTAAGTTCAAATCAATAGAAAGCCATTACATTTACTAATCGTAACTAACTATTTAATGATAATCTGGGAATTCCCATACCACTAGTTTTAGTACATAAATCATGACATTTGCATTTAATTCCAATTAACATTAATGTTCCCCTTAAACATTTTCATCAATTCAAATTATCATAAGAGATCCCTTTTACCCCACCCTGATACCATCATAATCGGGCATGCCCCTACTATAATCAGTAATCGGGACCATAAGGCTCGCCTAGGCCCACATGCAAATGCTGTGGCTGAGCGGAATTCTATAGCGTGACGATAAGATCAAATGCTATGGCCTGAGTTGATTCTTCTTTAAAACTCGCCACTCTTACTACTCCTTCTTCTTACTTCCTTGTTGAGATGAAGGAAGTGAAAATGGAAATATTTCCAAGACGCTCACCAAGCCAGATGTTCTCTACAGTCGATGATGCATCTACTTTTCATCATTTCGGTTATAAAAATCAAGAATAATCGCATACAATATTTCTTTGAATAATAGCTGCCTTAGACAATCACCGCATGGTATTATTATTGGAAAATTTATTACCAATTTATTATTATTTATTATGAAATTTTAAATATTTACCCTAAATTTAAAAAAAAATTAAAAACGAAGCAAGAAAGTGGCATAAACCACAATGAATGCACATTTACAGTGCCCTCAAATTAACGCCACCCAAAATAAACACTGTACCCCAAAAAGTTAAGGTGAAATAAGCGTGGCGTTTATTCAAAGAAATATGGTATTTTCTCTCCCAAAGAAATGCCACTTACAAATGTTAGGGAAACAAAAGAAATGTTAACTTAATTTGAGGAAATTTGTGGTCATTTTAATAACTCTTTAACCTGATCTCGAAATAAAACTGATATCGGAAGAATATGTATTGAAAGTGGTTTTTACTTATTTTTTGTTTTTATTTTTTTTCTCTTGCTTAGAGTAGTTAGTAACTTTCTTGCCTATTTTTATAATGAAATAAATAAAATGAAAAATACTTTCAATCCCTAACTTAAATAAAATATAAATTAAAAAAGAAGACTAATTTTTAAGTGATAATTCAATCAATTTAATTAATATATGGATAAAATAAAATAGGCAGCGGCCATTTATCAAGCCATCTTCAATGAACCACAGCAATTCAATATTGCAAAAAATTTAAGTACCTGAATATGTACTTCGGTAGCAAAAGCTACCATCATTCAGCATGTGAATGAGTGAGATATGAAAAAGGAACTTTGTTATATATAGGGGAAGAGCCAATCAAGGAGGTTTGTCTATTAGTTTGTGATTGATTTTGAATGATGACCATTTTATAAGAGCAGAGTCTGTGATTGGTTCTTGGTTGAGATCTAACAACTTATTAGAGAATAGCTCAAGATGGGTCTGTGAGGTTTTAATCATATGCCTTACATCAGATGTTAAATTATTGAAAAAATTCTTCTTTTTCTTCAATTATTCTTATTGACGCTTTGAATTGCTATGTTTTCAAAGGGATCAAGATGATTAATTTTTCCAACTGGATGAAGTAGTTTTAAATTGCTGATATTGAAAGAATGTCTGGTTTAGCCATGGCTGACTTCTCCGACCTGCCATAGTTTCTATTGGAAATATGTTCCTTAAATCTGGTACAAATGATTCTTTTTGTCTGACTGTGGTAGACCATAAGGGATTGGGTACAACTAATTTCATAAATACCTGGGTTTTTTTAAACACAGTGGCTATTCTAATGTCCTAAACTATTATTGACTGGCATAATCAAGTGGTTTGGTGAGAGCACATTTTCTCGTGCTTATATCGTGAGAAAGTTGTTACGTTGATAACTGCGTTGATAACCATTTTCAATAGATTGTTTATCTCATTATCATGAAAAAGAAAGTAGGCAACAAATTCTAGAGCCATGTAGATTTAGAGGCTTGTGTAAAAAGTACACTTAATCTTTCACAAAATGTTCTCTAAAATGACAAAATTTTAACACCTAGGAGGGCAGGAGGACATGCACGCATTAAATTTCACTGCTATCTATGCCACGTGATTATGCCAACCAATAATTGTATAGGATGTTAAGATAACATTTTGCGTGTTGGACATTCAAATAGCCATTGCATTTTTTAAGATCGGGAATTTCGTCTTTTAGATTACCTGAACATTTTTGGACAGAGTTTTTAGAGAGTTACACAGTCAAAATTGTAACAAGTGCTGGTTAGTACTCGCAAGTGAACACATGTTATGATGTTGAATGAGTACTCGGAAACTTCTTGTTGGAATTCGGTCAAATTTTAATGGTATACTCAGTTTTATGTACCCTGTTATTCTTCCAAATTTCATTTATCTAGGCTTTACAGAACCTGAGTTATTAACTTGTTGATCTTGGTGGTGGCATTTTTATTTCTGTTATATCTCAGTTATCGTTCAAATTCGGACCCATGTTCATATGAACTTTTTTCAGAATTACCCATACTACCTTCCCTAGAAGTTTGTAATGTACAATGAATTCTGAATCGTCCTATATACTCGTGTATAAGTAGAGACTTTTTTTTTTTTTTTTTTTTTTTTTTTTTCAAATTACTTTTAAATGTCAATAATTATATAAGATTATTGTGCTGCTATTACCGGCTGATCTGCCATTACCTGGCTCGTATCACCGATCTTTTGCTCAAATTGACAGTCCCCAGATTCATATACCAGCAGCACAAACACTTAAGTCCATCAAATACCCCCATACAAACAAGTCACAAGGGGTTAAGTCAGGGGAGCGTGGAGGCCATGGCAGCTTTCTTGATCATCATTTCCAACACGACCGCTCCAATTTTGCAGCTGTAGCCCTCTAGCGGCCGCAAACGGAAACATAAATCTGCTGGACATTTTTCGAAAAAAACGTGGCGAATTGCTCTATGTATTTGCAAAGTTTCGTGATGATATGTTAAATAATATAACTACAATAAAGTCATGAAACCGAGACAATCATTTGTGGACACCCTGTATTTTAATTAAACTGACAGTAAAACAAGCCAGCCTTAAAGAATGCTTTCATTAAAAATATTTTAAATATGACAAAATAAAATTCAATATTGGATAGGTTCCTAATGAAAACTACCAAGAATATTGCAATAAGAGTTCAGTTTCTTTACTTGCCTTTCAATCACAATCAACTGTAGTTTAAAATTCTAATAGATAGTTGAATAGCTATTACCGTAAATATTCTACTATAACGCGAATTTTTTTGGCCTAAAAAAGCATCTAAATTTGCTGGGTCGCGTTATACTAGAGGATAAAAATCAGCCCTCCGACGACTGCGGCCGATCGTCGATAATAACAACATCGATAATAACTTCTCCCAAACATTGATAAATAGGCCTACTTCCAAACTGCCTCGAACCAAAGCCTACAAGAAAATATTATGTAGTGAAAATATTAAACTGAATAAAGATTACTTGTCTTTTTATTTATGTACTGTTGTGTTTTTTTGTCGATGTGCGAGTGAGAAAGCTTTCCCTATCAATGTAGGGCTATAAACTTCCAGACTGCCTCGAAGTTGAGGCAGATGCTTTTGTCGAAGTCGCTTTCTGTGCTGATAACATTCGGACGAATT
>JAHWFO010057280.1:21473485-21529919 GCA_023313115.1 Rhysida immarginata
CAAAGCCTACAAGAAAGCTTATGTAGTGAAAATATTAAACTGAATAAAGATTACTTGTCTTTTTATTAAAAAAATTGATGTACTGTTGTGTTTTTTTGTCGATGTGCGAGTGAGAAAGCTTTCCCTATCAATGTAGGGCTATAAACTTCCAGACTGCCTCGAAGTTGAGGCAGTTGCTTTTGTCGAAGTCGCTACCTGTGCTGATGACATTCAGACGAATTTGCCGTGTATTATACATTAATTACATTGCATATAATGTCCAGTTCATTATACAATGTATTAATTCACTTTTTATTCGAATTACTCATCGCCAACATCTAACAACATCGATTTTTTTTCTGTATAAGTTCGTACATTTTATTTCTCGCGAGGAGTCAAAAATGGGGATCGCGTTATACAAGAGGATAGGATTTTTGCCGATTTTTTGGGCCGAAAAAGTGGAGTCGCGTTATACAAGAAGTCGCGTTATAGTAGAATATTTACGGTAAATTCATCTTCAGAATTAAGTGCCAGTACATACTATCTTCCACAAAAAGAAAAACAAGAAAATTTTTCTATTTAGGGTTATTTCTTTTAGAGTATAAAATTTTTGGAAGTTATTCTGGTACTCGGGAGGGATTTACTTTATCTCAATTAAAATTGGGGAAAGTTGTAAATTGTTTCTTTAAATAATTGACACTGATTACTATATTCAGATCCCTACTCTCACCCATTTAAAATTCTGCATCAGTTCTAATCTTGGTTGTAAGACTTTAATTTCCTTCTTTGAGATTAATTATCATGTTTAACATCTTTGTACTTTTTATTTCACATTTGACATAGTGAAAACTAAACATTAACTTTATCTTTGTTTCATATCTCTAAATCCAAAAACTGCTCTAATATGCAATGCACTTCTAAAGTAATATAAATGAATTTTTTACTAACATTTATCTTTAATAATTAATAAAGTGACTGATATATTTTCCTTCAATTGTAACTTCTATCTTTTACAGTGTTTATATTAGTAATTATAAATACACTCTTAAGTGTTTTGTATTAACAAACATTAAATTGTTCCCATTTCTTGAAAAAGAATGAAACTGCAATAAATTGTATGCTTATATGTTGCAAAAATTGCATTAACAATTTTAAAGAAAAATCAAATCCTAGTTTATAGCTATATAGTATTTTGCATGGTTAGAAAATTTTAAGTGTTCATTTTAGTTCAACTGTTATGATTATAGAGGCATGTCTCTTCAATTTATTTCTTTTATTTAGTTGCTATAATGAGCATTTCTGGGCAATTGAAATAGCAAGAGATATGGCCCTGTGTTTGTATTATTTTCAACTGCTATTTTCGAATTGCATGAAGGTGACTTAATACTTTTATTTTCATGAAATGATTATCTTAATAAAAATTTTAAAATGTTACATTTTAAGATTTATTATTATTACAGCTATTCACGCAATTCCACGAATTGTTTGTGATGCTATC
This sequence comes from Rhysida immarginata, assembly GCA_023313115.1. Classification (NCBI taxonomy): domain Eukaryota; kingdom Metazoa; phylum Arthropoda; class Chilopoda; order Scolopendromorpha; family Scolopendridae; genus Rhysida; species Rhysida immarginata. The sequence continues at coordinate 21,474,963 of JAHWFO010057280.1, forward strand.
AACACATTGGAACTTATTGATGAAGCCCCCTCGTGGAAAATCATGGACAATAGAGGGCGGATAACAGTCGTCCTTAACTGGGACCAACGTGAAATTCGCAAAGTTACTGTTGGTCAAACAGCGGTCGGCCGCTCTCCTACCATTAAAGAAGTGCATCGGGTCTTCCCAGATGAGGGTTCTATGGAGCGCAAGAGTCCCATTATGATAACTGCCAAAATTGAGAGCCTTGACCTGGAAGATGCTATGCATGAAAGACAGGGAAAAAAAGTGACTACAATCAATGATGTAACACCCGTTGCTGGTGCTGCAGTAGGAGGAAGAGTCCAGCCAGTTATCATAGAACATAAAGAGAGAACAAGTAGTCCAGATGGTAATATGGTATGTGATTTTCATTGTTGTGCGCTCCATGAGGAAGGAGGTAGGATCCATGTTAATAAATCAGTAGCAACTTCACCTATTCAAGAACAACCAGAGGCTACAACTCGTCGTCCCTCACCGAAGGGGACCCATGTTCGTTTTCTTGATGTTCACATGGAAAGGAGAGGGCCTGACCGAGAAAATTCCTCAGAATCTGACACTGAAAATACTCAAGCTGAAGAGGAACAATTGTCTGAACGGTATCTCCTTTTAGTAGATCAACTCTCGGTTGAACAGAAACACCACCTTACAATAAAAGATATTGGTGTAATTCTTGAAAGGCTGAGTTCAAAAATTATAGATGTTGAACGTTTAGAAAGAGAAAAAGAAAGTGAAGATGTCCACAATTGGACTATAAAAGCAACTATTAAAGGTGAAGTTTTACGTGAAATTGGAGTAATTTATAATGGACACTATTATGGAATTTCAGAACATCCTGGATATTTTTGAAGAGAAACTCAGATGATATGGTTAATTAATTTCCCTCTATGCCTCTCTATTTCCCTGACAGAATGATATTAATATTTGAGTCCGAATGATTAGATAAGTTGTAGAAATCAACATTGGTCACAGTGATGTTGGGGAAAGAGGCTTGGCAGCTGCCATCATTGCCCTCTTAAAAGTCCACTGCACCATCCTCTCAATGCATTTATAAACTGATGGGTTGTTAAAATTGTCATTGACACCACGGTTTGAACTTAAATATTCAAAATAGGATATTAATGCGAGTTGGGTACATATCAATGTGGTGTTAGATGGTTATTTGTTAAAGCAAAGTAAAAAAGGATATTGAGTTCAGAAGTTCTCCGTTGTATTTATTTGCTTAAACCAAAAAAAAACTATATAGGAAATTTTTAAGTTTTATATTACATGTTTGTCAGCATGAGAAAGAATTACAACAGTGTTTATTCTTGAAAGGAAGGCTGTGGCAATTAATTCAGAATTGTTGAGCATTTTGTGAAGTATTAAAATTTTAGATGAATATAATTCATGATTGGTGTTTATTTGATAGATAACACTGAAAAAGATCAATTATAAAGATGTTTATTATTAAACAACTTTTTTTTTAATATATATTGTTCCACTTGCAAATTTTTTTGTTAATCTTATCAAGAGGTTAAGTTGTTTTTGATGAGTATTTTTCCCATTATTGTTGTTTTGACATTTTTTTTTTCTTGTTATTTTTTGGTTTGGTTATTTTTTTTTTTCTTTCCTCCTTTTCTTTTTTTTTTTTTTTTCTCTGTTCCAATTGGGCGATATAAATGTGCCAGAACCTGTTGATGCATTGGGTCAGGGTTCCATGAATCAATCAGCTTTTACCAGTGTTTGATACTTAACTATAGTTTTTACTACACACTTTTAGATGATAATAATGAATTGTAATGATACTAATACCTATAACAGTAATATCTTCCTAGTTAAAATAAATGCAAGTGATCTAGTGATGGTTGTTTCTGAATGCAGTCATAGTGTGTTTAAAACAAATTTTCATATTAGAAACAGGCTATGTAATTTGGTATTGCTATTAATATTGAAAAAAAAAAAACGACTATGAAGAACATAACCTGATGATATTGGGAGAAAACGATTAGGTATATAGATACATTATATATAGAACTATATATAATGTATATATAAAAGAAGGGAATTTACAATACAGTGGGGAAAGACAGGTACAAGGACATACTGCTCAGTTTCTTATTTCTCCTGTACTGCCATTAAATCCTACTGAAATTTGGAAAGATTTTTTCTCTTTTTTAAGAGCATGAAAACATTGTCTTCGACTTAAAAGGGTGGGCCGGGCATCAATTAATAAAATCTAGGGTAAAGAGGAGGGGTTTCTCCATATTGTTGTTAGTTTATTTCTATTTTTATTAAGAAAGCTTCACTGCCACATGGCATGTGCTCTGAATTGTGTGAAAAAGGTGCTTTCTTTCATGACTGACTATTAAAAACTTGTAGATGATAATGAGTATGTATAATGTGAGCATTATTACTATAATATATCAATATAATGAAGAAAGTATAATTGTTTAATTAACAATCTGTTTAAATATGATGATTCAAATTTATTTTGTCTTTCGTGGCAGCTCATTAACTCAAAAATATAATTTTTATTCTTCTTTTCTGGAGCAATATATGCTCACATTATAAATACTCTTGAGTATGCTATCACTCCACCCTGATAAATTTTGTTTCTCTGTCACTTTCTCTCTTTTTTTTTATTTATTTATTTTTTTTTTAAATTCTCACTTTAATTCTAAAACGATACTTAATTTTTTTTTGTGGGAAAACAAACATTACAAAAACTGATCCTTTAAAGTAATTTTCATACTTCATTTTATTTTTTAAATTACTTAAAATGTTTCACAGATGAAAAATAGTTTGATTTTGAATCTCATGCAGTGCACATAGAACAACTTTTTCTTATGTCAGTTAATGTATTTATAAATATTAATTTTCATTAAACTTAATAGCACATAATATTTGAAGTGTTTGTTAAAATGTTCTTATTGCTGTTATTAATTTAACGAGACATACTGCAATTTCTACAAATAATGAACTAGCATTTCCTGTGATAATGGAAGTTCTTTTGTGTTTGTTTGTTTGGTTTTTTTCCCCCCGTTTTTTCCTTTATAAATTTCTGTCAAAGAGAAAAAATTTTATCTGAGATCGTGACCATTATTATCTGTTTGTTTTTGAGATTTGATAATTTTACTTAAAAGAATCATTCCTTTATGTATAAAGTATACAAAGAAATAACTGTTTTCAACATCTTTTATGTATACAGGGTGGAATTAGGATTTTTGAAAGGTCAAATTCTCAGGTTTATAAACGCTTATGAAATCACATCATTTTTGATCACATCCAGTGATCTTACCCCTACCAATTCCCAGCACTGAGGCCTTTTGCAAGAGTATGAAACCTGTATCATTCTCTGGTAATCCTTAACCTTGATTTTTAGTAGGAATGGAGTAATGATCAGGTTAGTGCATAGCCAGCCCTATGTCAATCACCTTCCATTCCCCACCTGTATAAGTAGGGGAAATTATTACACCCCTTGTCTTTTGCAGTGTTGATGACGCTTAGCTCTCCCATTCCTTCTCATCATTATATGCATTTTTTTGTTGGTGGTGTTTATAGGTGGAAGAGTTGGATAAAGGGGAGAAAGGTGTAGAAATTTTAAGATTGATATTTTTATTACTCTCAAATAAATATTCTACTTTAAATTTTGTTACTTTCACAAAGCCTTACTTTCTAATAATTTAAAGTAGCTTCCTATAAACATTGAATGTCATGTCACATAAAAAGAAATTGTTCAAATTTCTCACAAAAAATTCATGTTTCATAAAGAGTACACACATTCCTTAAAAAATAGCAGATTATGAAAATGGTGTAATAATCATTATGTAAATTAAGGATTAGACAGTTCTTAGATTTATATTTTAAATAATTGCAAGAACCGATTTGAATCATTCTTCAAATTTGAAAATTTATAATAATTTCTTTGGATAAAATTATTTAATCTATAATAAAGCAGTGATAAATTCAGTTTTTAAAAAGCTACTTGGCCATTTTTATGAATTAAATATTTTTTATTAATAAGACAACCTGGATCTTTATTTTTCCTTTACTAATGAAAACAAAATTTTATTTTAACATTAACATTATTATTATTATTATTATTATTATTATTATTATTATTATTATTATTATAGTAGCAGCAACAGCAGCAGTAGTAACTATTTTTTTTTTTTAGGTAGCAAATCAATACTTGAATTTATCTACTTTTATTTTGCGGGATATATTTTCTTATTAGTCATCTTTTAGTGAAAATGTGGGTGTTGTATTTGTTTATGCTTATTTAAATAATTAATCAGGGCCAACCTGTATTTATTATTCTAAACTTAATAAAGAGTTATGTAATTTTACATAAAAATAAAAGTTTTATAATGATGATGGCCAATTGATGACAATCAGTAGATTTGGTAAGTGTTATTAAATCAGTTTTTTCCTTTTATTTATTTATTTTATTTTTTATTTATTTATTTATTTATTTATTTATTTATTTATTTATTTATTTATTTATTTATGTTGTGTGTGAAAGAATACCGGATTCAGTTATTGTGATGTCTTGTTTGCCTTTTATTCTTCCTTGTGGATTAAAAACTTTACAATTATAATATTTTTCTATGGTTATTTTGTTTTGTTTGAAGAGTTTTGTTGCAAATTTTGACAATCAAGATATGCAACTTCTGCTTAATTCATATGCTCATTAATTAGTATTCATGAATTAAAAATATGGTTAGTGTTGATTTACAAATATCTTTCCTGTTTTCTTCTCTTCCACCTAGCATACGTACCACAGTTTCATTACATTTCCCTTCACCATCATGTTTATATTGCTTCTTGTTGTATGCAAAACTATGCACTTGAAATGATATTTAATCTTTTTATTGTACGTTTTTGTAACTTAAAAATACTGTATGATGTGCTCTACTGTTATTTTAGAGTTTCATTTGTTTGTTTTAAGGATAGGAAATGCATTAAATCATTTGTGCAGTTTATTTGAATTCAAATGGCACTAGTCAAATTATCATTGTTTAAATATATATTTTTTTAAATCGTATGTCATATGCAGTGGATGAGGGGAAAATGTGTATCCACTCGTGACATTGTATAGATGTGTGGTTCCATGTAAAATCTAAAAGGGTCACAGTAGGTTAAATACATATTTACAAATTTTGTTTACCATTAAATACTGTGTGAAAAAGGACACCATGGAATTTTTTTGTAATTTTTCTTTAATTTTTTTTAATTATTTCTTTTTTTAATTATATGATCTGAAATATATGCTTTATACTTTATTTCTTCTCTTCTCCCCAGCTCTTAAGAAAGTTGAGCAGCGAGATAATTGTATAATTTATATATTTATCCCTGATATCAGAGGATTTTGTGTGCCAATTTAATTTCTTCTGTATTTGTATTATGTTAGTGATTTTGCCCTCATTTGTTCCTTGTTCTTTTCTCTGTGTATTTTCAGCTCTTTACTTTTTAAGTGAGTACTTGTTGAAATTATTTTGTTGATTTTAAACTAAGGAAACACAGAATTAGTTTATAAAACAAAAAAATTAAATAAGCTTAACTCAAGATGTGACAACATTTTCCTTAAGGCAATATCACTCCATTTTATTTTATTTTTTTTTGCAATAATTTCAGTAATTTTAATTTCCTTCTGTATGTATTAAACAAAAAATAAAGGCATTATTGCATATAGCAGTTCCAATATGACATACTGTAAATAATGTAGCCCCAATTCCCAGATCATAAATATCATTTAGAAAAGTTTAGTTAATATTTTAATATGTATTGTGTAATTCTTGCATTGTTTGTTGCTACTTAAAAGTTTTCATCTCAATAACAACAACTGCCAAATGCATATTATTCTAATAGTAATTACAAGGACTGAAGGAATTTCCAGATCACATAACGATATTAGTTGCAATTGATTAGGATTCTATAACTGTAATATACTAGATCTTAATTTTAAAAGAATAAAGATGGCTGAACATTGTATTTATTCTGCATTTGTTTTCTTTTGTTTAATTATGCATACTGTCTTAATTTTGTTAATTCAGATTCAGCTTTCTTTTTAATGAGATGATGATACTTTTAATATTTTTTTCCTCAAAATGAACTTCAGAGAAAGTAGGCTATTTTGATCACATTCCTTTCATTTCTTGTAGTTACTTTATAAACCACTGTTTTGATATTCTCAGTGTTCTAAAATAAATTCTGTATGAATATATTAATGTGCCAGTTTAAAATACAAGATGTGCATAAATGATAATTTCCTCCCCTAGATAATAACAAAGAAAAATAAGACCAACAAAATATAAACATTTCATAATAATAAATTTTTTGTGATGCATTCTTAAAAAAAAAGTATGAACATTTTTTTAAAAAAATAAACAAAATTGCATAGCATAAAATAATCATCATAAGAAGTAAAGATTTTGAATTTATTTCTCAGTTAATGCAATTTTAATTTGATATGCAGATTGCTAAAGCTTGAAAAGAGTCGTAAAATATTTTTTTAATCCTCTGCTTTTATTATTAGCTCCTTGTTTCTTATACTCATTTATTTCTTCAGCTTATATATAATTTCTAAATATTTAATATATCTTCAGGAATTCAATTTATTTGGAAGGCAAATGGGGGGAGGGGGTCATATATAAGTTTCTAATTAAATTATACTGCATACTGATAAAATATTAATAGCTGTACAACATCTTAAATGATTTCTATGAGTCCTTTACAACTTATTTAAAATTTTTTGACCAAATATAGTAATTTCTTAATATTTAACTGCCTTCAAAGTGGCTGTTTATCAAAAATAGTGTCTTTTAAATTACTTTATTTGCTTCTTAAATTAGCCCTAGTTACTTGCAGTTTATCCTCAACAGTTTTTTCCATATACAGTTCTTTAATGTTGATTATCTTATTCAATAATATTTATTTTCATGATTTGTTTAAAAAAATTAAAATAATTTCCCCAGCCAAGATTTCGATAAATTGTTTAATTTGAATATCTATCTTAATTCAGTTTTTATTTAATTTTGCATTCTCTGTTTTACCAAATTACAAATGGGCTAGCACACATTTATTTATTTATTTATTTATTTATTTATTTATTTATTTATTTATTTATTTATTTTACTATAAAAAAAGTTTTAGCTTAATTGCATGCTTCATTCATTACTATGATTATTAAATTGGTTGCTGTGGATGTTTTTACATTTCTTACATAAACGAAAACTCATCTTAACAAGGAATGTTTTTATATAATCGCAAATAATCATTTCTTTTTGCTTTTTAAGTTTTTCTTTCATAATCATTTTTATTTCTTTTCAACATCGTAGAAAAGAAGCATGGAATATATTTGTTCCAAAATAAAGCTATCTGGCCAAATATAATAATTTTATTATATAGCATCAGTAATAGAAATTATGATGCCCTTTATTTAATTTTTGAATGTTCATTTTAAACCTTGAACTAATTTAGAACCTTGAACCTTTAGAAATTTAGGAATTTTTAGAGGTAGAAATCTGCATCATAATTTTGTTAAATGGCAGATTCATTTCTGATAATCTGAAATTGTCTATTAAAATAAAAACATGAGCATGTCAAAATTAAAGCAATGATTTTTAAATACAACATAACATGTTATGCATTTGCAATTATTTTTTGTCCATCGTGTTAATTTTTTCAGTAACACTGTTTTGCGTAAGCATTAAAGTTTTATTTAAGTGTAAATTTTTTAATTAGAAGAAATGCTTTTCGAAATGTTAATGTGCAGCCCTTCACATACAATATGTTAGAAAATAGAACTATGTGCTTTTAACAAGAAGTTATGTACCTGTAAATTTTGTAGAGATCTATGGTAATTGTACAGAATGCAATTTTTTAACAGCTGAATTTCAATTCTTATTTTAATTTCAAAGTTAAATATTCTTAATTATCCTTGGGAATTTTGGATAAAACTACACACAGTGACATTTATAAATAATTTTATAATTTTGATTTTTTTTCTTTTCCTTAACTAAAAAAAATTATGGTATTAATGAATTCTCAAAAAAATTTATTTTTTTTACTTTAAAGATTATTTAAAATACACCCCTTTTATTTGTATTTATTTATCAACATTGAAGTGCTTATTTAATTGGCATTTGAATTGAGTGCATCATTACCTCAGAAAAATTAATACTAATCAGCTAAGTAATTTTTCCAAGCCATTCCAAGCAGTAATGTTGTGTATGATAGTGGTTTAATGTATGAGATGTAAAGGGTTGCCTAAAATATAATATTTTATCAACTGGGAAGATCAGCAGTGGCAAAGCTTTATGCCACTTGTAGAATATTTCCGTAGAATTCAAATCCTATTAATTTTAAAAGTATATTAAATATTAAAAATATTTAAAAAAATCAAAAAACAAAAGAAAAAACTTTAAAATAATAAAAATTAAAAAAAAACCTTGTTGCTTTTATCATCAATCTGCTCAAGAAAGTAAATAGCTACAAATAAATAATTTTAAACCTCCAAGTTTGAAAGTTGTAATGAGATGTATATCACTGCCATTTCAATTCTGTTGTTTTTTCTGGGTGCTGATAAATTCCCCACATTAGCACTGTATGAGCACAAACAAAATGAATGAATGTCTCTTGTATGCCAGAAATACTTTGTGTAAATGTTCAAATATAGATTTGTATTTAAACAGTTGTTTTTCTTCATATTTGCCAACTACTTGGCCATGAGAAAATGTTTATTCTATGTTAAAAAAATAATTGCATGCCAATTCCATGTCATTTTTGTACAGTTATTATGAAAAAGCTACCGTTTCATTATTTGTTGTTATTACTTGTACAGACTTGTTAATCTTTTTCATTGTGGCTCTTAGAAGCTAAATGCATTCCTGAAATTTAAATAGGCTAAAAGAATATTACGTTTGATATGTTTATAATAACAAAGAACAAAACATCAGGTCATTTTTTGCCTGTATGAAGAAGGGATTCCTTTTTGTGCCAAGAAATGAAACTGCTCTTTGTAAAAGCAATCATGATAAAAATAAATTTAATATAGAAGTTCTAGTACAATGCGTGAACTTTATTTCACGTTTTTTTTGTAGATAAATATATATAAATATATATAAAAATAATAAATGTATATATCTCTATATGAACAAAATTTTCAGTATTTGGTCATCATATGTTTATCATGGTGTTTATAATCTGAAATAATTCATTGTCATTAATTTTTACGTTCCTTTCTTCATAAAATCATTGAATATTTTATATTGTTATAAATTTTATTTTGTATTTGATTATGTTCATATTCTTGAAAACTACTATGAAAGGTGGTTAATTCACCAATAACAGAACTTTCTTGTACTATTAAAAATAATAATAATTCATAATGAACTAATTAAAAAAATATCCTTATTAATAATGAACTTCTCCCTAATCTTTAGAGATTGAAGAATTTAAAAATTATCAGTTACTTATTGTTATAAACCATCAACCACTGTTATATTAATTAAAATAAAGCAACTCAACTGTTTTCTTTTTTGTATAGAGAAATTTATTGATAACAACATAGGAATGAGAGGTTCTCTTTTGTAATAAGAAATTCTAGTAGAGTATAAAATGATACCCTGAGCACACTCAAAATTGGGAGATTTGATAGATAAAAATCCTTAAAACCCACTAAAATCCATAAAAAAAATCTGTAAAATGACCAGATGAAATAAGTTTTTACTCAATTTTCGAGGCTTTTTAAGTGAATTTCAAATTGCCCAATTTTACCGCAAAATGTCGAGTGCACCCAAAATTGGAAGAGTTAAAAATTGGAGGAAATAAAAATTTTAGAAACTCTCAAAAATCCATAAAAAAAAAATCTATAAAAGGGCCAGAAAAGAATCGGGTTTTTTTAATTTCGTAATAATTCATTCAAGTACTAATAATACTTCCAAGTGAGAAAAAAAAAAAAAAAGTTTGTAAAACTGGAATTTTTTTATATTCATTTTTACAATTCTGCTTCAAAATTCATTTTGTTTAGATTTTAGAGGTTTTTTGTAAAAAAAATTCTTGTCCCACTAATAAAGTTTGGTCGAATATTTTTAATAGTTTAGAGGTTTTGGGAGATTTGAAAATTGCTTTAAAAAAAAGTTTCTTAAAACTGAGTAAAAACTTTTATGAATTTTTTTTAAGGATTTATGTTTTTTTTGGGTTTTTTTTTTTTTTTTTTTTTTTATTGAAATGCATCCCCCAAAAATAAGCGTGCTCGGAAATGTTTGCCCCAATGAAAATTTGCTCGAAATTTTGAAGTAAAATTGGGAGATTTAAAAATTTAGCATGTTACATTAATTATTTTTTTTTTGAGGTGCTTGGCATAGAGATTATTTATGTCTTCTCTATGGTGCTTGGGTTTTAGGGTTTTTATGACTTTAAGGATTTTTGATCTCCCAATTCAAGATGCACTTGGGATAATCTTCCAATCTTGGGGGCTTTAAAAATTCGGACTTTCCAGTTGTTTTTCAGGTGTGTTAGTGCGATTCTGTGGGGTTTTTTTAAATATAATTTGGTATGATTTTTAAGGATTTTTGATCTCCCAATTTTAGGGTAAAAATTAGGAGATTTGAAATTCACCCAAAGTCTCGAAAATTGGGTAAAATGATTTTATCTGGTCCTTTTATGGATTTTTATAGATTTTTGTGGGGTTTTAAGGATTTTATCTCCTAAATCTCTCAATCTTGGATATGCTTGGAGTAATGTTTTATATTCTGCTAACTTTAATTGGCATCTTTCTGAAAATAAAACGAAATCCATCTTCTTAATTTATACCACATATTCAAGTGAAAACTTGAGATACAAAGTCATGAGTAATTTTTGTTTATTTTTTACAGAAATAGGGTATAGGAGCTCAAATGATTAATGGCATTATGTTGAAAATAAAGGGGAAAATTTTTGTTAATAAAAGTTAATGAAATAATAAAGTACAACCAGGGATTTCATAGTCTTTATTTCCCTATTGGACCTTCAGCTTTATAAATTTTAAAACACAGTTTACACTTCTTGCACTTTTCAAACAATTTACAAAAGCTCTTTTGGGTTACAAATGTTAATGCTTATACATGTACATTGGAAATGATTGTTCAAATTATTTTATTATAAAAACAAACCGTATATACAGGGTATTTACTACACAAGGCAAAAATTCGAGGGGGTTTTCTTTGGGTTATTTTAAGAATCATTTGTCCTTTGATGATTTTCAGAATGCTGCTTTGTTTCAAATATACAAGGGATAAAGGTTTTTCGACAAAAACCAATACTGATATCTTTTAATAACATTGTGATTATAAAAACGACTGTTTTTTTTTTTTTTGCATTCACACCATTGAAAATGTAGATTTGGGAATCACCGCCCAAAAGATTTAAGACGATTTGAGATTCTGCTGGAAAATGTAGATTTGAGAAATCGGATAGTTGATAGGTGTAAATGCAATAAGAAACAACCCTGGTGTCTTTGTAGGAGTTCGGGAGTCAATGAGAAGAAAGTTGGATTCGAGCATTATAGCTGGTGGTAGTCTTTTTCAGCAGTAATTGTAGATTAAGAAGCTTACATGTAATATTAGATAATAAAGATTGTTTTTGTCGATAGATAATAAACCTTCATCGCCTTGTATCATCGAAACAAAGCTGCATTCCGAAAATTATCAAAGGCCAAAAGATTCTTAAAATAACCCAAAGAATCATCCTTTGAATTTTTGCTGTATGTTTAGTAAATAGCCTATATAAGAAAAATAATTTTTTTTTTTTTTTACAGTTTTCAATTTTTGTTCGCAAATTAGCACACAAGTTAAACCTTATTTTAATTAATTTTTTTTAACATATAAGATATCAAACTTCTCGATTTTATAAATGTTTTAGATTTTGAAAAATTAAGTATTGGTTAAAGCTAAGAATTTACAGTCCATAATTGCGAGAATGTTAAGAAACTTGGATATTAATGGCAACAACTTTGGAGATTGAAGCGTCAGTTTTATGCATTTTATTTATAAAGTGGTTAGGATTTTTGTCCCAATTTTTTAAATTTATTGTAGTGGTTGTTAGTTTTGAAATTAAGAATTCATCAGTATTGCACATGACAATATAGGGTCAATTGCAGCTATAAAATTTTGTATTTTCTTGCATTATACTCTAATTTTAACCTAAATGTAAGATGACATGGATTTGTCCCTTTGCTAACAAGCTTTGCAAGCTTGGAACAAAAAGCAAAGCCTCAGAAGGCTATCCCCTGCTAAGTTAATTTTCAAATAGATCTATGGTTATTAACGTTCTCGACACTGAAAAGAATAGAAAAAATAGAGATGCAAGGGTCTTTCCAAATTCACTTTTTTTCTTCTAGTTTTTTGATAGTCAACTTGTCCGGAGTTCAGTTATATTTTATTCCGATTTAAAATAGTGATTATTGTTAGAATAGCCTAATAAATGAATATTAAGACTAGCAAGTAAACAAAGAAACTTCATAAAGTAGTCGACCCCCTCATAAATAAAATTAACTGCCCTGAAGTGAAATCGACTTCTAATTACTTCCGGGCAGTAATCTGAAGTTAATTTGAAGTTACTCTCCCATTTATCTCACATTATTTTTATTTAGAATTTAGAAACTGATAACTTTATATCGGAAGAATAAAAAGTCCGGGCACGGTCTATATCTCGAAAATACACGTCTTGTCAAAAAAAGACAAAATACGTGTCAAATATTTTTTTGAAAGCTACTTAATGGTGCAAAAATTACACCCTGCATCCTGGGTAGGGTAGAGTAGGGTAGGGGGCAACTTTAAAATTTCAAATGGGAACCCCCAATTTTTTTTTTTCCCAGATATGAAATTACATTGATTTTTAAAAATTTTTTGTAGACGGCGCTGTAAGTGCAAAAAATAGAAAAGTGCGAATAGTAGTGCGAATAACTCGAGAAGCCCAGTTCATTCAAAAAAGATCCAATATTTTTTGAAAGCTACGGTATTTAATAGTGCTAAAATTAGTCCTCACCACCTTTTCAGGTGAAATTTTAAATGGGAACCTCTATTTTTTAATGTAGATTCAGATTCTTCAAATTTCTTATTAACTTTTTTTATGGTAAATGGCGCTGTAATCACCAAAAAAAAAAAAAAAAAGTAATTTCGACTGAATTACTTAAATGTCTCCGAAAAAACACTTTAGATCTAAGGGAAAAAATGCTTGTCCATTATTCTGAGTACTGCACTTAAAGAAATTAGTCTACGGAAGTCAAAAAAATAGGAGTTCATATTTAAAATTTCAAAGTTACCCCCGCCCACCCCCTGAAAAGGTGAGAAGGGCTCATTTTAGCACTTCAAAAATTATTGGCTTTGAAGGGGTCTTCTTCGCACTAGTTTGACTTTTTGGCAATTACATTATCATCTACAAAAGATTTTAAAAAAAGTTTTGGTTAAAATTAATGTAATATTTTCCGTAGAATCCGAATCTGGAAAAAAAAAGTTGCCCCTTCAAAGTTGCCCCTCTCCCCCCACCCTACGAGGCACTATTAAAGAGTATTCAAGAAATATTTGACACGTATTATTTTTTTTTTTTGACAAGACTTGTATTTTTCGAGATGTCAGACCGTTCCGGGCCTTTTTAGTGTAAAAGTTTTATCTGTCTCGTACAATTCATTTTAATTGCAACATTTTGTATTTCATAGTTAAATTTTTTGTTAATTAATAGTAACAATAAAATCTTGTAAACATTCCAAGGAGGAGCTTTAGCAGTGAAGCAGAAATACATTTATTAAAAAGAAAATTATCCCCCCTCCTTCCGAGTAGGATAAGGCAAGTAGCAGATCCTGAAGTCATCTATTTTTACCCCTTTATCTGCATTTTTTACATCTCCCCAAGTTTTTTAATCAAAAATTAATTTTCTCGTAATATGTAGAAAATGTAAAAAGCTCGTATTTTCTTACCTTTCTCATCATTTCCGGAACGTATGATATATCACAAGCCATATGTTGCCATAGTTCTAAAGACCAAGTGACTATCACCCCCGCAAATCCGACCCCAATGGCACAACTGGGCCTAAACTTCATAGTAATGTAGATCTTGCCTAGAGGAATCTGGATACTGAATTTCACGCCTTTACATACCTAAATAGCCATAGATAAGTTGTCCTCTCTGAATCCCACCCACGTAATTCCGACCCTAGTGTACCAATCAAAACCAAACTAAATAGTGCAGATGGACATGCCCATAGGAAACTACATTCCGAATTTCAGCCTTCTACCTCAAAAAATGTAGAAATTATGAAGAGGTACACAGTTAAGACATTATAAAACCAATAAGTAGCTCCATTCTTCCACTACTTAATAATAGATTATGAGCACTTGAGCAATCGTGCGTCGACAAAGCGATTTCGTGTGCGCGCGCCGATGTCGGTAAGCTTAAAAGATGAACAGAAAGTAACAATGTATTCCTTCTTGACAAATCGATTGTTATATGACATGCCATTATCTTGGTATTCTTTACAGTCGCTGTTTTAGCACGTGAATTCGACTTGAAGGGGTCCACGAAAAATTCTGAAAAGTTGATACGGCCGAGTTAAGACTGTGAAGGTCATATTTCTGAAAACAGAATTTGAAAAAAGTTAATCCGTTTTCAAGTTATCGTGCAAACGGCGGACGGATGGCCGGATAAACGTACAGACCAAGGGCGCATTCTTATAAGTAGCTTTTATGCTAAAGCTCCTAATAAATCAGATATTTAGCTGATCATTATCATCTCTTTCGTTACAGAGTAATAAGAAATTTTAATAGAGGCTGAATTTTAATTCAGTTTTTTGACGGGCGGTGATTGATTGAATTATGTTCACCCTTTTGTCTAATGAAGGAAAATTAGCATGTTCACTTAAATTTCTGAATTATTGCTATCATAATTTAAGGGGGGGGGGGCGTCTTGACTGCCATTCCGATCATTGTTAAAGCCATTGGTTTCGGTTGGCATTGTAGGATTCCTTTTAAAACGAGCGTAAATTTTCCTTAACTATTTTGCAGCAGAGGACCTACCACAGAACTCACCATTGTGCCCTGTTTTATTTAATGTTTTTATGGCCGATTGGTGGGGTTCATTGATTCGGAGAATCTTGGCATTTTAATACTCGTATATGCCAATGATTGAAGCTATATGCGAGTATCGATGATTGGCAGGATACTTCATCTGCAGTCAGCCTTGATATGAGTCTGGGCTCAACTTAATGGGTTGGATATTAACGTTGAAAATCATGTTTCTTAGGCCCAGTTCATTATCTACATTCTCAAATGAGTCTTCTCAACTGAGTCTTCAGCAACAATGGACTTGCATTGTTAAGATGAGGAAGACTTGATTGCAACAATGTCACTGTATTGTTGCTGAACACTCAGTTGAGAAGTCTCAGCTGAGAAAGTAGATAATGAACCGGCCTTTAGTCTCGCAGTGTTGCTCCCTTTTTTTTTTAATAACTAGTTTGTCTCTTCAGTCTTGCCATGGCATAATTCTTACACTGATCTTGGTATCATTTTTACCAGTGATCTTTCTTTTAATTATCATATCGAGAATACGATTACTTCTGATATTACTATGAAAATAGTACTGCTGAAGTGATCTTCAGTGTTTTTTTTCTCAATCCTCTGACCCTGTTATTTCTTTATAAAACTCTTATTATATCAAAGATCAGTTATGGATTTCTTATTTGGTACTCGAATCATAATCAACGGATTGACTTCTTACAGAGAAAGCTAAGTAATTTTAAAAAGATTTTACGTTCTAAATCACCTTGTCTTATTTCTCGACTGGATTTTGATAATGCTTTTGATCTTGCTGTTATCTCAAAATTGTCTTTTTCAACTTCTTCGTTAAGATTCTTTCTCGTGCTGTTAGTATCAGCAAAGTCGAGGACTTCATTCGAGGTATCGTTGGCGAACTAATCTCGGGAGAGTCGATCCTCTTTTTAAACTGATTACTAACCATAATAGGTTTTCCATTAATCAGAATTTTCCTACCTTTTATTATAAACATAGATCACTTTTTAATTAATTTCATTAACCCCGTTTGTGAGCTTTTAGCCCGTTTGTTGGCAACCATTCTTCGAATTTGATCGTACAGAGTTATTCCCTTGTTATTACATTATTAGTATATTACTAATTAAAAAAATAACTTTTTAAAAACTTATTAACGTTAAAAGCGGGTTCTTATGCTTTTTTTGTGCTGAATCTGACCTCACTGTTTTATTTATATCACACTCCGACTTCTTGTTTTTCAATGAAACATTTCAAGTTAATCAGATTTTGGTGCCTGATAAATTTTCTTTTGGCCCAAAAATATGGATACTTTAACATTGCAGCCGCTTCTCTTCACAGCTGTTACTTTAACATTATATGCATAACTTGGAAACGTGACGTGATAGCAAAAATCTAAAAACAGATTCGGATTCAGCATAGTAAAAACCACAAGAAAAACCATATTCATTCAAAATGTTTTTTTTTTTCATCATCGTTATTTGTGTTGTTGCCAGTTAATTATAAATTCTAAATATCAATAATTTTGGGCGGTATTTTTAAAGTCTTTACACCGCGCCCATCCTGAATTTCAAACCGAGAAATCTGGTTATTTTATTAGATGACTTTATGAATTCTCGCAAAGCTATAAAAGTATACATACAACCCCTGGCAGAAAGTATGGAATAATTCATTCATTGTCATTTGGCGTCACCCTATTGGAATTATTACGTTCAGAGAAGATCAATGATCTTTTATTTACACATCTGTCAAGTGTTTGTACAGTTATGTATTTAATCTCAGCTGGTTCGGCCGTTCCGGAAATTAATTACAATTCATTGAACTAAAGGACTCTTGGAAAAAAGTACGGAATATCAACCATTAATATTGGGTAGGACCTCCTTTGGCCCTGATCACTCCTTGCAATCTCTTGGGCATTGATAAACATAACTTTTCGCATTGATGGGGATCAATTTCTCTCCAACATTTCTTGATAGCTGTCTTCAGCTCCTCCAAGTTTGCTGGTTTTTCCATAGCGACCTTTTTCTTTAAGATTGCCCAAACATTCTCTATTGGATTGATATCTGGGCTGTTCGCTGGCCAGGGTAAACGTTTTACTTTTTTTTCCTGTAACCAAACTCCCACTTGTCGGGACCGATGATATGATGCGTTATCATCTTGAAGAATGAAGTCCACGTCGCCATAGTGATCCTCTGCAGTCTTTAACATAAACGTTTCCAAGATATCGATGTATGCTTCTGAATTGACATTGCATGTAACAATGGCAAGTTCCCCCACCCCCTTATGGGTGACACCTCTCCATACCATCAATCCTCTTGGAAATTTGGTCACAGAACGGAGGCAGTCCTGTTGAAACTTTTCGTGCGGTTGTCTATAAACAAAACGCCCGTGGATGTCACCATACCCTAGGCACCCCTTGATTCATCTGTGGACATCACTCTCTTCCATTCATTGTTAGTCCGTTCTTTATACTGTTTCGCCCATTGTAATCTATCTCGTTTCTGCTTCTCGGTCATGTATGGTTTGGTCTTCGCTTTAGATGGTCTGAACCCTTCTCTGCCAACCGATTTGGCACTGTTCGGTCAGAGACATCAACTCCTGTAGCTTCCCATGCATTGTTGATGTCGCCAGGTGAGGAGAAACGCTGTTTTTTGACGATGGC
The DNA here is from genome assembly GCA_023313115.1 of Rhysida immarginata. Lineage (NCBI taxonomy): Eukaryota > Metazoa > Arthropoda > Chilopoda > Scolopendromorpha > Scolopendridae > Rhysida > Rhysida immarginata. The sequence continues at coordinate 21,492,665 of JAHWFO010057280.1, forward strand.
AACCAGCGTCCGGTCATCCCGGTGAGATGTGGCTCGTGGCTTTCCATTTCGTGTTGCATTGGAAACTGTCCCCGTTTTGGCCTTTTTAGACAGGACTTTGGAAACTGTTCCCTGGGAGCATTTCAGTTTTTCGGCAATTGATTGCTGCGTGTAACCGTCACATTCGAGCTTCAGAATGAGTTCTTTTTCTGCAGTGTTAAGTTCACGTGTTTTAGCCATTTTAGCTTTTAAATGCCACTTAATAACGTGCAGCTTCTGTTTTTACATCATATACCAGTCACGTGATGTACTGAACGTCATTCTGTCATTTGCATATTGGTTTTCATTTGTTAATCCCTATTTATTCCGTACTTTTTTCCAATGGTTTGGACTATTCCATACTTTTTTCCAAGAGTCCTTTTGTTCAATGAATTGTAATTAATTTCTGGAACAGCCAAACCAGTTGAGATTAAATATATAATTGTACAAATACTTGACAGATGTGTAAATAAAACATAATTGATCTTCAGTGAACGGTTATCTCGTAATAATTCCAATAGCGCGACGCCAGGGTGACAATGAACGATTATTCCATACTTTCTGCCAGGGGTTGTATATTAATCGTTCTCAAGTCTCAGGCACATCATGGAATTGCTTATGTAGGAACTCGGAAATAAAGCACGAAATTTGTTGCTTCCGAAATTTTAATCTGCAGTAGGATTTTGACGTATCAGCAGATTTTCTGACATGTCATTAATCATATCATTTACACAAGGTGATTCTAAACAAAAAAGTTCCTATGAACGTAGATCCAAATTTGAACGTATCCGAGATATGAACAGAAATAAAAATGCCGCCACCAATATCAACAAGTTAATAATTCCGGTTCTGTAACACCTAGGATAATGAAATTTGAGGGAATAATAGGGTACATAAAACTGTGCATACCGTTAAAATTTGAACGACTACCAACGGATAGTTTCTGAGTTAAGGAGACATTAGATATTAGAATTGAAGTCATGTATTGAAACTGACAGAATTGCACCTTCACAGGAAATAGGGATTCGTTTATCATTGAGATGTAATGAACAAAAGAAGTAGAGGGGTTGAATCACCGAAGCTCTGAGCCCATCTTGTATAAGGTCAGTGAAAGTGAGAAATAACAGCTTTGATAGACAGGTGTGAGGAGGAGTCACTTTCGTAAATTAACCAATTAGACACCAATTATTCGAAAATTCAACGGTTTTTCGAGAATATTCTTCAGAATCGCCAGAGAGTCTGAATTAAGATTTTGATGCATAAAGAAGTCGGGTTTTGAGCAGCGACAGAAACGATCCATGATGGAGTTCATGAAGAAATCGGCAGTAATTGAAAAATGACTATTCCGAGAGATGTACGAGCCTCGAGACGAATTGGGTGCACGGATAATGAAACCATCTAGTTCCAAGTTCGATCCAGACTTCGAGAGGAAAATCGCCCAGTTTGAAAATATGAGCGAAAGAAGCTGCCCTTCACCCTTAAGTAGCACGAGAACGACCAGCCAGAAGGACAACGGAGGAGAGAAGACGACGATAGGGATGACAGCGGAGCCACGCCAGAGTAGAGCGGCAGCCACGCCCGAGACGGTAACCCTCTATCTCGTATTCTCCCCTTCCGTAGCCAACAACAACTATGAGTAAATTCGGTAATAATTTTAGAAGTACAGTTATGTACCAGTTCACTTTAATGCGATAATAAATCGCTATTGTTTTGCTAGTTAAATGTTTCTATTATTTTGGGATCCACTAAAGAAGGGAAAGATTCAGTTCTTAAACGAGCGTAATTTGTTCGAATCTCTTTAGTGACGAGTTGATTATTGTTTTAACGGTAATAAATATATATAAATTGTTCCCTGAGCACGGATCTGCGGAAGCTCCCTTCCCTGGAGGCCCACGATTTGCAAATAAAAATAAGAGGAAGGAAGAGCGTGAGGTATAAATTAAAAAATAAATCAGTAAACGAAGAGAATGACGCCCCGGCCTCCACAACACAAATATTTGATTTTTGTTGAAAAAAAGATGTACACTGCGAAACCTTGAAATATTAGTCCACCACGTCCAATCCAAAGCCCCGGTCCAAATATTCACGTACAGTAAGGGCATAATGGGCTGGAGCCACATCGGCCGACGCACTGTCAAGGGAACATCGTCCAGTAAATCTGACAGAATCTCCTTCAGAAAGTCGGATACTTCCGAACGTTCAGTCTGGGGGGTAAAGGAATGGACCGACAGTCACCTATCCGTTTCCGCAGATGGTCTCCTATGTGAATATGGTTCAGCGCGATATAATCTACCAACCCGTGGAATTTTGAGACGCCTTTATATTGAGCGAAAATTACTGTCTACTGAACACTCCATCCCGTTCTATTTAAAAAAAATATATATATATATATATATATTCTTAAACAACTTCTGTCATTAGCACTACATTACCAGTTCACCATATTACTAATGGCGATTTGCTTGCCATCATTAGTGCAAAATCCACATAGTCTTTTTTTTTGGGGGGGGGGGGGGAATAAATACAATGAAAGTCAAGATTAAGATTATTTAACCAAAGAAACATTAAATTTAACAATGAGGCCCTAATAATGCTTGAGGATATATGCATATCCATCAACGGTAAAACTATAATTCAATTAAATATATCAGCGTTAATACGAACACCTCTTTGCGTAAGTTATTTGACACATGTTCCACGAGAAAAATAACAATGATACCGAGCAGTTGAAAAGATTTGTGCAATCGGCTTCTTTTAATTGATGACCAAATATTGGCAAACAATGCAATAACAGATTTGATTGCAAGTGGAAATGGGGTTTTGTTTTGTTTTTTTCTTCCCGCATTTGATGTTCGGGAGGGACAAGAAAAATATTTCTAATTACCAGTAATTTGTTAATTGTACGTATGGGTACAAAATGAAATAGTTCTTGACATTGTATCTCGGGGATCATACACATTTCTGGACGGAGGCCGTATAGTACTTTCTACTGGATAATTACCCCCTACAACTCGCACAATCAGAAACTCCGATTTGTAATATGACAAGGGCTCCCGAAAAGCTAAAATATAAGAATGTGCTTGAAGCTTTTGAACGAACAACAAAAGACAGAGCTGTTATTTTGGCTGGCAACTTTAGCCAAAGGTTATCCGTTATTCTATGATTGACACTTGCCATTGAACTTAACGCTTGCCTCAAAACACCATATCTTTGTAGACATTTTTAAAACCGGATATTGGTGACTAATATATGAGAGTTCGTTTACTAGAAGATGCAACTGTTCACAAATTCGGGCGACAAATACTGGGCTTCGCAGACGGCAAAAATTTCTCTGACGCAGTGCTGACATTAGATCTTTGCAATATGGGGGCATTGGTGACAACTTAAAAATCGCCGCTGATTTTGTGAACGTGACATTCTAGCATCTAAAAATGATAGCCTGAATAATATTAATATTCAAATACAAGATAAACTTCCCGGCTCCATGACGACGTAAATGTCCATTGGTACAGTTTGGATATCCTGAATTTGGAACCCTTTGGAACATCAGTTGAAATTAAAAATTGGAACTTTGATAATACCATTGCCAACTAATAAGTAATATACTGTACGTAAAACATTTCGTAATCTTTGAGTCGCAACATGGAGTGAGATCTCGCAAAAGAAAGTTCTAGTCGCCTGACAAATTTGAGGGCGAATATCAGTTTTAAGAAAGTTTGCTAAAGGAAGTTCAGAGAAGCAAAGTGTTATCTTGTTCTTATGGTTTTAAATTGCACGCCTGAGCACTGGCGTAGCTAAGAGCGGCCAAGGTGTGCAAATTTCACGGGCGCAACTAAAGCACTGTATAAAGAAAGTATGGACATTTCGTGGCAGGCAGCCATTTTGATGCCTATTTCGATACGATGATTACCTCTTCTTTGCAGCAAATTCAAACATCAGAGGTACATTCCTCTCTAACTTTTGTCAAAAAAGAATTGTTCAATATGAAAGTGTGAATTTACTGCAAAAAAGAGGCAATCATCGTATCGAAATAGGCATCAAAATGGTTGCCTGGCACGAAATGTCCATACCTTCTTTATACAGTGCTTTAGGCGCAACGAATTAAGGGCGCCAAACATGAAAAATTGAACACGGGCGCTAAAAAGCTAGCTACGCCACTGCGCCTGGGGTCATAAAGATTAGAAAAACGTTCAGGATGATAAGCAGCATGGACGTCCTTAGATCCGAAATGCAAGAAAACACCCATTCGTATTGTTGGATGAAGAAACTAATATTAGCAGAGAAGCAGTCAGATTAATTTTCAAAATATCCCTGTGGCCCAGCAAAAAAAGTAAACAAAAAGAGTGGTGTTTTCTGAGGGTTTCATTTGGGAATGCTGAATTGTTTTATTTTTTTATTTTTTTTTTCCTGTCCTCGTACCCAAAATTGAAGATGGTTCTGAAAGGCTGGGTGGGAGAGGGGGGGGGGCTCCTATTATGTGTGCATTAAAAAAATAAATAACATAAAAAGTCATTGAATAAAAATACTCCACTCAACTGTTGATGATCAAAAAGAAGTCTTTGATGCGTACTACCAGATCCATTCTCACGAGATGAATTTCTTCAAGCTTAACTTGAAAAAATATTCTGACGAGAATGCAGAATACTCATATTTCTTACTTCAGTCTAAGGCTTTCTTAAATATTTGAAAGCTTTTCGTTTATTATAATATTTTTGGCACTTATTCGTTTACTCCCGGGGGGGCCCAGGCGGTATCCAGAAATTTATTAGAACAGTTTTATAATTAGCGAATGTTTTAATAAATAAATTTTCGTAATCTATTTTAAAAAATTTTAAATATTGGTCTTATTTTCTTAAGTTAAAAAAAAAAACCAACTTGTTTAACGTTACATTGTTATATGCTTATTTCTTTAGAGAAATAATTTTATTCGTTCAAAGGCCATTTCTCTTAAGTTTGTTATGAAACGTTGGTAGCTTTTATTTTTATTTATTTATTTATTGTATAAGCATGTTTTAAGTAAGGATATTTCGAACGTATGTAAAAATTCTGTTTCCATTTCCGTATTCAAGCTGCTCCTACTTCCGATGTTACCGACTATACTCCTGATGCTTCCGACTATGCTGCTACCAAGTATATTCCTGCTGTTGCCAATCGAATCTTGACCAATATTAGGAAGATCCAACAAAACTTTGCTTGTTCGTTCATGTTATCCCAAGCCGAATTGCAGGTATTACTTAATTTCTTAGCTATTTGATTTTACTAAAATTGTACAAATATTAAGGAAACGTTTTTGCTTTTTTTTAAATAGGAAATCTTAAATGTTGACGACAGTACAATCGCCCAAGATGTTATTGAAGATTGGCCAAAGATTCGCCATTTATGTAAACGTACCTTCATTGCTCGAGATAATTTGCATGCATCTGTGGAATTATTAAAAGACATGCGAAGATGATGTTTGACATAAAACCATGTCGAAATTTTACACAATTTTGTATTAAGAAATAAATAAACATTATTGCATTTTTTAGAAATTTTTCTTGAATTTACTGTTATTACTTGGGAACTTCAGAAGCTTATGAGTATTGAAAGGGTGTGCGTAAACTGTTAAATATTACGCCAGCTAAACAGCTTACACATTTCTACTTAGGAATCACTTAATATTTAAAAAATTCAATGGGTTGGCAGATAGTTTTTTTCGTATTTATTTTTTGCTTTTCATCATTTTTAATGTTCAGTTTTCACCAAAAAATTTTTAACCATTCGGTCAGTAATATAGGATTATTCCATATGATTCATCGGGTTTTGAAGTTGAATTGACCATTGTGGACCATTTGAGGGGGATAGGAGTAGTAGACACGTGGTCGTTTGGGAAGGGATCAAGGGATGTTAACAAGCAGTTCGTTCGTCACACTTCATTTGGTCATAGTCACTTTTGATCCCATTCATATCGTCTCATTTAAATCGCCACATTCACCTTGTCCCAGGATCGTTTTGTCACTCAGTCGACTCGACACATTTAGCTCGTCACATTCACTTCGTCGCCGGAACGTTTTGTCACAAGGAGAATGAGACACATTCAACTCGCCCCAGAATCATTTTGCCACTTAGGATGCTGTATTTCTGAGGATTTTTATATAGGACGTGATAGGTCAAAGAAGCAAGTTAAATACATGTACAAGTAGTAGGGTAGATGTACCAGTAGTTGATAGTGTACCAGTAATTGACAATTCACAATTTAAAGGCTTTTTAATAAAATAAGTCAAGAAAAGGGACTGGTTTTAAATTAAATTTTACAGACACAAGAATTCTTTTGTTTAAATATAAATACATATTCGCAATTTTTTACTACAATGAAAAGTAATAATGTTACAGAGTGAAACTTCCACTCCTCTTTGATCTCCTTCCTCTTGAGCTAGCACAACCTGCTTTCCAGTTTTCCTCCCTCACGAATTGCACCATTTCTTGCTATAAAGATGCCATGTTTCTTCCTCACTCTCGTCTATTTCAATCCTAGGGTTGGGTCGTCTCCTTGGTCTCTGCATGGGATATGGTGCATGAGAAGCTGGGATACCTCAGTCTGTTCGTATTGGATTCCAAAAAGTCTGATAACAGAATGGCGTGCAGTCTGCAACATCTGCAGCAGTACAATCAGAAAGAAAATGCGTCTCTGAATGGCATTGTCACAGAAGATGAGCCCTGGTTCTTGCACTTCACACTGAGTCTAAAACTGCACGGTTGATGTGGAAACGTCTAAATTCTCCTGTTTGCAAAAAATTCAGAGTGTTTCCTTCAGCTCAAAGGATTATGCTTACAGGTTTTTTGCGATATGCAAGGTATCCTATTCCTCGTGGGTCAACCGTCAATGTCGCTACCTATTGTGAAATGTAGACTAAATTGCGACGCGTTATTCGGGATAAACGACCAGAAAGAGAAATTATGTTCGACTTCTTCGTGACAATGCATGCACGCATGCTCCAACATCGTCCAAGCAAAACTGGTATGTTTCGGTTGGGAGGTTCTGGACACACAGCCTACAGTCCGGACTTAGCACCCTTGGACTACCACCTCTTTGGTCCCATGAAGAGATTTCTGGGTGGTCAGACGTTTGAGACTGACGAGGAATTCAAATTTGCTATGCGCCATTGGCTATTCACAGCCGACGGAGTTCTATGAGCAAGGTATTCTGAAACTGGTACAGCGTTGGAATAAATGCCTAAATCGTCGAGGTTCCTATGTGGAAAAGTAGATAAAGACGTATAGTTTCAGCTGCACTTACAAGGGAACTACAGGAACATATATCTCACATATTCCAACCAAATTGAGATATGTTACTCATCTAAAGCCACTATTGATGCTTGCAAAAAAGAAAATGCTAAATTTTGTTTCTTTCAAAATAAACCGAGAAAACTAAAATATTTGAGCATTGTTATGTGTAGTACTCTCAACTTCTTTTTTCACTACTCAACAATACGCACGAATCCACTTCACCTGAAAGCAACGCTATCGCTTCTAAGATATGCTTGCGCGCAAAAAAAAGTGCTCGTACAACTACGTGTATGTCCCTTGTTAGTTGTTAATCTGTATGTTTTGCAATTTTCTTTGAAAAAAAATAAGTGGCATTACTTTCCGATATCTTATATATGAACAGTATAGGTGTCGATCGTGCATGACTGGTATGTGGAGGGGGTGTGTTCCCAGAACATCTAAGGCACCGCCCTGAACATCAAAGGGTACTGCTCTAGGGTGTGGTCGCTCACGTGACTCTTGAGACACCGTTTTTTGGCTCGTGTGACTGCTGACATCAGGAGTGAACTCTTAAAACAATGGGGTGTTAATGTTTTAATTACCCTTAATGAGGGTGGGGTTCTTTAAACAATGGTTTGTTAATTTTTAATTAACTTCATCTTGGGCGATGTCTTTAAATCGGGATACCATTCTTGGACGTAGTCGTTCATGTGACTGATGACGTCATGCTGCTTAATCACGTGAGTGCTGACATGTACAGATATTCAGAGGCTGTAAATTAATTTTTGGTTCAGGAGGCATTGGCCTAAAGCACCAGCACCAGTGAGACATGACCTGGGTTTGCAGAGCGTTTCATTGATTCTCTGCTGTTTTCAAAATAGGGTTTATACCTGATCGGTTCCTGAATAAGAAATTGAAGACCTCCTTGACCGTGCCCTTAAATGACAAACAATAGGTTTATCAGTTGTATTATTTTCAACCCACCTGACATCCCAGAACAATGCATCTTAAAAATTCCCCGGGGGTATTATGATAGTCGTAGAGACATTGTTGAGACGCTCATTAAATTGATTTCACGGAGAGAACAGGCTTTTTACAACATCAACCTCATACTTAACATATATTTTCATTTCAAATGGACAGAGGGTCGGTACATTAGTTTTAGCTAAGGTCTGTGTTGCACATTAGCTTCACAGGCCAAGTTTTCCGATTTGGAGCTTGTTATTGGTGAAGGCTCGATCCCAATCGACCGTACAAGACACATTTGTTCCACTCCTACAGATCATTCCAGTAACGCATGCTAGACGAGAAGTGATTTATCAGACCTTTCACTCGCCAGATTAGTTTCTCTTAAAAAAAAACATCATCGACACGATCTATTCAGACCACGGTGATTTTTATCAGGGAAAAACTATTTTGAAATTACATTTTCGTTAGAAACAACCGTAGAGTGTGGTTGATTTCTTTTCTCTCGGCATCACACGCATAAATTGCTTCAAGATGCACATCCCTATCATCTGAACCAAGAGGCCATTTCACGTTGCTTTTTAAGTCAGAGGGGTGATGGCTTACTCGTGTTTGCAGGGTCAGCATTTCAGAGAAGCAATGGAATTGGTTCTGCATTTTCAAATCTGTTTTGCTTTGCAGCATTGTTACTCAAACCTTAGGGTAAAATTCTTGGTCGTCATGCCCTAAGAGACAGCATTTCCGTTTTTAATGATGTGATACATGGCCAAAATCTCAAGCAGTCATGAAGGAGGCAGGCAGCAGTGCCCTCCAAGAAATGGGTGCTAGAGTTCAGAGAGGTAGAGGACATATTAAAAGACGAATTTCTATAGCACTAATTCATTTGTATGTAAAAAGACTCAAGGACAAAAGCTTAGAGTCATTTCTGACGCGTGGATACAGACGAAAAAGTCGACTGCAGCGCTCAACGAAGTCGAAAAAGTCACAGAAGAAGAAGACAGCAAAAAGAAATGCGAAATTACATTCTAAGCCCATTTTAAACATATTACTTATCAGTTTTCACCTAATACTGTATATACCTAATCATGGCCTCAGTGACCAATCAGATGAGCACAGAGTGCCTCAACAGTGATCTTGACATTTTTCCTATTGCTCACACGAGTGATCAACAGGAAAAGAGCCATTTCACAGGATACCAACCAACACCCATCATCAGTCAAGACGGTCCTATTGAATTCTTTTTGCCAGGTTATGGTGGATTTTTACATAGACCTCGATCAAACTACATGTGAGTTTAAAAATCATTATCAATAAAGGTGAAGGGTTATTACCAGGTACCCTAAACCTTTCCTTACACACGTTATTCTCGCAAGTGGACTGTTACCTGGGTTATACATTAGTTAATCATAGCTATACAAAAATTATTTTGACACATTTTTGAACTAAGGTCAGATCTCTAGACAAAGCCAGCTCACAACAGCTGGCTGTTGTAAAGATATGAGTGGAAAAATGGATATTGCCGACGATAAAAATAATGGGTTTAAGTCACGCAAAAAGCTCGCTCAAAATGGCGTTTGCTAAATGGAGGGAACCCTCCATGTAGATTTCCTCCATTAGAGTCGATTGCTGCTAAACTCTCTGGATTTTCGCTTGAGATTTTACAGAAGTAAACCAATCTTTGTTCTGATGTCTGATGCACCTAATTCTAATCATATTATTATTTGAAAAGCAATGCTAAACGTTGAGAGGGATATGAGTACATGAAAAGACTTTACAAACCACTAACTCGTTTTATCCTATTGGTCGAGTTGAAATGAGGTCTCGACCATTGCTGTTGGAACTAGAAATCACGTCATACAGAACTAAATTACCGGGCAAATTCCTACTCGTTTGATTTTTGCACTCACAACGGGTGAAGCGCAGAGCGATTCTTTTACTTCGGACCCGTTCAACTTTCAACGTTTCAATTTATCTTTCTTCTCACTGTCATTGGATACCCAAGCAATACTTTTACATCTGCTGACACGTAATTTTGCCAATGATTTCTACCTGAGAGTGTCTGTTCACTCCATAAAGGCAGTAGGGATTTGGAAAGAAGATAGTGATGGAGACATCCCCAGATATATTATGGTGCTGGTTACACATTTCTAGTCTTTGATCTTTCAGGAAACTGGAATTATTATACAGATAGATACAATCATATACGCAATTGTACGTTAAATGTTGAAGTTCAGCTCTCTGAGCCTTTATCTAACTCAGTGAACCTGATTGCCTCTTGTCAGTACCAGAACCTCATGGAAATCAATAAAGACAGAGCCTTGAGCTTTGATCTCATGAATTATGTTCGATGTATACGCAGCAGCTATGAAGTGCTCTTCAGAGAGACCCCTTCACATTTGGGGTCCTCTGGCAAGAGGTGTTTTCCCTGTTGATTTGATCACATTTCTCAAGCCTGTTTACCCATCTTTACTCATTGCTAATACAGACAATTCCCGTAAACCAGGCACTCATTGAGTGGTCTTCTTTATACCCTCAAACAAACAAGCATGCATCTTTGATTTTTTCAAAATGTTTTCTCAAGTACAATTCCACCCATTCATGTCTGCACACTCTGAAAAATGGAACTACGACACGAGAATAGTGCAACACATTTAATTCACATTTAATTGCATTTTATTCAAATTTTTACAGAGATTAAAATAAAATTTAATGACAGCATTACAAATTGAATTTTTACATGAAATTGTTATTGATTGTAAATCAACCAGTTGGGATCATGGTGTTTTGACATGCGTCTTTAACTTCCAGGGATGTCAGTTGTATCCTCAGTTTGGTATGAAGGGTTAACGATTAATTCTTCAGGGATGTTGAGATGTAATATTGCAGCGAAGCGTTCTTGGGGCGGTAGCAGTGTGTTCAAGTTGTGTATGGGTGATAATACGTCTTTTATTAAACGAGTAATGTTTGAACCACGTATTGTTTGTCCACGGACTGACACAGTGCTTCGTTTGTTCCATTTGATATCACATTTCTTTCGGAGTCTCTCGAGGAGACAATTCCGCCAAGTGGTTTTTTTCAACAGGTAAGCTCCATGTTTACCCTCATTGGTTTCATTACCCATTACAACATGACCATCATTGTAGGTGTTTTCTTTTACTTTTGCAGACGAATGAAATTTAGGTGAATATACGAGTTGCTGAGGTAATAGATAAGGAGATGTCTCTCGAAGGAATTGCTGTGACGGTGATAGGTGTATTAATGATGGCATAGATAGGCTTGAGGGTTGGTTTGGGTTGAAAAACTCATTGCTGTCTTCATATCGCTTTGCTCTTAGTTTTATTTGAAGTGAATTTAAATAAAGGTCCATTTTCTGATGTACACTTCAAAGTCGTAGCTTTTGAAATCTCGTTGATTTGCGAATCCAGTTGTTTTTTGTTTTGTTTTTTTCCTCAGTATCAACCCCGGTCTGTTTAGCTTTGTTATGTTCAGAGGGTAGTGGCATAGGTACACTCTGTGTTTATGCATGAAGGAATCTTTGTTATTCGTGAGAGGGAAGTAAAACGTACTTTTGCATGTTCTTAACTAATTAGTTTATTCAAAATAGGTGCAGCCACGCTTCCTAGCAAAAGTGGTAAAAGGAAAGCGTTTCCATTTGATTCAGATAAGTTTGAAGGAAAGCATTTTCCATGATGTTGATGAAAACTGTCAAGTTGGGATAATTTCCGCAAGGATTCACAAAACCTGTGTTGAATGTTGATTGACGCAACTCTCTTTTTGAAGGGGCTTTATTTCAAAAAATCCATCACATACTTAATACAATCTCAGTGAATTTATGTTATGAGCAGTTTTTGACAACAGAATTACATGTAAGACAGTTTTGTGATAAAGGAATTACTTTGTAGACAGTTTTTACGATAACGGAATTTCTCAGTAGACAGTTTTTGTGACAATGGAATTTGTCTGTAGACAGTTTTTGTGAGGACGGAAGTTCTCTGTAGATGGTTTTAGCAATGACGGAATTTATCGTTAGATCGTTTTTATCATAAGTGAAATATCACGCAAACAAATTTGTTCCTCAGCACATTTTAAAACCCATCTACGGCCTATTTATTTTGAATATATATTATACATTTTTTTTGTACAATTGCTATTAACGCCTTAATATATTATTTTTAAAAATTCTTCACAACTGTTCATACAATGCCATGCAATCAAAATGGGTACCGCTCTACAATAATTTCAAAAACTTTGTTGTTTCAATTTAGAGCTTACATTCACACTGTAAACAAGTGAGTAAAAAAGCTATGGATTGATATCTCCCGAAACGCCCTCAGGCATTTTGCTTTGGAAATTTCTTTAACAATGATGATGGAGTAATCACCTCCCGTCATAAAGTAAGGACCCTTGATGCATCTTTGTGGTGTATGTACAGTATATTATTGCTGTTGATTGCACTGCATTGTTGTAGATGGGTTTTATAATGTGCTGAGGAACAAATTTGTTTGTGTGATATTTCACATAACATCAAAACGATCTAACAGTATATCCCTTCATCACAAAACTGTCTACAGAGAAATTCTGTCGTCGCAAAACTGTCTACGGAGAAATTCCGCCATCCCGAAAACTGTCTACAGAGAAATTCTGTCGTCACAAAAACTGTCTACGGAGAAATTCCGTTATCGCAAAAACTGTCTTACCTGTAATTCCGTCGCGTCAAAAACTGCTCATCAGATAATTTCACTGAGATTGAATTATGTATGTGATGCATCGCAAAGAGGGTATGGTCGTTTACTCATTGAAGCCTTTAAAGATGCCACACAGGAAGCCCATAGTTCTTTACTACTTGATTTCACTCAGAGCTGCCCTGATGTTCTGAGATTACGTAGTAAGATTTTTCCTCATGAAAGATCCCTATATATAATACGGGTTTAAAGATGGCTTTTAAATTGAAAGGACATCGGGCTTACACAACGATGATATCCCTATTGTAAAACATCATCATTTTCTAGGAGCTTTGAACCACTCAGGGTCAAGGCATAGGGAAATATTAAGGCAACATGCAACTCTTAATCAAGTCAAAGATCTGTTAATACACCCATCATCATCACAGGAATCCCTTCGTGTTCAAAAAATCGCCATTTGTAGTTAATAAACGCACATTGGTAAACATTCATTGGTATTCATGGTAGATTGCAATCAAAAATATCTGATATAAAATTAGACCTACTCAGCAGAACGGAATAACCTCCTCATCTCTCCACTTTTGAATTTTTATCTGCAGGTCCTGGCGTTAGGGTTGCCGAGTTCACTGAGCATCGCATGATGTCACGGTTATACTCGAGTCCCACTGAATTTTTTTAAACGAATCCCAACTAATCAGATCTTTTGTTTGGGAACAACTTGACCACCCGCCTTACAGTCCGGACCTCGCATCCAGTGGCTACCACCAGTTCCGGGATCTAAAGGAGATCATCGGCAGCATGCATTTCAACAACGATGAACAAGTGAAAACTGAATGACTTTATTCAACGGCGGCAGCTTCTACGAAGTGATCATGGGGAAGTACATTGAGCGCTATGACAAGTGCTTAAATGAACTTGGAAACTATGTGGAAAAATAGTTAAAGGTACATAGAATCTGGTAAAGAAAAAATTTGAATATATATGTAGTAGTTTTGTTTTTATTACCGAACGGAACTTACTTTCTGGACGAGCCTCGTATTTTTATCCATTTTAAAAATTCCCAGACTTGAATGCAAGATCTTAAAGTCGACTGACAAAATCAACAGCTATAGACATACTGTTAAATGGTGGCACCAAAACTCTACGTAATAAATAGGTACACTGGTGCAGTCTTGCAACAAAAAGAAAAAAAAAATTTCAAACCTTCTACGCAAGTTTCCCAGTAGTTATATGACTGAATTATCTAGAAATAGTTTCAAGCTTTGTAACCTATTCAACATAAAAAAGACAATTAAGTTGCAACATCTTTTTTATTTCTTTCATTAAGATATCCCAAAAAAATAAATTTTTTCACAGAAAAAGAAAAATTATTCATCAGAAATGCCTTGACGCAGTTTTGTAAATACTTCTCCCAACATCTGATTACATAAAGCAGCATAAGGATTTAATTGCACCAACATCGACTTAGCAAAGGAGCTTCCCATCTCTGCTGCTGTTTGAAAATCTTTGACAGCTGCATCTTTCTTTTGTTGATAAAGGTAAATCAATCCTCGCTGGCAAAAAGCTTGAGAAGCACTCCGGTTTCCTTGACGGCTCAAATTGATTGCATTGTTTAAATCAGTCAAAGCAGCTTAAAAGAGAAAACAATAATGATAAAAAGAATTACAAACTTAAAACATTCTTATTTGAATTAAGATGAAATTAAGTTAAATTTGGTATGTAAATTATAATGTATTCCAAAATTATTTGTTTTAGCTACAATTCACAAAAATGTAAATTTGTCAGCCTCTCCACTTCCAAAAGAAAATCAAATTGTAAAAATTAAACTTTCAGTTAAAATTCAAGCCAGTTAGTCTCACCTGAAAGACCAAATGCTCTACCTTATAAAATCTCATATATTTAATAAGCAGCTTAAAAACATGCATTTTAGAGTGAGGCTATAGCTTTATTCATGAACCTGTTGTCAAAAATCCAAGATAGTCAATTTATAAGAATGGCTTCGAGGTATCATTTGCTAGAAGATTTGTGATCATCGGTAGACTGGAGGCAGGACAAAGTCAGACAGAGGTGGCCAGATGGTTAAGCATGAGCCTTTCTGTGGCCCAAAGATTTTGATTCTGGCAAGAAATTCTAACTACAAATTCGACAGCCAGAAGATTCATGCCAGGAAGACCAATGGCAAGGGCAGGAGATTGAAATTTCGCAGTTATGTGCACGAAGAAGCATGACCTCTACATCTGTGCCATTGATAATCTTCCCTTATTTGCAGCCATCCTTATGTGCAAATTGGGAGCACTTATGTCATTATTAGTAAGCCAGTGAATCTGGTTTAAATATATTCTATTTTCACGATTCCTTCATAATGTCACAATTTTCACAAAGTGGTAGACAAATGCGACTCTTCGTTGAAAACTTAAATCCTTAATTTAAATTATTATTATTATTATTATTATTATTATTATTATTATTATTATTATAAGCTTATTATAAGCTCTTATATTTCAGAGCTTTTTTTTAAATTGACTAAGTAACTAATATTTTGTTATACATGATTAATACTAACTTATCTAATTATGGTGTGACTGTTTAAATATATGAAAACCGGAATGCGGCCCTCATTGACCTCATGCGTGCCCACCTCTGATCTGTAATTTACAGTGTTGCATCTAGGTAGAAACAGAAGGGCGTGGCACCCTGCCCTTTCTCGTTGCATTTATTATGTAACCATTGTAATGTGCGCTTATATCTCTGACTTGCCCTCCTTTCTGACCAAATATGCCTTAATTATTATTGACTTCCCTGCCCTGCCATTTTGCTAGATGCAACTCTGATTCATATAAATATCTTAATAGTAATTCAAATAAAAATATTAATTCAATTTCATGTAAATATTGAACACACTTTTTTCAAGATGAAAGTTCATTAAATATGAAAAGATCATACATGTATTTAAAAATGCACTAATAATTATTAAAACAATAAACTATTCCTTATATCACAGAATATAAAAAAAACCAAAAAAAAAACCACACACACATATACTTCACTAGTAATGAAACTCCTAGAAAAAGTTATACAAATTGTAAGATATGCACAGGAAGAAAATAACACATAAAATAACTGGTTTTATTTGTGTGCCCTTGCAATTCATAGTATTCACGACATAGTACCCTGGGTGCTAACATCAATACCCGAAGTAACCACCAAGCATGTCACAACAGCTGCTCACTTGATGTGGCATACTCTCATACATGGAGTCCTTAGGTATAGCCCACCATGTGCAAGGTGGCAACATTTCAAGATGACTGTGTCAGTCCACCTTGGACATAACCACCCCATCTGTATATTGTTGATTAGATTATTCACTATGAATACTAGAGTAGCCTGAGAGTAGTAAGATATGGCACCACAACACAAGGTGAAAGCCCTCTTCTGTGCTTAAGCAAATGCGTGTCTTGCAGCTCTTCACCTACATGTGTACTTGACCATCATCTGTACCAAGATAAAAGCTGGATTCATTACTGAAGACTACCCTTGTCTATTCAGTTTCCTAATGGCATCTGGATTGGAACCAGTGAAGTCTACCCCTGGTACACATCATCTTGGACGTTGAGCACAAAGACTAGCTGCATAGATACAATAGAAAATTGTGCTATTCGACAGTGGTAAGAATTCTGCACATCCCTCGGGATGTCTGAAGAGGAGGCATGAGGGGTGGCACTTGTTGCACGAATGTGCAATGCGCTGATCTTTCACTTCATTCGTTATCCATGGACGCCCTAGACATGCATGGAGATGTTATGCACATTCTTCTATCATCATATAGCCACGTTGTGCCACTGACAAACGTACCTTGAAGCTGTCACACCCTATTTCAGTGGCTATACGATGATGTGACTATTTAGCCCTGGAAAAACCATTAATGAGCCCTCTCTCATACGGGGTCAGCTGATGAAACACCCCGTGCTGATTTTGTCTAGACATCAGTGGTCACAATGGACTGTCAGAATATCGAAATTTGCATCCAATATTGGAAAGAAACCTTTGATAGGAAAGTCCAAGCAAGCTAGCAGAGTATGGTATTTGACAATGTCGTAGAAATTTTGGCTGGACTGCTGCACAATGTCATAGAAATGTTTGCATTTTTGATCCATTTGTAGTTTCTTATATAATTTTTGGTGACAGCATTTTGGTTTAGTTCACTTGCATTGTGGGTTTCATTACTTGCGACAGCATATTCTTGTATTGACCATGTCGAGCAAAAGCTAGGAGTAGGTGGTAGCAAGTTTGTTGGACCCGGACAACTTCTGGTGCTCACATTAGCAACAGGAATTTAACAACAGTTTTGGGTACTAGTTTCAACAACAGAAAAATTTCAGTTCATGAATAATAAATTTTCATCAGATGAAAGATGAAAGCTTTGATTTTGAAATATGTTTTCAGGTCATTTTATCTTTTTTATTACTTTTATTTTTTATTAATTTTATTTTGTTAATTTTTAGCTTTTATTTTGTAATTTTGTAAATAAATACAGTAAATAAATAATAATGTATTATTTTTTTGACAACTGTTTTGTAATAACCTTACCAAATCTTTCCTAAGGCTCTCACTTTGGTTTTCTGTATTCTACATAATACCAAAAAGTATGAAGTGGTTATGCAGCTTCTATGGTTATCTTTTTAAGGAAGATGGTTATTCTGGAAGCAGTATCCATAAAGCAAAAGCAGACAGAAGTTTTAGAAAGATAAGGGTGGGAGAGAAAAGGAAAAAAAAAAAAGAAAGAAAGATGTTAGTAATTAATTAAATTTATTAAGTACAGTAATTTTTGGGGTATAATACGCACCCCCTTCCCCACTTTGACCTTCCCTCCCAACCCCTCCCCTCCAAAATGTACATATATATTTTTTAAATCATATCTTCATTGCGTTTATTATCAGAAAATTAATAATATTTACATTTTATAATAAGTAGTATTGACTTATTACTTTCTTAACTTTTATTTTTTCCCCCTGCGTATCATATCCCGAAAATTACGGTAATATTCATAGATTAACTGATATTATTCAGGACATTGAATTATAATTTTTATGGGCAGTGTTAATATTTTCTACACATTTTCCGTTTTTGAAAATAATGTTTGAATTACATGTATACTACTAATCCAAATACAGCAAGAAAATGTCAATTTGTTCGATGAAACAACTCAAAATTTTTTTTTAAAAACTAAGAAAATTTCTCTGGCCATCATTTTTTTTACAAAGTATACTTAATATCAGTTGCATTAATGGAAAAGGGAAACATTGAAGAAATGTTAATAAATAATCCTATGTTTTATAAGTTATATCTGCTTGTTTCTTTTCATTTTCCAAAAACAGCAAGGAAATAACTTCCTTACATGAGAACCATCTGAACCTGTATCTCACAGTTTCAAATCAAATTGAAATATTTTATCCATCTAAAGCTACTGATTGTCCTCAGCAAATAAGAAATGCACCACAACATAAAACCGAACTCTTTGTTTGCATGCAAGTACACAAAGAGGGATGGCAGTGCACGCCTTCATTCAAATCAGAATGAAGGAAAACAAGCATTCAGGGAGAAATCATTTACGGCAGTCGCCAATGAACTGCAGTTACAGCCGTGATATTAAGCATGAACTTTAATTTTGCTGTACAATTATTCGTCTCGAAACAATTTATATGATTAGGTAAGTATCTTTAAATATTTTTTAATTTAAAATTATAAAGCACCATGACACATACACGCTCATTAACGCATTATATCAATGTTCGCATTCTCGGCTGCCACATTACTTTCTCTTTGTTTCTGGCCCTATTGATAACCTGTATTACTAATCTCTGGTCCTGCCCTCTATATTTTGTTTCACTTGCAAATATGTCATTAGGTGAATAAAATAGTTCAATTCGTTTGAAACCGATATATAGGTTTGGATGGTACTCTTGTTAGTGAATATCTGTGACTTTAGCCTCAGAGACTGTTTCAAAATGAATGTACAAGTAATGCATAAAATTTGGAATTTGAAAACAAATGTGTCTCAGTCACATGCCTTCATTCCTACTGAGTTATGCTCTTCATTAAAGGACAACTCTACGGTCACATAACTTTTTGATTAGGTAAGTCGAAAGATTACCATAATTTTGGTGTTGAAATGGGAAGGAAAATTTATGCAACCTGGACTCAAACCAGGAACCTGCCTATCGCTGGGACTGTTCTAACCAATTGAGCTACTGCTGACACTGAACAGCCCTATTGTTACGAACCATCCATATGGACTTCCATGAAGTCAATAGATATAGGAAATGGCAGAGCATGGTCTGTGGTTCGAATTTTTCCTTCCCTTTTCAACACCAAAATTATTATATTATTGAGGTGAGATCTTCAGTTTGTCAATTTCTATATTTGTTATTGAAAGATTACCGCATTAATAACATCATGGGATAATTAAAACTATAAATTAAAAAATTCAAACCCTAAACGCGTGAAAACGAAACTTCCGACAGTAGGACGTCCATCTTGGGTGAGGCCAATGGAGGCATTATTTTTGCTTCACAGTGTCTCATGTAAGATTAATTATCATCAATACATAGGTAAATTAATTTAAATTTTATTTTATTTATGTATGTATTGTTAATGATTAATCTTACATGCAATGTACTTGGAGCGTTCAAAAATGATTAGCACTATCATGGTTTTTGTGTTCAAAGGAACCATTTACTGAACAAAAGAATACAGGTTATATTAGAGGTATTTCCCCCCCCCCCCCACCCCCCAATGTCTATGCACTTTTGCCATCATTCTGGCAGCTTCCGTATTTGTGTAGCAAATCATTCTTTGGGGGTATCAGGGTGCCACTGGTGGACAACTGCATGAAGTTCATCATTGGTGGTGAACTTCTTACCCGCATGATCTCTTTCATTGTGTCGAATAGGGCATAGTCGCTAGGAGTCAGATTTGGCAAATATGGAAGATGTGGCAACACAGTAAACCCTAGTTCACGCACAGTGACAATGGTCTGGTGACTGGCATGTGGCCGCGCATTGTCATGATGGAGAAGAGTGCCACAGCCCCATTTTCCATGGTGGCATTGTTGAAGGCGTCAGCGGAGCTGGTGCAGTAAACTGCAGTATCGATCACTGTTGAGGGTTGTTTTGGGAGGGAGCCAATCCACCAGAATTATCCCTTCCTGATCCCAGAACACAGTCGCCATTTGTTTCTGCATAAATAGTCTCGGCTGTGACTTCTTGGGAGGAGGGCTCCCAGTACGCTTCCACTCCATAGACTGGCATTCCTTTTCTGGAGTCTCGTGGAAGAACCATGACTCGTCGACAGTGACCAGACGCTCAAAGAACTCCGCTGGATCAGCACTGTACCGTTGCAACAACTGTTGGCATATCTCCACATATTTCTGTTTCTGCACAATGGTGAGGGAATGGGGCACCCATTGTGCACACATCTTCTTCACCTTTAAATCCTTACGGATAATGGTGTGGAGGGTTCCCCATGATAGACCTGTTGCCCTCTCTAGTTCATCAAACGTTATTTGCCTGTTGTCATACCAAGTCATTGACACGCTGGGCACTGTTTGATTTGCGTGCAGTTGCTGGACGCCCAGTGCTTTTGCGTTTTTCAGCACAATCCCTGCAGTCTTTGAACTCCGATACCTAACGAAACACAGATCTACGACTTATGTGGGGAGTCAGCACATGGCTCCTAACCTCTTGTGGATGTCTGAAGCATTCACTCCTTCCCTCCAGAAAAACCACAGTGTCCACCATTGCCCATGCTTGTCTGCTTCCATGTTGCCTATCGATGTCCACACGTGTTCTCGCAAGCCGGAACAATGGCTGCTGCTATTCTCTACCGATGGGAAGCAGCAACACCATCTGTCTGGTGGCAGTAGACAGAACTATAGTCTATCTTCACGCATCCATCAACACACATTTGAAACTGCTACTTTGCAGGAGTTACAGGGGGAATGCCCATCCATATTGAACGAATTAAATATTAATTTATACCGTGAAGCAAAAACCATGTCTCCATTGATGTCACAGCTTCACTCAAGATGGACATCTTGCAATAGGATATGTTCAAAATTTTTGTTTTTTCACACATTTAGGGTTCTAATTAAAAAGTTTTAAATATGCTACTGTCATTAATGCACTAATCTTTTGACTTAATAAAGTTTTATGTGAGCATAGAGCTGCCCTTTAAGTTTTATTTTACCTCATTTATTTTCCAATTTCCAATAAACTAAGATTATCTCACTATATCATGACATAATGGTGTATTCAGGAGGGAACCTCTATTTAAAGCAGTAGGTACAAGCACCCCACTGTTATTTGTGATTCCTTCCTGAGGGAAGTCGCATACATATCTATACATGATGAAAACTTAGTTTAACTGGCAGATCATACACGTTTTTGTTTAAATTAATGAGATGCTACAATATCTCATATGGATGTTACAAGACTTGGGTTTCAACAATTGTCCCCCCCCCCCCATCCCGCATAAGATAGCAATCATTTATTCTGCAAAATTTGAATTGAAAGCTAAAGTAATTTCTTAGAAAAAGCCCCTCATGGTTTTTAATTTTCAATTTAGTTATTATATGCTTACCATCAATATCATTTAACAATCTGTGTGCTTGAGCTCTATTATTGTATGCAGATGGACGATTAGGTGTTAGTTCAATTGCTTTGGTAAACAAATTTAATGACTTTTGAAGGTTGCCAGCCTCTGCCATCCGTACTCCTTCTTGTTCTAATTCTTTAGCTTCTTGGACATTAGGCAAATCGTCATCTTCACCTGAAATTTATTTTTTAATAACATTTTAAAAATTTATGAATATGTACTATACAAATGAATGATTTTACAGATTTGAACAAATAAATAAAAAACAAATGAACTAATATAAAGCAATACAAAGAGATTTAATAAATGAATCCTTGTGAGCTGATGTGTTTCAAGAGATATCTCATAGTGAGCTCAGTGTAGAATTGTTATATAATTCAAAGGCCCTGGTTTAAAGCAGTAAGCGATTTTTTTTTCTTTCTTTTCTATGAGGGGCAATCATAAAGTCATTGCAATCAACATGAAAGAACGACCGCTTTTGATTGTGCGGTGCCATGGAAGCAAAATCCCTCTAGTACTAGAGGATACAAAGCAGCGTTTGGTGCAGTACTGCTAAACGCTGCCAGATCATTGAGAATAACATGGCACAACCAGTCGGAAAATTGGGACGTGTGAGCCGTGATAAGGTTCCGAGCTTTTGAACCTGTGTCAGGCTGACCCAGATGGTTTTTTCGAGTGGCTTGTCAGCCTTCATGAATGAGTCCTTCCCCTTCAAATGCTGGAACCTTATCATAGCTCGCACTTCCAATTTTTCAATGGTCTGGTGACATTTAGCAGTACTGCACTGAACACTGCTTTGTATTCTCCACCATTCATGTCGCTTCCCAGTGGCACTACACATTTTCAAAAGCGATTATTCTTTCATGTTGATTGTAATTACTTTATGATTGCCCCTCATATTTTCCATTATTGAGTGGACATGTTTTTTTTATTTATGATGTTTTTAAGTGTTGAAACATGTAATTTTAAACTCTTAAAAAACATCTTAAAAAAAACAACAAAAAAACAAGAGCTACAAATGACTTTTCTCTCAAAATAATTACTGCAACTCAAAACTTTCCGATTTTTAACTGCAATTTTAAATATCAGACCTCAGGAAAAAGGATCAGATCATAAATTAGCATAAATCAGGGGCCAATTTGTTGCAACTGTGACACATTGTCACATTTTTTGGGGGAGTAAGATTAGGCTTATCTTATGCGTTTAAGGCATGTGGTAAATTTTGGAGTTAACTTGTGATTTCTTTGACATTTTATAAGTGGACAATGCAGGAATTACAGTTGTTATCCTTTTTAAAATGTTGAACTCTATAATTTCCTAGTAAAATGTGTAAATTATTCTTTTGGAAAGCAAGTGCATTTCGTATATTGAAAATGTGGCAGGAAATCGCTGACGTCATCGATGTGGCAGGCTAGAAGTGTTCTTAGTGGCCGCCAGATTGAAAATGGAAGTTTCACCCATGCCACAGCCAGATGGTAGGACAGCGCCTATCTTGTGTATATAAGGACTGGAGTCTATGAGGCGTGAATTTTAGGGATTTTTGGCCTGATAGAGAAAGTACCTCGGACGATGGGAGAGATAGGAAGAAGCACGGAAGGGGAGGATGATGTAGATGCCAGCCGGTAACGAGTCCCACAGCACTTGAAATCGGAGCAGGACTGCGGGAGGAGAGCCAGAAAGGCACGGACGATCGTTTCCACATGAATCGAAGCAATTAGGAGTTTGTGAAAGCCGTTTTCCATGTGAGGAAAGCAACGGACTCCAAAAGAACAATTGGTCAAGTTTTGTGAAATTTATTATTATTTGTGCATGCTTTTGGACGGTGGACTGTCGAAACCACGTGTGTGATCAGATTTCATGGATTGCTGCATCTACTGAAATTGTATAAAAGTTGTAATGAGGATTGTGGATTATGCCCCTATAAGATTGCACAGTTGTGGTTAATTAGTTGTATTTATTGGCATTTATGATGATGGAATGCTTAATTAAGAAATTGAATAAATTAGTTAAATATTATTTCCCAAAACCTGCTCGACAGGGGTGCTGTCATCGTCTAAGTCAACGACTGAAATTCCTTGGCTCTTTCCTCCTCCGGAATGGTTGCCAGGACTCTTCTGTTGTTTAAGCCCCACTTCATCAACTGAAAGCCTTTCTTGCTCAACAAGGCTTGGAGCCCACGACCTAAGGAAATCTTCCAACATTCATTAACGATGATCTCATGTGGAAATTCTTCTTGATGATCCTCAATTACAATCATAGCGGTTGAGGGAGAAAAAATTTTGACTTAAGGAATTTGTAATAATAATTCCAAAACAGAGTTTCAATCAATATTCTTCCATCGGCTGATCCAAGCCAACATCCCGTCACCATCTTGGAACATGCTCTGAACATCCACTGTCAAGGCTACTGATTTCTCTCGGAATCTTGTCAATACTCCAACCAGCAAGTTCATCACATCTGAACCTGGTGTAGCATTTCATTAAGGAATGTTCCTGTACGTATCGCTGAGCAATTGAAAACCACAGTGAACTTTCCTGGTTTTGCAGGAAGATACACAGGATGATGAGAGAGATACCAGACTCTCTCAACCACATTCATCTTGTTACAAGGTGTCTTCTCAGAATGCCCACTGGCTAGCATTTTCTCCATAAAGCTGCTTATCGTGAAAAAGTTTCTTCTTGAGGGAAATGAACCTTTGCATAGCCTGGCATCTATTATTAGGCAACTTCTGGCAATTATCTTTGATTGGCAAAGAGAAAGAGTAATGACAATTGACTTCTGAAATGGTCTTCACAAAATTTTCCATACATTTTATCGGACAGGGAACGACCACTCACATCGCTCGCATGGTCATTCTCCAACTTGAGCCAATTCTCCACTTGTATATTCAAAAGTAGCTCGGACACAAAACAACTTAATCTGCTCTATTGCCGTTGGCCTGTATATCATCAGCTTAATCTGGTCTTTATTGCAAATGGCTTTTTCTTCTTGCTGTGAATTACATCTAATGGCTCAAGAGCAGCAGGTACATTGTTATCAATAAGAAGCCTGATAGGAAAATCAATGGTAGCATGATTCGGCTAAAATAATTTCACTTGGCAATACCTTCTAGATTGATAATCGTCCTCTTCGCTGACTGGAAGTCCTTCTTGTGAGTAGATTAAGGCAAAGGCAGCCATCGGTTTTCTTTTAGGTCGCTCA
Organism: Rhysida immarginata; assembly: GCA_023313115.1. Lineage (NCBI taxonomy): Eukaryota > Metazoa > Arthropoda > Chilopoda > Scolopendromorpha > Scolopendridae > Rhysida > Rhysida immarginata. The sequence goes on from JAHWFO010057280.1 coordinate 21,517,429, forward strand.
CCTGCAGACCTTCAAGAGCATAGCATTTAATGGACAGTCTCTCTTTTCCATTGTAGGTCTTCTTGCTCGCTTATTAAGTTTTTAGCATAAAATGTACGAGAGCTCTCATTGTTAATGAATGCATAAATCGTGACTAATTGTCTTCTAGCCTTGACAAAAAATAAACGAGAAACTGTGAATAAACGCAGTAATAAGAAGAAAGACCTTTTGTCCACAACAATTTATTGTCCTGTATGCACATTTCAGCTACCTTGTAGCCATCAGTTAGCAGAATAGAGAGTACATAGTGAAGTAAAAACCCAATATATACAGTAGGTTGACCAATCAGGAAAATTAACCAGTAAAAATACATGACCAAGGTGACCAATGAGGTTAATGAGACAAGTTAACCAATCAGAATACAAAAAGATGACTAAACAGATAAGGTAATTATAAAATAAAACAAAAAAAGAAAAGATATTTGAGTTAGATAAAGTCAATTAGAAATTAAATATAGCTATTTTTAAATAAATTGAATAATTTTGAATCGCCTAGAGGGCAGTTATCTCCGTTTTTTGTCCCTTTTCCGAATTTCCAATATTTCGTCAGCATCCAGTAGATTCCTGTTATTGATCTATCATAATAGTCTTAAATTATTCATCGTATGTTATAACCGGTTTCGTGCAAATGTTTAGCTACCGATGACCTGCCAGGGCATCAGAGTCTAACATGAGCCATGGTTCTTTAAATCTGGTCTCGATTCTTCTTCGTGAAGTACCTCTGTAGACGAGTTCACAATTGTCACAGGCGATTTCATATATACCAAATTTTAGATTGGATGTAGTTTTGTCCTTCACATTTCCCAACAAATTCCTAATCTTTTAATCTTCAATATTCATAATCTTTAAGAATACCTTGTAAATCTTTAACCAAGTTGTGGTTATAGGACAAAGTTATGAATCTCTTCTTTTCCTTAGTATTAGTTTAGCTGGTGGAGTCCTTGATAAAATTTTTTAAATTTCCATTTCCTTAAGAGGTTAGGAACCAAGTCCTCTTTGAAGCCGTTCAAGATTGCAGTCCATTAATGTAGTCCATTTCTTTCCTGAATCTATCTTCAGTGAGAGGGATGTTTATCGCCTGTTGATCATGAAGTTGAAGACCAACAACTTCTGGCTCCAACAATGATTGGAACCATGGTGGATAAAATTATCTGCATGTGTAGGCTTGCCGTAAATGTCAAATTCCAAGGTATGTCCGCATCTGATTAACTCGAGATCCAAGAATGGTGTGAAGTTGATTGAGGGGTAAAAACTATTTAGCGAGGAGATGAAGGAGTCAATGCTACAATTATTGACGTTAAAAACGGCAAACACATCGTCGACATATCGTAGCTATATTTCCGGGAAATAAGCACCTGAGTCCTTCAGTTGGCTCTCAAACTTCCGCAGCAAGTATAGGGCTGAGAGGACTGCCCATAGGAATGTCAGCGCTCATCTGGTAAAATTTACCGTTAAACTGGAAGAAATTGTTGTGGATGCAGATTGGTAAGCAAGAGCAATTCCTTTCCGACAGTCAGCTATATCATTCTCAATCAAAACCTGTTCAAGAAAGGCCAGGGTTTCCTTAATTGGTAGACTGGGGAACAGGGATACTACGTCGAAAGAAACTACACTACTGTTTATAAAAATCACAACACCCTGATGGAATGGTCTAATCCATATGCAATTTGCAATATTTGCATACAATGGGTCAGAGTATAAATGATTAGATTTTCAGAGTAATTGCTTGAAAGAACACCATGCCTCGACGACGACGAAGGGTACCATATCAACAGCTGACAGACTTTGAAAGAGGACGCATAATTGGTCTGCATGAAGCGGGATGGTCGTATCGTGACATTGCTGCTCGTGTAGGACGTAATGCAACGACAATTATGCGTGCATAGAGGCAGTGGAGCGAAGAGAACAGGGCACACCGAAGACCAGGCTCAGGAAGACCCAGCACGACGACACCGCGAGATGACAGACACCTCTATCGCATGTGTGTAGCAGATCGTACAGCCACTTCCACAGTGTTAGCACAACAGTGGGGTGCTACAGTAGGCAGGACAATGTCTGCTAGCACTGTACGACGCCGTTTGATTTCCAGAGGATTGATGGCACGAGTACCATTGTTGCAGATTCCTTTGACTCAAAACCACCGACGCCTCAGGTTGCAATGGGCCCATCAACACCAACAATGGCAAGCTGAATGGCAACAAGTTGTATTTTCGGATGAGTGAAGGTTTAACTTGCAGCACCATGACGGCAGGATACGAGTCAGAAGACATCGTGGCGAGCGCGACCTTCCAGAATGCATCCTGCAGCGTCATTCAGGACAAACGCCAGGGGTGATGGTGTGGGGTGCAATCAGTTACCATGGCCGTTCCCGTCTGATCAGAATCCATGGCAATCTGAACAGTGACCGGTACATCAGGGAAGTTGTGCAACCCGAGGTCATCCCCTTCCTGCAGAACCTTCCAGGCGCTGTATTCCAACAGGACAATGCCCGACCGCATGTGGCCAGAAATGTCCTCGCCTTTTTCCAAGCACATCAGACGCCCTTGTTCCCCTGGCCTGCTCGTTCACCAGACATGTCCCCAATCGATCATGTGTGGGACAGGATTGCTCATCGATTGGCTCGTCAGACTTCTGCAGCAGCAACTGTGGATGAACTGTATACCCGTGTAGACAGAGCATGGCAGGACATTTCCCAGGCCCTTATTCAGAGCTTGTTTGACTCAATGCCACGACGTTTAGAGGCTGTTATTGCATCCCACGGTGGTTTCACCCGATACTAATGTGACAATAAAACGCATTGTATTGACCTGAAAATCTAATGGTTTCTTTTCTGACCCATGATATGCAAATGCTCCAAATTTAATGCAGATTGGGCTATTCCATCAGGGTGTTGCGATTTTTATAAACAGTAGTGTAGTACGCAATTGCCGGGAACCTTGAAATCTGTAAGTTTATTGACCAAACCTAAATTACTTTTGACCGAGAGGTCGACCGAATCTGATTTCAATTTGCTAATAAAATTGGCCAGAAATTTGGAAACAAAATATGTAGGGGCATTAATGTAGAAATAATTAGTCTCATTTGTTCTCCTTGTTGTGTATTTTGGGAAGAGCATAAAGTTTAGGGGGCTGTGGGTTAGAAACTACCAAATTTTCTGTGATAGACGGATTAACTAATGATTGGCAATTTTTGAGAGAAGTCTTGACATCCCTAACTAATTTTGTAAGGGGTCTTTATTAAGAAAGGAATAGGGTCTTGAATCTAGTAACCTTGCACCCTTGCAAAATAGATGTCCTTCTTCATGATAACCACTGAATTTCCCTTGTCTGAATTCAGTGGTTATCATGAAGAAGGACATCTATTTTGCAAGGGTACGAGGTTTCTAGATTCAGGACCCTATTCCTTTCTTAATAAGGACCCCCTTACAAAATTAGTTAGGGATGTGAAGACATCTCTCAAAAATTGCCAATCATTAGTTAATCCATCTATCGCAGAAAATTTGGTAGTTTTTAACCCACAGCCCCCTAAACTTCACGGTCTCCCCAAAATACACAAACAAGGATAACAAATGAGACCAATTTTTTCGAACATTAATGCTCCTACATATTTTGTTTCCAAATTTCTGGCCAATTTCATTAGCAAGTTGAAATCAGATTGACTTTTATCAAACCCAAATATCTTTCATTTTTTGGTTTAATTTTGTTCTTATCTGTTTAGTCGTCTTTTTGTATTCTGATTGTCTCTTTAACCTCAGTGGTCAACTTGATCATCTAGTTTTACTGGTTAATTTTCCTGATTGATCAACCTACTGTATATATTAAGTCTTTTTCAGTATGTACTCTTTATTCCGCTGACCGATAGCTACAAGGTAGCCAAAATGCGCATACGGGACAATAAATTGTTGTGGACAAGAGGTCTCTTTCGTCTTATTGCTTTCTAGCCTTGACTCACACTTGACTGGCATTATCGCCAAGGCAATCTTGAGTCTCCATGATTCATTGCCCTTTGCCTCAACAAATACATTAAGAAAGGCCTCTTGACTCTCTTTCAAGCAAGAGTGGAACATGGTAACCGTTCGGTGATCTCATAAATGGTCTTGCTTGTTTCAACACTACCTTGTGCATGGGATCAGCACTCCATTCCCTATGTAAGACGCACCCACCTCGAGTAACTTCAGAAAAGCATTATTTCGCTTGTCTTTGCCTTTGGCATGCCTTTCTTCATGAACTTGTGTGGAATAACCACTGTGGCAATGACTCTTCTGACACTGAACCTCTTTCACACACATCTTGGCTCTATATCCATTTGACATACATTGGAAGCAGGGGCCATATTCTTGGCCAAATTTCAGTCTTTCATCTGGGCCGATTCCTTAGAAACTGCCGCAGTCATCTAAAGAGTAACTTTCTTGACAACAGGAGCACTCGGGTGTTCCTCTCATCATTAAGGTTGATGGCGAAACTGGATCAATTTGAACTCTTAGATCTTTGAGCCACTAGGCTCCTTGGACGGCTTTTCCTCCTTGTAAGTTGACAGTTTTTTGTTATTGCCAAAAACCACATGTTATAGTTAATCAGCAGCTTGGAAGATGAAGTCAAGTAACTGATGGAGATGGATCTTCTCCTCTGACCTTGCAGATGTCATAAGCAATTTGACACCATCTTCTTCACATATCGAGTGGCAATTTCTCAACAACTGCTCACATATTAATTGGGTGCTCATGTTGTGAATCTCCTCAACATGTTCCTTTGACATTCGAGTAGGAGGAGATGGAAACTATGTAATGCATTGCCATCGCCTCTTTTGATGACTTGGAAGTCCAAGACCCTCTTGATGCATGCATTTGCAATCTTAGACCCTCGTTTACAGTTACTGAAGATGCTCCTTGATCCATGTACAAGCACCAACTGCCTTCATTGACTGGTAGCTTCTTACCAGACATTTGACCTACTCATTTATGTACTGTTCCAAGTATTACATTGTTCAATTGACATCAGTAGTCTTTGGCTTGAGAAAGACTCTAAAGTCCTAAGGGATTCCGCCAAAGATCATCATCTGTTTCAGAAGTCAGCTAGCAATTCTATCATCTTGGTTTGATTCGTGATGAGTTCTTCTAAACTGTATTTACTAGCTTGGCTTGCGTTGTCACGAAGCTTTAGGTCATGTTCCACGTCTTCATTGGCTTTATGCTGTTGATCCAGGTTATCATGGCTGCCTTGAGCTTGTCAAAATCTGTCATTTGTTTTCTTGTGCTTGTTTGCCATATCTTCTGTCACCATTTTATCATGTGGCTTCATGTAATTGTCCACACAATGGTGGATATTGAACGATTTTGATTTGACCTGGAGAACCTTTTGCTCTTCTTGAAATACTCAATTTTCTTTATGGCAGAAGTCACGGTCATTAGCATCCTCTTCTTCAGTTCTTGAACTCATCCAAGTTCTCTAGACCCTTTGGCATTTCTAATGCATCCTCCTCAGTCATATATTAGAAACCAGACACTGCATACCTAAGGAGAATCTGAAACTTCTAAGTCAGGTCAACAACAAGCAGTTACTAGATGCATACGAGACACCAGAGATCAAGAAGAAGGATTCAAGATTCTTGTTAAATGGAGATAACAGCCCCCTCGGAGATTCAAGATTATTTAAGTATCCAACTTAATTTTGTCTTGACATTATCAGTCTTGCCACTATCAGTGCCTTCTCTGAGTCTTTATTTTTACTCTGATTGGCTCCCTTATTTTTATTGTTATTAGTTATCAGGTTAGTCACTTTGTATAAATACTGCTATTCTAGATAAAAACAAAGACTAATGTGGATAAATACAATGCAAAACTTAATACTAAAATAAACTCTTTAACCACAACAATGAGAGATTGAAAATATACAACCTGATTCTGGAAGTACTTTTCGAAAGCAATTGCTTCCATCATTCAGCAGCCCAGGAACACCTCAAGAAAACTGAGAGAACTGCCCATGTCTTGAAAAAGCCGAGTATTTTAGGAAACTACGTCCAATCAGAATTAAAATGAAATGATATGAAAGGAATCAATTTCGCTGATTGGCTATTTGGGTCACCCAATGAATTAAGGGGGAATCACTAATCAGACCAACATTTAAATTGAAAGCCCTCTATCAACACTGGCCATGATATTTCAATCAATGATGTGAAACTGATAAATCAATAAATAGAAAACACCTTCTGGGTGCTTTTGAAAGTATTGCTATCGAAAGAACAGATAAAAAATTGTTACTCAATTTAAATGTGGGTCCGATTAGTGATTCCCCCTTAATTCATTGGGTGACCCAAATAGCCAATCAGCGAAATTGATTCCTTTCATATCATTTCATTTTAATTCTGATTGGACGTAGTTTCCTAAAATACTCGGCTTTTTCAAGACATAGGCAGTTCTCTCAGTTTTCTTGAGGTGCTCCTGGGCTGCTGAATGATGGAAGCAATTGCCTTCGAAAAGTATTTCCAGAAACAGGTTGTATATTTTCAATCTCTCATTGTTGTGGTTAAAGAGTTTATTTTTAGTATTAAGTTTTGCACTGTTATTCTATTTTTTCTGATTGGTCATCCTACTGTATAAATTCTGCCTTTCAGCTCACTTGTTCTGTATTCCGCTGATTGATGTCTACAAGATAGCTGAAATCCGCATATGGATAAACTGTTGTGGACAAAAGGTTAGTTTTTCTCCTTTGGTATTAAGATTATCCACAGTTTCTCGGTCTGGTTATCTCACATTATGATTGCACCCTAAAGCTAAAACTTTTTATCTAATTATTACACTGAAAATTTAATCCCTCTGCCTTCTGCAGGAGGGAGAGATCTTTCCAAACTGCCCAAGTTTATGAAAATCCATTCAGTAGAAGCTGAGATTTAAAAAAAAAAAAAGAATCACATTTAACAAAAAACTGAACTTGAGAAAAATGAAATCAAACTTTGTCAATATCGATAATACATATATCTCCTCTTCTAATTATCCTATTGAGATGAGGTTTACATCGTAATACAATGGTCTAATAAAAACCATACTTACAAATTTGAGAAAAGTTTGAAGGTTCCAATGTAAAAATTTCAAAAATTTCAAAGTTTTGACCTAACTCGTACAATACTTCCATAACTCACAGCCTCCAAAGCATAAACTAAAAGAAATTTCACTTGTTAACTCAAACAAATATTTTAGTAAACCCTGGATAACGGATAACTCGAAGAAATGTTTGGTTTTAGTGAATAGGTATTTGAAATTTTAAAATAAAGACTACATTTGAATATTTTAAAAATTATCACAATACAGACCCAAAATCCAATACTTCATTAACTTTTGCATTAGATTCAGAAGTACTTAAGTGTGCCTCCCCCCCCCCCCCTCACTTCCTTCCCTCTCTTATCACATCCAGTGGTCAAATAAATAAGCCAACTGTACATTAGAATATCAAGAACTTTATTTTTATAAATTAAAAAATGTTAAAAAAAAACAAAACAAAACATAACAAGCCATTGAAATAAAATAAGAAAAGTATTGAAGAATTAACATCAATTTTAGAAAATATCAAAATTTTCAAGACCAAAAATAAATTTCCAACCTATTTCTTAACTCACAAAAGTCCTTCGATATTTTCACGATCCTCTATTCTCTGGATGGTTTACTATGATTTAACCCATCTTCTCATATTGATAGTTTTTTTTTCCCTTATCTATTCGATCTTGTTTTCTCTTTTTATTTATTCAATCATTTGTAACCATTTTCCGTAAATATAACTTCATGTATCCTTCACATAAATTAGAAACTCTATTCTCCCTATTTTGAGTTGTAAAATATCTACCAATTTCATTGCCAGAAAAAATATTGTCATCAGTGTGTCAAAGATACGAGAGAAATCCTTAAGCTTACATTTTTACCTTGTCCAATCATCTTTTAGACATAAAATACCCTTAGTGAATACGTATATTACTCATGCAATTTACAACTGAGACAAATCTTTAAACATAGTACTCATAGTGCAGGCTTTCCAATGTACGAGGCGTGGTTTTTAAGTAAGTACCATTTTAGTATTAAAAAAAAAAAACAAGGACAATTTTTTTAACACTTTAATTTTTATATGAAAGCCTGGACCTTAATCGACTTTTCAACTTAAGTTCCACATATATTAAGGCATTTATATTATGACCAGCTTCTGAATTCCATCCTCATAGAAATTGGCCACCTGATTAGTTAACCACTCCAGTACAGCATTTTGACTTCGTAGTAGTGCTGACAGCCAAGGTGCTTTTTTAAGTGCAAGAACAAATGATAATCACAGGGCGCTAGGTCAGGACTACATTGCAAGTGATAAAGTTGTTCCCAGCAAAATAACACGACGAGATATTGGGTTCGATGAGCCCGGTGAACACGAGCATTGTCGTGAAGCAAAACAGTCATAGCGTTTTCTCTATACACTTCACTAATCCGAATGACAGCACACATTTCACGATCAGAGGGATTTTCAATGAGGATGGAATTCAGAAGCTGGTCATACTGTATGATAAATGCCTTAATATTGGTGGAAATTTTGAAAATCAGATTAAAATCCTGGCCTTCACATAAAAATTAAAGTGTTTAAAATAAAAAGTCCCCCCCCCCTTTTTTTTCCTTTTCTTTTCTTTAAATATCAAAAACGGCACTTCCTTAAAAAACACGCACCGTGTATATTAAAGTGGCATTACCACATGCTTAAAAAAAGAAAAGAGATGGTGACATTAATGACCCTTGTATATTTTTGTGAGATGATGTGACGAATCAATTCGGAGAAATAACGGGTGAAAAACGAGGACAAGGATCATGAGAAGAATAAACTCTGCTTCTATGAAAAGATGAGATTGTGTCTCTAGATGGAAATAACTTTTCAAAGTCTACTCGTGATGGTTTGAAAAATTTAAATGTAGAGATGCTAATTTATGAATAAATAAACTCATAAAATAAATCAAGTGTGCTAACTCTGAGGGGAAACGTTTGTGCATATGCCTATTACTGTTAATAAAATAGAAAACATGTCAGGATCTAAACAGTAGCAGGAATTTCATAAACTACGCACCTCTTGAAATTAAACATTAAAGTCTGCTTCAATTCAAGCTAATATGAAAATTTGATAAACCGCAGAAGTTAAACCTTATCACCAATTCTTAAAAACATATTCGCATGATAATTATAAAATATTACAACCTCTTTCGTCTTCTGTTTCATCATCATAAGCGCATTCACCCGTGGGCAAAAGCGGATTAAAAATTGAATTCAATACAGCTCGATCACTCGAAGTGGACATTTTGGTCAAAATGAGTAAACCAATATGACCTTCGTAACAATTACATAAGCTTTTTAATTAATGAATAGTATAGTTTCAAGATTTGATCAATTAAATATACGACATGAATACACAATTAATTCTTAGGAATCGTTACATTTTATTTATTTTAAAGTATGTGCAATGAATGATAATTATTTTCCTCCAAAAACCCTTAAAAATAATAATTTTCCTCTTCACGGCTTAGGATCCTTTTATAAACACGACGAACTAGAAAGCCTTTTATTCGCAAGCAAAAACATTTAAGACACACATATAATGACTTAACTACTACATTTCATTTGAAATAGAAAAAACTACGGAAACTTAGTTGGGAAAAAGCGACTAAATAATATTAAAAGATAAAATAAGTAAAACAACGCCATTTCAAAGATAGTTCTTTATTCGTCTTGATTTTAATGTAAGTTTAATGTCCTCTCGCGAAAGGGGAATGTTCCGATGTCTGTACGAGACCAAAGATGGCAGACGAAACTGATGATGATGTGTGTGACAGCTGGGAGGATATGTTAGATAGTGATGTAAGTTTTACTTTATGCTCATTAATGGCTTTAACGAAATATTAAAAACTCATTGAAACGTTCATCAATTTTTCAAAGGATTAAAAAAATCGGCCAGCTTTGAGTGTTGTTGTTGTTGAAGACTTGCCGGCTTATATATATATATACTTTCATTCAGTCCATTAACGAAGGAAAGGTTAATTATTTGTCACTGACATAACAGGGACGAGAAACAGTGATATTTAGGTCTCGTCGCAGTTTGTCTTTAAAAAAGTTAAAAATTTGGAATAGGTGTCGGTATAAATTTTTAAAAATGAATTTTGTTCTGTGCTCTAATATACAACTTCAATGGACATTTGAATCAAGTACGATTATTTTTGCAGATCGGTCACGATTTGATACAAATAAATGAGATCAGTTGTCTTACAAACTAATTTTTAACATCATAATTCACTATTCTACTTGCAACGGTAATCACCCATAGAGATAAATAAATGATTCATGCGAGACCACTGAAATGGGATATCCGGGAATTACCTTAATCAGAGAATTTTAAAATCTTAAATATTTGCCAATTTTTTTTCATCCGAAGTATTCTTAGTAGTAAGTATTTACGGTAAACACAAACAAACCCATGGATTTCATATAATCAGCCAATTTAGTTTCTTTATTGATTTATATGAATAAAACTGTTAAGGAATGATATTGCTCCTCTTTAGCTTATGGGATTTATTTGCACAATCCTAAAGAGCTTGTCAGAACTTTTATATATTTATCTCGTTATCCTATGTCTCAGAAAGCTCTTTCTTATTTATAGTAAGACATCTTCTTTCATAAGCTCTTTCTTATTTATAGTAATCACATAAGTTGTAATTAGGGATTATACTTATATAATCTTTTATTTATTTCTCTTCTTCTATTATATAGAAAATACCATTATGTGAGTAGTTATAAAATTTATATATTTTAAATTAAATTTTTATTTTTATTGTTTGTAGTATTCTGTCTCTTTGATAATTGAAAAACTAATCCTGAAAAATAAATAACCCTGACTAGTATGGTATATCGGAGAAATAAAAGCATAATGTGGACTATTATAAATTATCTTATTTTATAGCATAATTTGATGTGACATATGGATTTATTAAATTAATTGGCTAAATGTTGAATAAAATCAGCTGGATGGTGTGTGAATTATAAAAATCCTATGAGTTCGTACATATATTGGTACCAATTGGTATTTTGGTTAAAAATAAATTTCTTTAAGATAAGAAAACAAATAATAATGCTTTATGTTTCACCGTCTTCCATACTTTCTTGTATTTTTCGTGAAAAACAAACATATAAATTAGTGGTCCATTGCTTTATAAAATAACAATGCATTTGCCACATTGAAAACCTTAATTCTATGAGCTAGCAACAGGTGTAGTTTTTTTTTTAATCCATCCTAGAATATGAATAAATTAAACAATTTTCCCTGACATTTTTTTATTTATTTGATTCTGGAAGTTGTTACTTTTGTACTAATTGATGCATCCTATTTTTCAGAATTTACCAGACTTCATCACCTTTTTAGAACTAAGATATCAGGGTCATATGGTGCTTCCCATAAATATGAAATACTGGGAACCATGAAAATTTTCACTGTAATGAATTTTTATTATATTGGTATCGTTATTATAGACAGTGAAGAATACATCTGACCATGTGTAATTAAATTCTTGATGTGTCCTAGAAAATTTCTTTTAACATTTTCGTTCAAAATAGAGTATACATATCTGTAAAAGTCCAAGAACATGCCCAAACTTACTATGGTGTCGTAAAAAATATATATACAAAAATCAAGAATTGGGCCATTCTTAATTGTAAATGCAGTCAGTTCTCAGTTTGGTGGCTCAGGGGTTGCGTGATCGCCTCTGATGCCCGAGGACGCGGGTTCGATCCCGGCTGAGGACGACGAGGATTTTTTCAGGGGGAAAATCCTGAGATCACGCACTTCCTTCAGAAGGGAAGTAAAGCCGTTGCTCCCGTGTAGTCGTTTGCTGGCTGCACGTTAAAGAACCCTTGCGAGGCAAAATTTGCGCCCCCTATAACTCCGTCCTGAAATGACCATGGCAGTTGAAAAGGACGTTAATTCCAAACAAACCAAACCAACCCAACCAATCAGTTCTCAATTTAGACGAGAAGTACAGTTCGTCTATTATAAGAAGGTGGATGACTTTGTTTGAGTGATAAATGCCATAGTTCAAATTCAGCCAATCAAGTTAGTCACTAGCTTCCAACTGCCGGTGCCTGTGTTTTACAAGTAGTGATTTCATTCACAGTTTTAGTGATTCATAGCACATTAAACATGTCTTCCAAGCGAAACAATATATAATATAACTTCCAGATACAAAATGAAGCTGAAGTAGGTTAAAGCAGGAGTCAAATCCATGAATTAAAGGTAACCCTGAATAAAGGCTATGGGATAATCCTCTCTCATTACCCACAGCAACATATTGGGTCAGCTGCCAAGATAAATAGACTGACTGTAATCCTATTCAGAAGCTTCTTGTGTGAGTTGAATTTTACATAAGTTGGATTTGGGGGGGGGGGGGGGGGGGGGGGGG
>JAHWFO010057280.1:21534248-21575497 GCA_023313115.1 Rhysida immarginata
ATAGGCCTAACATTAATTAGCCATTTTTCACAATAGGCCTAACATTAATTAGCCATTTTTAACTATAGGCGTAACATTAATTAGCCATTTTAACAATAGACCTAACATTATTTAGCCATTTTTAACAATAGGCATAACATTATTTAGCCATTTTTAACAATCGCCCTAACATTAATCAACACATTTAACAATAGGCCTAACAGCACTGAATTTTAAAATGAAATGAGCACGTGCATCAAGAAATCTTCATAACAGGCACGTGCTCCAAGCTGCCATCAACAATGCTTAAATGATAAACAAAAAGTAACATTATATTCACTTATGACTCGTCAGTAGGATTCGATTGATATATTACATGCCCTAAGTTCATATTTTTATCATTAGTGCACGTGCTTGAAAGGGTCCACGAGAGCTCATCAAAAGTTGATATATCGCAGTTAAGTTCTTCCATTTTCATGTTTTCGTGCAAATGATGGCTGGCCGTGCACATAAAGATACTGATTAAGCTTGTATTCTTATATATAGCTTTAGCTAAAGCTCATAATAAGGGATCATTGAAGTACTTTTTGGGGGTCATTTTCTCGGACGTAGCATTTCGAAAATCGAAAAGAATGACATATTCATCTTGTGCTCATCATTCTCGTTCGAATGACATATTACATGCCGTATATTGCCAATAAAAAAATTTAATGGGGGGGTTTGGGTGTCAATAGTCACGTGACTGTTAGACCGATTTCAATCACAAACTAATCAGGTGAGCTCAGGAAGTGTCTCTATCGAAGAGCGAAAGCAGAATTTAAAAAAGTTAAAGCGTTCTCGAGTAATCGTCGGACAGACACAGACAGACAGACACACAAACAGAGCGAAACCAATATATGCTTTTCAGCATATAATAATGAACACAATATTAGAAAAGAAATGGATGCTGAATGGATTATAGAGAAGCAAGACTAATACAGACAGAATATTTAATTTGTAGTAAGCAAATATAAATAATTTTAGACATTTCCAATAAATCAGCCATTCAAAAACCCCATGAAAATTCGTCAAGTAGTGTTGGAGATTAGCATGTTCAAACAGATAAACAGGCAAACTTTTTAAAAATGTTTTTATTGTATTCTGCTTCACTCCTCTCCAATCACCATCGAGAAAATCGTGTCGAAAAGTAATGATTGCTCATTATGGACGAACAGTAGCACACAGCGAGACCGGACTCCAAGGTTGGTCTCTGTTTGGTTGAGATAAATTTGAAGAAATTTAAATCTTTTGCTGTCAAACGTGTGATAAAACTTTCTCTAACAATAGGAATGCCTAAATGCATATCTATAAGCAAGAAATGAATGAAGTAAAGTTAAAGGCAGCAATAAGCCGGGAGATAAGAAAGAATTAGAAAAATTTGGATAATAAAATGTTTTTACTCATAATCATAGTCGCAGAGTTCTTACGACCTAGTTTCAGTGAGATCATTGGCTGTCTAAAAGCACAAACTCACAGAATCGCCTGGTTGGGAACGGTTTCAACCATACCAAGTGATCTGTTCGTGACCGGACAGACTTATTGGAAATGCCCTTTGTTAAGAAGCAGTGGAGCTGAGGTGTTTACAGTGCAAGTCAAAGTGTGCCTAAGGACCATTGTCCACAGGCACAGAGCATAAAGCAGCGATGCGAAAGCGCATCCCCTTATTAACAAAACTTAACCCATTACCTGCCCTGATCCCCAAGTTCCATTAGTTCGGTCGCTAAATCGTGGCTCCCGCTCTAAATCGAACTACATAACATTGAGCCCTCCATGAGCAAGCTTTCCGACCCGAAAGAAAATTAAATGCAGTAATGAGAAAACGTACAATATATTGAGATTGATATCAACATTTATTTTTAGGGAAATTAATAAACAATATTACAATAAAAAAACAAAACTTGGATAGTTGCAATAATATCCAAGAAAAACTCTTTAACCACAATAAAGTAATACATGTACAGTATCACAAAAAATCAATTTGATTTTTTTGCAATATCGTATTACTTTGTTGTCGTTAAAAATAGTCAAAAATTGCAGAGAGCCATTTGAAAAAAAATTTTAAACCGGAAGTTAGAAATCTGGAGCCATGCCAAAACTGCGTTGGAGCCAATTCCACGTTGCATCAAACCGTGTTCGAACGGGTCCCCAGTGTACTTTTTTAGATAACTAATGTTAGAAAATAATGTTCAAAACTTAATTTTGGATTATATGTTGGATGTATTCAAGCGACGGCATAAATGTTAATGTGGTTACACGATTTTTTTTCACTGCATTAGCCATGACCCCAAATTGGGGATCCAACTTCAAATTGCTATTTGAAATAAAGTATTCATCCAAATTAGAAAAGCTAAGCAGTTAGCTTACTCTTAGGGTGTATTTATACAGAGTGTTTACGATCTCTGTGTACAAGTTTTTATGGTTTGTAGAGGAGCTTATTTTGAAAATACTGTAGTTTGCCAATAAACCTGAGGTTGCAAATGAATCCTTGATACATAAAAAAATTGTCAAACATCATACATACCGCGTGTTTCAAAAGTTCCCGAACGCCGGAGATGAACTTAAATACGTACTGCTGTGCAGGTATGCTGAAGGGCTGATAGACAGGAGCCACTGTCTCTCAACCTCCTTTTTTCAATTAATAAATGTTTCCAGTCGTTATGAATCTCGCTATTTATTTTACATAACCTTTTTTTCAATTAATGGATTCTCCCAGTCGTTACGAATCCCGCTATTTATTTTACATAAATGCAAATATGTGAATATGAGAGTGAAATAAAAGGTTAAAGTAAAAAATAGAAGTTTTATTTATAAAACTTACGTAAACGGTATTAAGCTTATACCGGTACAGTAATAGTTTAAAAAGCGTTTATTGCATGAAAACAAACAAATGAAATACAGTATGCAAGAACGAGCACTGACTAGCGTTTGAGCACCGACTAGCGTATTGCCAAGAGGTGAACGGTGACCACTTTGAGCAAATGGTGTAATCTCTATGTATCGTTTCTTTTGGGAATGTAAAAATAAAATAAACACATTTGAGAAACTTTGCCACTATGTAAAACTGATTTTAAGTAATTTATTTCAGCACATGGTTTATTTTAATGGTTGGCCGAACATTACTCCTGTTGTCATAGGTTAGGCTTTCCCTACATACAGAAGGGGCAGTTTAGGAACTTTTGAAACACTGTATAATGGCTGTCTGAGACTTTCTCATGATATTGTCTCTCATTAATATATGAGGCTAAATCAATATACAGGGTGCTTTTGAAAAGGATGTCGTGAGGTACCTAGCAATGTTCTGCACCTTAAAATAAACACAAGTTTCCTCATACGTTTTGTCGCATAACAAAACATAAACAAAAACGCATGAAAAAAAAAAGTAAATACCACCACGTGTTCCATTAATAGGTTTTTACAAACTACCTGTGCACTGATATGTTGGCCCAAAACTTTTTTTCATGCGCTTGTTACTTTTAATACTGTATCTCTCAATCATTTATCCACTTGCACGTCTTTCCTAAATTGTGGACAAGTTCTTTTCTGAGGTCTAGTAATTACGAATCTTTCAGTGAGCTGTGAGATACTTGATTTTAGGGCCAACACATTAGCGCACAGGTAGTTTTTTAGTTTCTGGTTCATGTTGTCGATTTGTTGAACGTATGACCGGGCAGTAATGGCTTCACCATGATTCAGAAAGCTGTGATGGAATGAGTAAGGCAAGCTTTTTCAAGTAATTCTTCAACTTTTGCTTTACAATAATTCATCACTTTCTTCTGGTCATGAAGTCCATCAAAATTAATTGATGTTTCACTCAAAACATTGTCTTCAAGGTAAAATTGAATGAATCCGCAACAGAAATTGTGACAGTCTTTCTATAAATTTCTCACGGTATTCTTACACACCATCATTCTGTTATGCCACCGCTTCGGTTATAATTACTGTAATGCAACTCCTTATAAGCGGCAGCATGACCTTTGGCCTCGATTTTATAAAAAAGGAGGATTTTTTGACCTAAACCTTTTGATAAGAGTTACTATTTGTATATTAAAGCCCATCGAAATAGGTGGGATGGATGTTGATGAAGCATGGTAGACCATATCATGGATAAGTGAATTTGTGTCAAAGTAAACATTATGTTAATATATTTGATGATAAAAACAAGAATAAAATAATACCATTTGTACTGCATTGGTAATATGCACAAGTAGATAATTAATAAAATCTGAAGTGATGCTTAATGTCCTTATTAATAAACATGTTTCTTACCTTTGTAAACTTAGAATGAGATTTGGATTTTATAAACATAAAATTTTAAATTATATGCAAATACCGTATTGTGCGAATGATCAGCATTTTCACTTTAACCATATAATCTATGTTAGGATAGTAATTAATGTTAATGAAAGCAATACAATTAAAGCAATCAAAAACAGAGCCATTTTAAAAAATTAACTATAAATTAGTGTAAAGAAGGCCTATTGATATATCGCTACGTATTGAAAAAAACATTCTAGTGTTTTTTTTTCTTGTTTTGTTTTTTTAATATCAATTTACTGTGTGATATTAAAGGGCATGAATAATATCAAATTAATTATAAATTGACTTAGATAAGCATAATAAATCCAGGAAATTTTTGCCAATTAATAAATCCAGTGTGATAAACTATATTATTGTAACATTGAAACGTAGAATGTTTAAAATAACATAACATTTTAAGAATTGTATTAAGATATATACAAAATGATTTCGAGATGTGAAAATTTTGTAAATACAAATCTTATCAACTAAGATAGTTTAAAAAAAAAAAAGTGAAGGGAAAGGAAGGGACTTCATACAAAGGAAATCTTAATAACTAAAATTGTACAAAGATAATGACCATACAAAATATTTCATAAAGAGATTCAGTTCAATATTCATGGGATAAAAGAAATACAAGGTTATCAAAATTAAACTTCCCCAATTCACAGGTAAAAGGAGGAAGACATGCTCTGAAAATGCAATAAAAATTGTTATAAGAGTCCATACCACAGGAAACTCCCATTCGAGAATTTTACCGCCTAGTGACATGTGCTCTGCTCTGTTGCAAGGTGATAGTCATGCAGGACGGTACACCTCCCCACTTTGCTCATATTGTTCAACGTGGGTGCTCAAATGCTGATTTCCAACAGCTTCGCCTCCTTCTTCACCGGATGTCAACTTAGGATTGGGTTTACTGTGAAAAACCCATAATCCTACCACATTTGAAAGAGAGGATTAATGCAGACTTAGTGTTCACCTGTGGAAAACATCGTTTTGCACATGTAAAGCATTTTTGAAACGCACAGATATACAAATACGCTTCTTTAAAAAAATATTTTTATGAACTTTTAAAATATTTATTTTTAAACACTACAAACAATTATTTTTATTGAAAGAGTATTCTTTAATTGGTATTTACACACAATTTACATGTGTGCAGGGTTCGTGCTTACTCGCAATTTACATGTCAAATGAGCATTTTTGCTAAAAATTGATGCGTGATTTTCTGACCAGTGAGTCAAAATTGACTTATTAAATTTTGGATATCATCGGCTCATATCTTTCTCACCACATTTTAATCTCCTTTCATTTTGTCACATGGGTCTTGTTTAAATTTCTAATTAACTATAGCAGTAACTATAAGGATTGTGTATGCATGTAAAAATATGCAAGTAAAAAAGAATCTAAATTTTGACTCGCATCTACTGGAATTTGACTCGCAGTTTTCAGGCTTGGGAGTCAAATTCACACATAGATATTTTGCCCTAGCATGAATCCTGTGTGTGCATTAGTCAGACGAGCTTCATAAGCTCCACAAATTTTTGGTTCGACTTAGGAAAATTACTTTCCTCACAGATCTTGAAATTGTTCAACAGTATAGGATTCGCTAGGCAAATACTACTACCATATATACTCGTGTATAAGTCGAGGGTTTTTCCAAAAAATGACCCCTAAAACCACGAGTCAGAGCTGATAGAAAGTTCTTAAAAGCTGAGGGCTCTTATAAATGGAGTTTTCACTGCGAGTGTGTTTCATTTATTCAGTTACCGTATTTACTCGTGTATAAGTTGAGCTTTTTTATCCAAAAATTGACCCCTAAAACCATATTTGACAATGCGGATGACGAATATGAGACTGAAAACGATGTGCATGATAACTGAGACTGACAATGAAGTCTTGTAGTCTTGTAATAGTTATAAAAACTCTTGTAATAGTTTTGTTATATAAAACATTGTTTTCCTCACAAGTGTTTATAAAATTTCTGTTTTTTGCCTTGACTTATGCACGAATCATGTTGTTTTTCCACTTTTGGGGATCAAAAATCGGGGGTCGACTTATACACGAGTACATTTGGTAAATATTCCAAGATGGCTACTAAAATGTACTTTGTGGTAGCTATTTGGCTAATCCACATATAGCCATTTGGCAGAGTGGAATGGTAGAACTACAAATTCTGCATGCCATTCTTATTTTTCATTGTTTATTAATAAAAACTGCTTTGGCTATCTTTCATACAAAGCTAACCAAGAAAAGCTCTCACTCCCATTTCTTAAATAAACAGCCCCGACTCAGGGCTCTAAAGAGTTTCGTTCAACTGTATATGGAAGTGCATGGTATGTTTTGATACCACTAGTTGCTTTGCTGGCTTTGGATCAACGAGTGCCTTTTATAAGTGTTGACCATAAGTCCACACTCAATCACTTACTTTAGCATGTTTTGATTTGTTTCTGCACAGAAAATGTAGACTGTAAGCAATAGTTTTAAGAGAATTTTTTTCATGAGAATTTGTTCATGAAAATCCCCTGGAATCAGAGCTCTAAAAAGTTCTAGGTAATGTGGAAATTTATTTCTGCTTGAGGTAACACTACTTTGTAAGAGTGTATTAATATGGGATACTGAATTTTGTTACTTGGCTACTAAAATTTAAAACCTTGTATCAATTTTCTACACTTAACAAAAATATTGTCAAGCCATACTTTATACCCAATTATGCAGTTCTTTATTCTACCAATGATTTCTAGTACTTCTTTCATCTTTCATGCCACCATCTGTCATTGTAGTCCTGTCCTTGGGCTACTTTCCCTTTTCTCCATCCTACTGATGGATCTTCTAGGCACCAACAACTTTGATTCTGATGTTTGGTGGAAATATATCGGGCATCTCAAAATTCCACATACAAACTCTGAGAGGAGGTAGAGAACATCGTGCTGAATCATAATTCATTTAGGAAAGCATCGTAAGAAAGCATCAAAATTTTGTTTCATAGAGAACTGTAAGAAATTTAATTCATAAGGTAGTAGAGAGTTTCAAATTGTCCACGTCCCACAAAGCAAGGTGCTAGCATACATACAAACACCTCTTGGTTAAAATGAGTGACAATGTCCTTCCTTTAATCAGCATGTGGATTTAAAACTATCATTTTCCAAATGATTTTTTTTTAACTTACTGTTATTTATGCAATCTATTTCAAGATGTATTACAGTGCAGACCCGGTCGAACGTGGTCCGCTAGATAGCGAAATCGGCTCCTACGCGGTTTTGGCTTGGCTCATGAAGGTACGTAAGTTCTTGCTTGGACTAATAAGTAAGAGTGTCCAAGATTGAAGCCACAGAATGTAAAAGCTAAATGAGATAAATCAGCTAAAATAGGATCGAATGAAATTTCGAAATTAATTTTATGATGCAACCTCATTGAAGAAAATTTTCAATCATCAGAATATTCACCATACACCCCGTTACAAAGTGGCTTCGACTTTTCGTAGTAGCACCTTCCTCCCTATCTCAAAAATAGATTAATCTGTTTCTAGAAATACCAGAACTTTAGCTATTAGAGAAATATAACAGGAAGAGTTAATCGATCATTCTCTCCGTGCAAGTGAGGTGTGGAATATTTCGTGATCGGTATTGTACCTAGAGCAACTCTCCTACTTTTTTTTTGCCATGTTACAGATGCTCGATGATGTGCCGCTTTAGTGACTCTACATATATAAAATCTGTAATCAATGAAGCGTGTCTCTGTGAATTTGTTGATATGAGCCAGGTAAAGGCAGCTGATACGAGCTGGTAAAAGCAGCACAAACACTTAAGTCCATCAAATACCCCAATACAAACAAGTCACAAGGGGTTAAGTCAGGGGAGTGTGAAGGCCATGGCAACTTTCTTGATCATCATTTCCAACACGACCGCTCCATCAGTTTTGCAGCTGTAGCCCTCTAGCGGCCGCATACGGAAACCTAGATCTGCCGGACATTTTTCAAAAAAAACTTGGCGAGTTGCTCTATGTATTTGCAAAGTTTCGTTATGATATTTTAAATAATACACCTATAATAAAATCATGAAACCTGGGCAGTCATTTGCGTACACCCTATATCATGTGTTGTACAGTTTTTCATGTATTCAGCCGTGTGGTCACTGAAATCAGCTGTGCGGCATGCCCATTCAAAAGGGCCTGGGAAGAACCCTGGATCATCATCAGAGGTTTTTATATAATGGAATTGGAGATAATTTTGAATATAACAATAAAGGTAAAATGATAGGTTACAATGTATATATGAAATTTTTATATTCATTAATTAATGGTATAGTAAATTGTGCTTATTAAATATATATATGTATTTTTTATTAATGAATGATAAATGTAAAAGATAAAATTATAAATAATAAGCTAAAGTTCACCACTGAATAAGGATGAAAGTTTTGAAGGAAACTGAAGAGTTTGTACATGAACGCTAGATGGATGAAATGTGAAGAACTTGAAAATTATGGCACAGAAGCTGAAGAAAACGTGTTGTATGAAAAAAAATTTGAATACTTGTAGATGAGCAGTGGATGGTAGATGTGCGAAGTACTTGAAGAGTTATGGTTGTGTAAGCTGAAGAAATGTTTTGAAGGAAGTTTTGAACAAATTGGAAAAGAATAATAATTGGATGTTCTATGAGAATTTTTATACATGCCATACCTCAGATGTTTAAATTATTGATGAAAAATAGGAAAGAAAATTCCACAGCCTGGGATTGAACCAGGAACCTTCTGCTCACCGAACTGGGTACTGCTCCAGCCAGCCCAAAGGGCATGTAGATAGCGTAATGCTTCAATGTCCGCAGTGGCGCAATTGGCTGGCGCATCTGCACGGTGAGCAGAAGGTTCCTGGTTCGATCCCAGACTGTGGAATTTTCTTTCCTATTTTTCATCAATAATTTAAATTGTAAAAACTGGAAGAAAGCTTATGATTTTAGCATTTGCATTTGCTGGAAGTAATTATTCATTAATAAACAATACATATATATATTTTTAAGAGATGAAATTATTTTATTGTTGGAAATTTTGTTTGTTGTAGATTGTTGCTTATGGAGAATTTTGATTGTATATTTGTATTTCATTCATTGTCGGAAATAAGTTGTATATGTCATGTTTAATTTGAGAATTCATTATTTTATTTTTGTTTATTTTGTATTTTCTGTAATTTTCGGAATATAATACGTGTATCAGTGTTGCATCTACATAGAAATAGAAGGGTGTGGCACACTGTCCTTTTTCAGCACGCCCTGCCCTATCTGAGCACGCACTGCCATTTTTCGTTGGATTTATAAAGTAACCATTGTAATGTGCGCTTATATCTGTGACTTGCCCTATTTTCTGACCAAATATGCCCTAATTATTATTCACTTCCCTGCCCTGCCATTTTGCTAGATGCAGCCCTGTGTATTAGCAAAATAAAAGTTAAAAAAAATCGACGTATATTATAAAAAATTGTGTATAATAATCAATGCATGTAATACACCGATGCACATTATAAACAAGAATTTTTTCAAAAATCAATTAAAAAATTAGATGCTTATTCCAAAAATTATGGTATATACTTCTATTGCTTCTAGTAGGAAGATGAACTGATTGTGTTTTGTGGAGCATAAAATTTGTATTGCCTTTTCTGTAGCACCGTAATCGTGTCGTTAATTTAGAATATGTTGTCTTTCTTATGTGAATGTGATTCAGCACAATGTTCTCTACCTCCCCTCAAATATGCATGTGGAGTTATGAGACACCGTATAGACTCATCTGCCACTACATGAAAATTATATCAGCTACTGAGATGTTAGAACCTATCTTCTCTTGTGGTGCCACTATGCAGATGTATCTCAGCCTTAGTTTCCTTCTGGTGATGATAACCAATTGATTCATCCAATGACTGACACCCCATGACTAGCTTTTATCAACTGCCATCTCTCCATAGGAATTTGTAAGCACCTCTCAATGTTCTCTTTTTCAGAAATTTAATTACTCTTGTTTGTGAATCTCGCATTTGAAAGCAGTTTCTCTGCTATCTAGCGGAAGACCATAAAAGTATACGTGATGTTGTGGGAAGAATAAAGGATGCTGAATGTAAAGTATTTGTCCAATCAGTTACTGCTGATAAGGAGTAACTGAAAGTATGGACATTTAAAGAAAGAAGGTTAGAGAATAATTTTAGCAGCTTATGTTCAGTCATTCTTATAACAGCAAGGAAAATTAAAGATTGAAATAATTGAAAAAGCTGACAAATAAAATAGCTCGAAACTTAACTATCTGATAAGTACATCATATTAAATTATTCCAAATTATTTAATTCTTTTTTTTTTTTTTTTCTTTATTTGCAAATATTTAAACTTCCGTTGAAGTTGATTCTGTGAAAGAGCCAAAGATTGAGGAATCTTGCTGGGTTTCCAAATGGAAATAAAACTTCTTCCCCCATGATCCAGAGACTTCAAGACTGAAAACCTATTCCTGAACTGTTGTCAGTCATTAATCTGACAAATGGTGTAAAGTTTATCTATTAATACATTCCAAACATTTATTCTGTATAATATGCTAGTGAAATTTGCTATTTATGAATAATTGGGGGAGGGGGGTAATTCAGGCTGTTAGATTGATGTAATGCTGAAATTTCTGCAGCACGTAATGAGGCCAACAAGAACTTTAATAAGATGGAGCAGTTCCTCAAAGATCAGTTCTCTGCTCTGTCAGTGAAAGGTAATCAGCCTACAGATGAAACTTCCTCTTGATATCAGGAATTGGAAATAATTTTTTTTTCTTTTTTTTTTTTCTTTTTTTTTTTTTTTTTTTTTTTCTTTTTTTTTTCTTTTTCTTTTCTTTTTTTTTTTTTTATATTTGCTTGTTTCTTGTGCGAAGTAAAACTTAAAATTCAATCGTGCATCATTCATGCCTATGTGAAGATAGGTAGCAAAGTACTCTTGAAAAATAATGTTTAAATACAATTACTGTAATTTAAACCTTCATAACCACAGAAAAAGATTATTGGTGGTAGTATATGCATCTTGGAACCTATGCTCAGCATGATGAAATAACTATTTAAAAATTTAAATGCTAAGCATTATAAATGAAGAGCTACTTAATCACTGGTATAAGTACTACTGGTGTTAAGTGCAAGGTGACTGGTAGTACATGGGCAATTTGTGCATGTTTATATAGGACTGGATGTGGATATAGGACTGGATATATATATATACTACCATACAACAATGGAATGTGTAGTACACAAGTACAGGAAAAGTGATATTATGTGGATCTCTGCTAACTGAAATTATGTCAGCCACCCTTCTGGGCATACTTTTTACAAGGTTCTGATAGTAGCTTCTAGTATTAGGGTCCATTTTTGCTGCAAGAATCTTATGTCAGCAGTGAATTTTGTGCTTGGTTCCCTGGCCCTCACTTGAGCACCAACTTGTCCCATAAATGTTGAATTGGGTTAATGTCAAGCTGTGTGTGGGCCACAGAAAGCGATTGACATTCATGTCTATGTGCTACTGTCTGATGGAAACTGAAACATAACCGGCATTATTGTCCTGAAAGTAACAGTCCTCGTTCCAAAAGATTCTACAGCGTAGGAAGCCCTGATTGTCCAAAGCGTCCTTGTAGGCCTCAGTGTTCAAATTGCCTTCAAAATTCCTCATCGAGCTCCTATTTCCGAAACTAATGTACATACTCACACCCAAATTGGAACGATTAACGGGCTATCTACTCCCTGTAAGCTGTCCAATTTTCATGTAGATAACTAAGGTATTAGCCCGTGTGTGTAAATGGAAATTTAGTAGATTGTTGTCTCTTCCATTATTTAGGATAGTGTATATAGAAACTGCACAGTACATTTTGCCCAAAGAATACAATTCCACTAACCAAATTCTTCAAAACGACTTACATTCTCAAAAAGGCGTCGTCCATAAATTACGTAACGGCCAAGGGAGTGGGTGGGTGGGTCTTCAAGCGTTACGGACTGCTTCAGGGGGGTTGGGGGGTGTTTCATATCCCGTTATGTAACACTATAGATTTGCTCAGTTAATCTGTTTCATTAAGCTTATTCATTTTTTATGTTATTTACTTTTATAGCACTTATCATTTCCTCAAAGGGATGATAATAACTGTTACATTTAATTTTTCTTTACAAAAATCAATAGTAACAATAAAAAAATATGATTTTTCGTATTTTAAATATCTTCTTACACGAAAGGTTGGGACCGAATTTAGTCAGCAGCATAGCATTACAAGCTGAAGAAAAATGCACGTTCTCATGAGAAATTCGCTTCAATTCCCAGGAGACTTCCTCTTCAGCACGTGTCTTTTCTAGAATAGAAGCTCACTGAGATTAGGTTTTCCGATTGAAAGCATCGTTACTGTCCAGTAAATAAGATTCGTAAAATTCACAAAATGGAGCAACTCTTTCATCAACTAATTAAATAATTTTCGACTGCATACCCTGAGAAGAGCGGAAAAGCAGTGCAGTTAGAAGTGAGTGCAATATGGCGAGAAATTAAAAAGAAATCAGAAAAAAATGTGAAATCAGTGGAAACTCAGGCAAAAACTTACATTAGCAACTGGAACGCCATTGCCCTAAAAAAAAGAGGAAAGCTGCTTTCTTTCTGGGGAAAGGTAAATATAGAGTATTAATATGGTCAAATATTCAGATGATCCCAAGTCTTTTTATAACAGGCAGTCTTTTAGAGCTGCATGCATACATGTTTTGGTTGCATTACATTCAGTAAATGTTGCTGAAAATGAAATCTATATAGCCTAATCATTTTATTAGTTATTTTGATTAATTCTGAATAATGTAAACCTTTCAATAAATATTCAGGCAGCAGAAAAATCCACCACGCATACTGAAAAACAACAAAGCCTGAATGAAGAACCTTCACAATCAAGTTTAACTTTGAACAATGAAACTGAATCTGCTTCGGTATCTGACCTTTCTCTTCCATCAACGTCAACTTCTTCCTCAGCCACACCTAGTCAAGACCTTATCAAACAGCAAATCACAAAGTTAGAAAGTGAATTAAATCTTCTTTATAAGAAGAAAGATTCGTCTGTTTTCAGTGTGGATGAAGCAAAAGTGTTAAAAATTAAAGACAAAAAACTGAAGGAACTAAAAAAGAAGTTACACACTTTGATGCTGAATCAAGCTCGTCAGAAGAAACATCGTGAGGAATGCAAACGCAGATTGGAAGATGTCATTTCTGAAAATCCTTCCCTAAAAGGAAAACTGAGGAAACGGGATATTGTTGGTCGGCCTACTATTGAAGCGGATCAGCCTGAAGTACTTCGCTGCATTGTTGATATAGCAATGGCAAGTTGTGCTGCCGATGAACGTCGAAGATCAGATACCATTCGTACTGTTCGAACTCTGGATGACCTGACAATAGAGTTACAGAAAATTGGATATACTATTTCTCGAAGTGCAGTTTATTTAAGGCTTCTTCCACATAATGCCTTAACAGCTGAAGGTAAACGGCATATCAATACTGTCCCAGTCAAGCTGCTAAAAGCTCGTAATGATGCTCACGAGAAACATCCCGATGGCCCATTTTGCAGGGCAACAATTCGAAACATGGAAGAAATTGCTTCAGTGCTTGGTCCATGGCAAGTGTCATTCATCAGTCAAGATGACAAAGCCAAAGTACCAATCGGGGTCACAGCTGCTACAAAACAAGCACCTCTTATCATGCACCTGGATTACAAAGTAAAACTAAGCGATCATGACTGGGTGGTGGCTCCCCGGCACAAACTAATACCATCAGTTTACGCAGGCATCAATATACAAGTATCAAGTATTTGAGGTCCTCTACTCAGTTTTTATTGTGGTCATGTAGTGTTGAGACACTGTATAGTTTTCAAGATAATGCCATTTTGAATTTTGATTTTAGCGATCGGTACTTATGAAAAGAATAGAACTGCTACTCTGCGTTATTAAAAGAGCTCCCTACAATGATTAAAAAAAAAAAAAGGCAGTAAAAGACCGGAATCCACAAGACCACTGTTTTGCTTCTTATATAGGAAAATCAAAATCCAGTTAAAAGTAAAAAAGGTATAAAAAATGTAAGGAAGAAATAATGCAATGAATTTAAGTCATTTCTTATCTTATACATTTCAAATGTCCATGTTGATAAATCAAACATTCTTTTCGATTTTATTATATTTTTTTTTTTTATATTTTAATTTTTTTTTTTTTAAGCAATTAGAAAGACTTTCTAAGTTTAATTTAACTTGATACCAGCTGCATAACCCTCAAGCTTTCACCATCCAAACTTATAAAGCATTGATCACAAATTTTAAACCTGTACGTGTATCGTAATTTTTGGAATATAATACGCAGGAGAAATAAAAGTTTAAAAAAATCACTACTGTGTGTTATAAAATGTAAATATTGCTTAATATTCCTATAATGAAAATACGATTATTTATTTTTTTTTAAAAAACATTTTTGGAAAGGGAGTGCTTATTATATTCCAGAAATTATGGTATAATCAGTAAACAGGGTTCATATTTACTTGCGATATATGCACCAAATGGGCATTTTACAAAAAAATTGTCTCATAAAACTTTGATCTGCAAACCATAAATGACTCGTTAACAAACTTCTTCACTCTTTTTACTGGAGTCTTTTCTCTATTTGTTATTTCTCTATTTTTACTTGATTGTATAGAGGTAAACATTTTTAACGATTTTCCTTATACAGTAGCAACTGAAATATTTAAATCAATGAAGACGAACCAAAAGACTTAAGTGAGCTAACTGGATTCAAACTGTGCTGTAGAAATAAAGAATGTTATTCCATTTTCTGTTAACAAATAGGAGAATAAAAAAAATTAGATTGATTTTCACCTTTTCATTTTGACTCGCAGTTTTTAGGCTGGCGATTCAAATTGGCTTGTAGATACTTGGTCCTAGAGCAAACCTCGAGTTAAGTAGCAGGCTTTATTTCCAGTTGTAGTACCTTTATGTAGACATGGGGATTTGCCATAGTTTAATTGGTGTGATTTAAGGCTAAATTTCTTTCTGTGTTCTGATTAAGGCATGATGTTGTTGCCAGTGTTGGGCAAGATAAAATAAAAACAATATCTAGATTAAGATAAAGATGAGAATTAAATATTTATCTAGATAAGATAATAGATAATATAATTTAATATAATCTAGATAAAGATAAAAGATAAAAACAAATTATCTAACAAATTAAGATAAAATTTAGCCTTTATTTAGCTAACTTTTCAAACTATCAATATAATGTGATAAATATCGGAGTTTTTGCGATAACAGGCTGTTTGCGCCACGCTCTTTTCCGATGTTAGCTGCTCGTTACATTTATATCGTGGAAATCTAATGTTAATGTCCCACATGAAAAAAGGTCATGCGCAGAGAGGCTACTTAGTTCGTAACGCTTAGGATTGTGGGTAAAGGAAAAGGCGTTGCATTGCTTTCGAGTTTCGATCTACTCCACCAAAGAACTGAGAGATCACAATGTTGGTTTCATGCCTGGTGAAACGAAATCTTTTCTTTGTTCCCGCTCATGGTTAATTATTTATTATACATATATAATTTCTTAATTTGTTTTAACGCTCAAGAAGTGACTTGGAGCTGGAGGAGTGAGCTTCGAAGCAGTGAAAACACAATGGCTGCTGACGGGAGCAGCAGGGGAGCATTAGACTAGTGACGTCACTAACAGGTTAACTCTGATTGGCTCAGTTATTTCTGTATCGATCGTAAGTTTGATAGACTTACACCTCTCGTTAAGCATCTATCGATATCAGACAGCCTAATGTAACAGAAAATAGCATGGCGCAAACAGCTTATTATCAGCTGTTCAAGTGATATGATAGCAAAATACGATATTTTAGAAAATATCACCCGTCACTACTAGGTACCTTCAAGAGGTATTTTCTTCGATACAGTCGACTCCGCTTAAAAGAGCCCAGTCAGTGAAATTGAAAAAAGGCTCTTAAAAGCGGAATCGCAGAAGACAAGACAGTTATTTTGGGGAAAGGAAAAGTGGCTCTTATAAGCACTTAGCTCTTTTATGCGGAGCTCAAAAATTTCTCAACTGGTCACATGATTACTTGTGAAATTCAGTGACTTTGTCTAAAAAGAAAGAGCCACAAGCCCATGACATTAGTCATGCATGCTGGAGCTGGATGCATGTCTCGCCTATTTAAGGTCAACCGGATCCTTACAATTTTAGAAATGTTTTTTCAGTAAATTTTTTAAAACCTTTATAAAATTTATAGAAA
This sequence comes from Rhysida immarginata, assembly GCA_023313115.1. NCBI lineage: Eukaryota > Metazoa > Arthropoda > Chilopoda > Scolopendromorpha > Scolopendridae > Rhysida > Rhysida immarginata. The sequence goes on from JAHWFO010057280.1 coordinate 21,550,834, forward strand.
TTTTTGAAATAGATAAGATAAACTATGCTTAGATAAAGATGAAGATAAAAGATGACATAATTGAAAGTTTATCTAGATAAGATAAAAGATAAAAATTTTTCATCTAAGATAATTATCTAGATAAATTTATCTAGATAGGTCCCAACACTGGTTGTTGCACCTTTCTTAATTGAAATTTCCTTTAACACTTATCATTGTATTTCATATTGTTGAAGAGTCTAAATCTTTTCATTAATAGGCTAATACTGTACAGGTCATTTTAATTATTTTATGAGTGACCGTTTTATTATTTAATACAGTAATAGATGCACCTGACTAGATGTTTGGAGAAATTAACTTCAGACTTCAAGGTTTTAATTAACTGTAATTTAATTAAATTTTGGCTCAAAAACGTTAGAAAACACGGGAGGAAAATGGAAATGTATTTTAATCGTTTTCTCAATGTAGAATCAGATTTGTTAACCCCATGGGGAGGGGTGGGTTTATTTTTGTGTCGTTGGATAGCTTTTTTCTTGAGATATTCAGTTTTTCATCGTTTGTGTACCCCTCTTCAATTTTTGTCAATTACAGCGCCATCTGTGAAAAAAATATCAATCATTGGTTAAAGAAAATAATGGGAATTTCCATTTAAGACATTTGTCAATTTTGGTATCATTGAATAGGATCTTTCGAGACAAACAAATTTCATTCAAAATGTTTTTTTGATCCGATGTGTAGTTTTCGAGATATTTCAATGTCTTGTCTTAAATTGACTACCCTGTATATAAGAGTGCATGAACATCAAAGTTGAGCAAACTATAATTATTGTAAAGAATTGTCTTCTTGTAAATTTCCACTTTGGCTGATTCTGCTGCTACAAGTAATATTAGAAAATAATACATCTGTAGAAAATTATTATTCCTTTGTAACATCTATTTTATTAGGTCATTGGATTGGAAAAATAGCATAACAAACACACAAATCTGTAGAGTATTATAAAATTCAACGTTTAATAAGTTGGAAAATTAATAAAATTAGCTGGTTAGTAAAATCAATTTGTAAATTTGGAAGAAAAAAAAAAATGGAAAATGACAAAAAAATCTGTTTTTAACATTATGAAATTTGTTCATTGCTTTAATGTCAGGGCAATATATTTAAACAAAATTAGTTGAGTTTTTAGTTAACAAAAAAAGCTTTACAAGTGCCTTGCCATTATTAAATTTTTTTTAAATTTTCATTTCAGATTCTTGAAGAAAAACTAAAAAAAATGAAACCTGACCTATCATTAGATGATGAAAGACCTGTGTAAGTAATATATTGCATGTTACTTTAAGTAATATTTTCATTGAATATACAGGATTTTGAAAATCAATAAAAAAAAGTAAGTAATAAAGAAAAGACGGAATGCGATAGATATGTATCGTTTGCAGCCTTATGTAGGAAATCAGGGAATTTTATCCCACCAAATTTCAAATTTTAGTTAACATTTTGACCACAGGTGGCGCTGCAGGCGATCTTTATTTAAAGCTCTATAAATACAAGTATGGACAACTGACAGTCGGCTGCCATTTTTGGCCTATTCGTAGGCTGCTTATTAAATTTCTCGAAAAGCACTCGTTTTTTTATGTAATTTAACGCCCATCGTAAATATACTAACTTATATTCATGTAATAACTAAAATATATTCATCCCTTTTGTCTTTAATATATATTTTTTTCATTTATTTATTTTATTACTATTATTTTTGCAATTGCATTATTATTATTATTTCTTTGAAATCGTTAATGGCAAGGTAATAAAAATAAATGTATGATATAAAGAAGGAATAAAAAATGCATGTTGAATGAATACAAATTTTATTTACAAAAGAAATTAAAAATTTGTACGAAATAACTCTACAGTAGACTTTTGTATATGTTTCCTATCACAATACTTCTACTTGCTAAATTTGATTGGTTTCTGAAACAAATGATAAAAAAACAATCAAAAACATATTTTGTTTCTTATTATTTATGGTATATAATATTATAGCTTAAAAAATAACTATTTTTAATAGAATATAATAATAGAAAAATAAAATTTACAAGTTGAAAATCCTCGATTAACGTAAACTAAGTATGCTATTGCTAAGAAAGAAAATTTTACATATCTTTTATGTTTTTACTGATGCTTTCTTGCAGAGAATCTATTTAAAATTAATAAATTGTAAATTTTTACACTTGTTATGAACCCTCTCCCGATTAAACCATTAGGTTACTCGGATGTCGGACAAAATGTCACAGGGAAAATGTAATCGCTCGGATGAAAAGCCACAGCCTCAGGATCTTGTATTATAAAATAAAATCAATGAATATGAATGAAGCAGGTCTACATTTTAACGAAGATTAATTTATGTTCTAAATTTTTGCAATGCTTTTTTAATGAGCAATGCATTTCAATCCTTATTGTTATAGATTATTATATTATAATCTTATATTAAAGTTATTATAGATTTTATTAAATATTATAACGAAAGCTCGGATTTAAAGTGGAAAAATATACAGTCAAAGACACCAATGTGAAAGATTGACATTACTTTTGGTAATAATAAATAGAGCAAAAGGTTTTCTTTTTTTTTTTTTTTAATAGCGAAGTAAACATGAATATTTCTGTATAAAGAATATACAAATACCATGGCTTATCGTTAATTATTAAAAAGGAAAATGTTATATTTTATGATATAACACATTTCTATATGTTTGAATAACAAACTCTTATACACTATGAAAGAGAAATAATTTTAGCCGAATGCTCCAAAATTTCTGTGATTCTACTAAAGTGATGTTACACCGATGTATCGATTATTTTCCAAGATGATGTATTGTGTTTTCAATTGTTCTCAAACATCGATGCATTTTGTCCGAGCGATTGCATTATATCACGTGCATACTTATTCTGACCTTAAATCACGCTGTTGAACTCCACAAATATGTAAACGAAATTTATTACAAAACTAGTATATTAAAAATACATGTACTTACATAATAGGGCCGAGAATTGGGGTTCGGAACCCAGTTCTTTCTCCCGATTCAATGTATTCATATTTTTCGCTTTTCAGCTCTTGATTTTCCAGACTGAAGAAGAAAAAACTTCACTCCTTTCTCTGGCTTCGTATAACATCCAAAACCGCAACACTGAGACATTTTATATCCAATAATAATGAAATTTTTATCGCTCCAAACATACGCTAAAACTGAAAGCGTCCAAGGTAAATAGGCCAAAAATGGCTGCCGCTGCTGATCAACCAATCACAGGCCGCGGTTGGCGGTAAACCGCTCTTCTAAGGTTGTCCATACTTGTATTTATAGAGCTTTATCTGTAACAGGATAGTTAAAACAGATGTCTGCAAATTTTTGCCTGAGACTGCGCCACGTTGTTGCAGCAAATGGGGGTTACATTGAAAATGTCATTGTTTAGTTTTTTGCAACAGTCCTTGTATTTATTTTTTCATAGTTTTCAGCGCCACCTGTGGGTGAAAATGTTAACTAAATTTGAAATTTGGTGGGATAAAAGTCCCTGATTTCCTAAGCATAAGGCTGCAAACGATACATATCTATCGCATTCCATCTTTTTTTTATTGATTTTCAAAATCCATCAGTCATTTTTGGGACACCCTGTATGTGCACATGCTTGTTGAGACAGTAAATTAGGACAAAATGAGAAGGTGATTTTTAATAAACGCAATGAGTTGCATTCAATTTCTAAGACTTGGTCAGTACAGTACAACTTACAGAAACCATTTAAGTATTAATCAAGGCCAGTACAACTAGTTTTGGCATTTATTCCCGTCTTCATCAGATTATATAGAAAAATAGCACACAGCCTTTTGTGTATTTGTGAATACAAAATCGTGATTGGATAAGATGGGTACACGATCACGACTGATCATACAGAACAGAAAACCATTGACAAAATCGTGAATCATAAAAGGTTGATTGATAACATATCATATTTAAAATAAATAAATTAAAAATATTGAAAAGTAAAGGCTCATTTGTTTATTTGAATCGTGAATTTATTTTCATTAAGTGAGCGCACTAGCTGTTCGGAGTATCTAATTGTTGTTTGTGCGAGGTGTTCGGGGATCACCATGCACTTGTGTGGTTTGTGCACGATCTAAGCGCATGAAGGTATAGGCAGGGTCGTTTCAAGCATAATGTTGTATTGTAAGACTTCTATTATTCTTGTTAAGAAATGCAGTATTAATACCAGTAAGTTGGAAGATAATGCAATAAATAGTCATTTTCTTACAACCATGGAAAGCTGAATCTGCCATCAATTCTCAACGTATTCACCCTCTAGCAGTACATTTTTTTCTAAGCTGATGCTACAATTGCATGGTTGCTGCCAAATCCATTTTTAGTGATATGTTTTGCCCACTGGAAATACACTGGAAGTATATTTTTAGGAAGTTTCTTTGACTAGATATAATAACAACTTTGAAATGGTTCTTTGTGATTCATACTCACCTGATCTTGCAGTTACATGGGAAGTTTGCAAATCTTTACCTCACAGATTCACACAAAATTGAAATATGTTACTCATCTAAAGCTACTATAACGTAGCCCCTCTATTTCGCAATTCCTTATATCGTGAAATCGGATAATCGCGATCACTGGCTGGACCCTGATTTTTCTTCTCATTTTTCAGTGGGAGGGAGAAGACTTCTCTTAAATCCGGACTCCTCTTATATCCACAGCTCTTATAAGTGGAATCTACTGTACGTACATGATGAAGGCTAATCATCCAGCAATATTAATCTTTTCCTCTGGGAAGGCTGAGCTATGTAAAAAAAAGTTCTCATTGGCTCTTTGGACGAGTGCCTTTTGCGGCAATCAGTTTATGACGATCTTTCAGGCTTCAAACTGGTGAAAGATCGCATCACTCTGCTGTTCTCTGAATATAAATTTGAAAACCATAAACTAAAATCACTTTGCATTGGGAAATCAAGAAATCCGAGATGCTGCCATCACAAAAATATGAATTCAATGGAATTTGTATACAAGCACAGTAAAAATGCATGGATGACTTCAGAAATTTTTATGGAGTGGTTCCACGAGAAATTCATATCTTCAGTTAAGAAACATCTAAGAAAGAACAGTTTAGAATCAAAAGCTCAACTAATATTATACAACTGTCTGGCTCATCCCCCAGCTGAAAATCTGATTAGTAGAGACAGGCTAATCAAAGTAAGCTACATGCCCAATAATACCACAGCCAAAATACAACCGCAGGATTAAGATATAATACAGTGCTTTTCAAAAACATACAGGATGATTCAGATCGTGTGTAAAACAATTTCAGGGGTTATTATAGAAGTCAAGGTAAACACAAAAAGTCCTATGAACATAGGTCCAAATTTGAACGATAACTGAGATGTGAACAGAAATAAAAATGCCACCCATATCTGTGTTATCATCATTTAAACATATGGTCATGAGGTGGCACCATCTGTCATGCAGCAGCAAACTCGCAATGCCGCAACTCGCTATGTCACAGGTGGTGAAATCTTGGCTCCCAAGGTCCAAGACATAGAGGGGCTACACTGTATTGATACTTGCAAAATAAGAAATCACAAAATTTTGTTTCTTACAAAATAAATCGCGAAAACGAAAAAATTTGAGCACACATACTCGTACAAAGACTCCATTGTTAAAGCCTTAGTTAATTGTTAAATTATTGTTAAAGCAGTGTGTGTGTGTCTTAATGCTTTCCTCCACCACTCAACAATAAGAACGAATCTACTTCACGTGGAAGTAGCAGATGATGACAATTGAATGGATTCCCAATTTTCTAAAACATATTTTTACAAATACGTAGATTATTAAAATTAGCTACTTCTATCTAGTAAAAAAAAATTGTATAGTAATTAATAACCATTTCCTTAATTTATTATTTCATTTTATTAATTCAGTAATCTTCATGTATTTGCAAATGAAACGAGAAGAAGGCTGTCGAGTGATACATTGCTTTGGTGAGGGGGTATGTATCGCGGTGCTTTATAATTTTAAATAAAAATAGCATTCATGGATGTTTACCTTCCTTTATAAATTATTTCAAGACGAATAATTGTACAGCAAAATTAAGGTTATGTGCTTAATAACGCTGCTGTAACTTCAATTCTTTTGTGACTGCCATTAACGATTTTTGCTTCCAGCTTGCCATCATCTTTTATTTAGTCTTTACTTCCGCTACTGCCACCATGCAATGCCATCATTTCCAAGGTATACTTATATGAAGCAAAGAGTTCTCTTATACAGGTTCGTGAACTTCCCTTGTTTGTGATTTTTTTTTTCGGCTTTTTCAATCATTCCACTCTTGCATCATTGATTTTCCAGTGGACATAACAAAGCCCTAAACAAGCATTGACAGTGGCTATGCATTTTGTGGTGACAATCCTGCAAAAAAAAGTATACAGCAAGAGAGTGATTAAGTTAGGAAGTGATGATAGCTTGAACTTTCTAGGATCAGTATATTTTTCAAAATAAATTAGGAGACTTTAGAAATTGAATGCACCTCCTTAAGATAGTTAAGATTATTTGGCTTCAAAGCCATATTCAGATGGAGGATTGGGGTTATCTCCCTTCCATTTGTGAGAAAAATCATATGGCAGCTCCATGCTCTCTCTCTTTATGTCTGCACTTTAAAAATTAGCTCCTGCAGCTTATAGGGCACTTGTGCCATTAGACATTTAATTACTTGTTTGCAGTAGGAAGTGGGTTGTTGGTAGAACTATTCCCAAACTGCATCCCTTTCATCCATGTGAAATGTTCAATTTCTTCATGTCACTGATAATTTCAAAGTCACCTGGATATGTGCCAAACTATGCAGTCATTTTTTCCCCCCTACAAATTCTGCACTTCTGAATTTAGTGCTGAGCATACAACAAATGGTTTATGTATGTGCTGCATGTGTGGCAATGGGCATTTGCATTCCTAATGGCAAATTTATAATGGCAACTGCATTATAACAAAGTTTCCTCATTCATGTCTGCAGTTTTTATTTTCGGGAAAAAACTTTGTTACATGGAGCTGCCATTATCCAGAGGGAGCACTGTATTTTATAGCCCAATCCCTCTCCTCCTTGTCCTAAAAAATGAAAAATTGAGTTTATAACATTTTATTTTTGATTTGTTTATATGCTTTCAGTCGTAATATAGTAAATAGATTTTGAAAGAAAATTTTCTTACCTTCATTTGAGATATTTTTTTGGACATTTTAATGCAAAATTTTAACTTCAAAAAAAATTTTTTTCACAAAATTAATCTTTAAGAAATTCTTTTTAAAATAGTTTCACCTTAAAATATTAAAATAACCGTAATCCTGAAAAAAATCCCTATTTGTAAAGAATTTATATAAGTGTTAAAAGATTATATAGTTTAAAAGAGAATAACTTGATTTTAATTATTTTTCAATATGTTGCACCACTCGCAGATTTATGTAAAAAAATTCTCAAATATACTATTTTAAATTCTCTATAAATAGAATTTTTTTTTTTTTTTTTGTTATTTTCGGAACTACTTTAAAAAATTTCTTAAGATTAATTTTGTTTTAAAGTTTACATTTCGTTCCAAAATGTCCAAAAAAAAATTTCAAGTGAAGAAAAAAAAAATTCTTTCCGTGACGTACAATTGAAAGTGTACAAATGCATCAAAAAATATATATATACCGTAATATGAAAAACACCTATTTTCATTTCTTGAGACTGGATGAGGTGAGGAACAATAAAATATCTAAAAAAATTTTTTTTTTGTCAAAATCATTGTGCAAAAGCTTTCAAGTCATTTAGCTTGGGGCAATTTTAACTTGCTTATCCCTCGTTTTTTGACTCCTCTCTTTGAGCATCATTTCCCAAACTTTTTTGACTCCCGAACCCCTTTCACGAACTTTTTCGATTAGCGAACCCCTTTCACAAAGATCTGACATGAAGACTCCAAGTACTTTTGATTTGGCTCACCGATTTTGATGAAAAAAATTGTACGAGAAGTTTACTTCCAATTAAGCTCTCATCCAAAGCCATTCGATGCACTTCTCAAAGTTTGCTCAGAAAAAAATTCATAAAATTTTTTACCAATACCGACGCACTAGAAATACCCACAATTTTGCTGTTTTCTTTAACAGATTGGATTGGCCCAGCAGTAAGTTGCCTGATTCTGATGAGAACGACTTGGGTGTTTTTCTTTATATGTGAAGGGCGTGATTTTTTTTCCTGAGATTTTCCTTTATATGTATTGGAAAATTGGAATTGTGTTTACAGAATGTATATAATACTATCAAACATATTAAAGAAAATTTTAGAAGAATTAAAAAAAACATAACCTACCTTCAATGTTAGTTAACACAGATGCCAATGTGGAACAATATACATATTTAATAAAATATTCATGGTGCGAGCAACATTTAAGTTTTGGGTGCTTTGATGTTAATTATCATCCTAAAAATTATGATACTTATAAAAATAGTTAACCGTAATATGAATTTATTTTTTTTTTAATGTTCATTCATAGCATATTAATGAAATTGTGCAGTCATTTCTTTTGCCTTCCTTCCATAATAATTGTGAAGAGATAATGACAATGGATTGGAAAACTGCAGTTATGTTATAAAAAGACTCAAATGTTGCCCATCAACATGAATTCATTTGATGTTTATGTACAGGATTAGCAAGAAATAAGTTTCCTACTTCAGAGGACTATAGAATGATATATAGTTTGTGTTCTATTGGTCCAAATGAGATAAAATTTGAATTACAGATAATTCAAATGAGTGCTTGACTTGTATTAAATAAAAAATTTTAGTACAAATATTCACCAGTATATGGTGCTCTAACACAAATGGTATTTCTTTGCATATATGGAAAATGTGAAGCATCATGTGCATTACAGTGCATGCCTATTAGCATTGATCTTCAGATAAAAAGACTGTGGATTCTGCACGAGCATTAGTTACTGCTCTGCACATCATGACTACGTTGCCTTAAAAACACTACTGATAAAATTGTTCTATCAGAACCAGCAGAACACTGTTATAGCTGTAAAAGAATTTCGTTGTATGAAGCAGATACGAAGAGGTCCAATGACTCCATGTGCCCTATGCAAGATGATAAAGAAATTTGGAACAACTTGCCATTCTTCCAGGTAGAGGACGAAAGCAAATCCCATCTTCTAGAGTTGAAAATGTGGCTACTGCCGTCGTTGAAGCCAGCAGTCAGTCGCTGCATGGTAGGATGAGTGTGCTAGTTGTTTCCTATGTATTGGATATGCCGTATTCCACTGTACAAAAAATCTTATGGTGAATTTTGTATTTTTATCCCTACAAAACCAAGTCGGTGAACCACTTGTAGGATGGGGACTCAGAGTTTCGTACAACTTTTGCACTTCAGTTTCTTGCTCAAATTGGTGGTTGACGTCACTTGGCCATGGAATATTCTGTGGAGTGATGAAGCCCACTTTTGCCTCAATGGGCAAGTTAACACGCACAATTGTCGAAATTTGGGCAGCGGATAACTCTCAGGCTATCCAGGAACAACCCTTGGATCCTGATAAAGTGACAGTATTGTGGTTTTACGGCTACCTTTATCATTGGGCCGTATTTTTTCGAAGACAACTGCAAATGGATTCAAAACCTGTAGCGTCACAGGACAACGGTTATGTTATATGCTGAGGGATTCGTAATCCCACAACTGCAACAGCGTGGATGCCTTCAGGACATTGTTTTCTTGCAGGATGGCACACCTCCTCACATTGATCATCGTGTAAAGCAATTGCTACGACAACTTTTCACAGATGCACGGGTGATCAGCTGTCATTTTCCAATGGCATGGCCTCCTTGTTTGCCGGATATCACCCCCCGCGACTTTTGGTTGTGGGGTTTCCTGAAGGACAAGATCTACCGTCAAAGGCCAGCATCTGTGCCAGATCTGAAGGACAGCATTTTGCCGCCATGTTCTTGATATTCCGGCAGGCTCACTCCGGTCAGCTGTGGAAAATATAGTTCTGCGATTAGAGCACATTGTTGCACATGAAGGGGGACATATTGAGCAGTTGTAATGCTATTTTATTATGTTATTTCACATTGATAAAGCATATGAAATATGTTTATGTGTATTACAGCACCACCTATCAGCGAATTTTTGTTCTAAAATTTTTTATTTAAAATATGTCAAGCGAATCATTTAAATTATCTGTAGTTCAAATTTTATCTCATTTGGACCTATAGAACACATTCTACAGCCCTATGAAGTGGGAAACTCAATTCTTGCTAACCATGTATATTGGGATCTATATACCTTTTATAATAGTAATAGAAACTCTGACTTTATAAAAATAGATTAGTATGCAGTCAAGGAAATTACATGGGACCAGTAATAATTCAAGATGATAGCTCTCGGACACCATATTCTCCCCCTGAACCTCAAGTGAAAATTCTGAAGCGTCCGTCTGTTGCTGTTACTCAAGAGTCTGGGAATGCTTTATTGAATGGTGAACGCATTTCCAAACAACCTGTCAAATCCTTACAACAAAGAGAGGCCGAATATGCTGAAGCAAGACTTCGCATTTTGGGCTCAGCGAAAAGTGAAGAGGAAATAGCAGAAGAAAGGTATGAATTTCTGCATTTCTTTGTATACAGTGAATTTCTGATTATGAATATTATTTTTTTAATGATAGAGTAAAATTATTTTAAAATACAAGTAGGGTCTGGTAATAGCAACACAGTAGCGTTTATTTTCGTTCGACGCATTTCAAGTGTAACCTCATCATCAGTTCCTGTTATTCCTCCAAATTTCATTAATTTAGACTTTACAGAACCTGAGTTATTAACTTGTTGATCTTGGTGGCAGCATTTTTTTTTTTCTGTTCATATCTCAGTTATCATTCAAATTTGTACCCATGTTAATATCATATCTCAGTTCCTGATGATGTTACACTTGAAACGCGTCGAACGAAAATAAACGCTACCGTGTTGCTATTACCAGACCCTACTTTATTTCATTTACCAGCAACACTGACCAAATATGCCATTACTAAAATTATTTTTCTTTCTTCTAACAGCTAATTATACATTATCAACATCAAAGCATTTATTCTTAAAATGTCTATTAAAATTTTTGTTTTCTTATTTCTAATTAATGTTTTTTTACCATTTTTTTAACTTCAAAAATATGGATTATAAAAATATATTTATTAAGTACTGGAGAAAAATTCCGGCTTGGTTTAAATTTTGAGTTTCAAAGGGAAAGTTCATGTTCAGACAACTGTGGCTTTTTCTGGTGATCTAAATATTTTGAAAGAATCCACCAGTTATTGTGCCATGTTTCCATAGTTTATCATTACCCATTTTAAACACGAGGGGCGATTGATAAATAAGGTCTCCATGGCTGTAACTTTTTTATATGTTAACCAATTTTCAAAATTCTTTTTGTTTCTTATAATCGCATTTGTCCTCTAAGTAATGCACTATTCACTTTTCGACATAGTTCCCATCCCTTTCCACGCATTGTGCCAACGTTGACTAGTTGGGTGAACCCGTCGGAGAGGAATTCCGGAGTTGTTGTCGACACCAGGATTGAATGGCAGCTTTGGACCCTCTTCTGGAGTATGATAAAGTCTGTCCGCACACGAGTCACCACACACCAGAGGCGTTGCAGCGCTACAGTTCAAAGATGAAAAATTGCAGTTCAAAAATGAAAGACTTTGCACATTGCGACTTTTACCATTTCCCAAAGAAGAAAGAGCCCCTTAAGGGACATGAGTTGGTTCTGACGGCGAGTTAAACGCTGCCATTCAATCCTGGTGTCGACAACTCCGGAATTCCTCTCCGACGGGTTCACCCAACTAGTCACGCGTTGGCGCAATGCTTGGAAAGGAATGGGGACTATGTCGAAAAGTGAATAGTGCATTACATAGAGGACAAATGTGAGTATAAGATACAAAAAGAATTTTGAAAATCGGTTAACAAATAAAAAAGTTAAGCCATGGAGACCTTATTTATCAATCGCCCCTCGTAATTTACTTAAAGACATGCATTGACTTTCACAATGATCTCCTGAGATATGATAACTAATGTATTGCTAAACAAAGCTCTTTAGCTAATTTAGCTAAGTCTTCTTCACATTTCTATTTTCTTTCAAAATCTTCCAACTTTTCAAATTATTTAACCTACTTTATGTAGTATACGAACCAGAAGTATTTTAGTGATGCCATTAATATTACATACATACAATTTATCGCACAACTCTGTCAAATAATCAATCACAATACAAGTAGCTCTCAAATTACAACATCCTAATTATGCTACAATTCCAAGTTACACCTAAATACAATATGTGATCAAAAAGAGAAAGTACTTTATTTAAGTTTATTTGCATAGCTTCAAAATAGTCCCTTTGCAAAGCTATACAATGAGACCAGCATTCCTCTCACTTCAGGAATGTGTCCTGGAAGTCTTTTTGTTGAAATGAGTCAAGCACCTTCTGCGATTTGCACTGGATATGCTCAGCTGTTTCAAAGCTGTGACCTTTAAACTGGATCTTCATTTTTGGAAACAGGGCATTGTCTGCAGGAGCCAAATCTGGTGAGTTGGGTGGGTATGGAAGTGAAGTCATGTTGTTTTTTCGCAAGAAACTCTTGCTTAAGAAGAGCTCGGTGAGAGGGCGCTTTGTCGTGGTGGAGCATCCAGTATTTTTCCACGCCAAAGATCTGGTCGCTTTTGCTGAGCGATCCTCCTTCAGATTGCTCATTGCTCGTTCTCAAATATAATATCCATGATAAAATCGCAGACGACCGCACACATATGATCACAATAGCAGTATTTTCTCAGTTCGCAATGCACATGAAACAAAATCCTTTGAAAAACTGATTTATGAATGTTTGGGCTATAATTTACTGTATTTGTGGATTTGTGCTGCCATTTGTTGGTAAAAATGCCCAACCAGTCCCAGAACTCTTTGATTGTACAGTTCATTCCAAAAGCGTTTTCACTTAGGTGAATGATGTTCGGCTTCCTTGCAATACATTAAACAAGTAAGATTAATCACTCCAAGCAAGAAGTCTAGTTCGAATCGCGTTGGACAATAGCATTTTTACTAAATAATGTTTAACTGCGCATGCGTTATCAAATTTGCTTTTGCATAATTTATTAGCCAAATGTATAGAGCTACTCTTATAAAAAGCCCAAGCAAATATCGTGAAAATTGAGAAAGATATCGCCGATAGAATGAGTTGAATTTCAGTTGCTCTCAAAAACAAACAAAACAATAAGGGGCTTTCTCCAAACTTTTTTTTTTGGATTGGACACCAGTATCAATTTCTTCTACTTACGCTGATATGAAGTCAATATTTTTTCATGTTAGCGTAAGGAGAAGTTGATACTGGTGTCCGATCCAAAAATAAAAGTTTGGAGAAAGCCCCTTATTGTTTTGTTTATTTTTGAGAGCAACTGAAATTCAACTCATTCTATCGGCGATGTCTTTCTCAATTTTCACGATATTTGCTTGGGCTTTTTATAAGAGTAGCTCTATACATTTGGCTAATAAATTATGCAAAAGACATTTTGGTAATGCATGCGCATGCACAGTTAAACATTATTTAGTAAAAATGCTCATATTTCATCAAATATTTAATATTTTTCTATTCTGATTGCAGGGTGTTGTCTGTACTGTAATTTGTCAAGTTTTCTGTAAATGGCATTGCAATGGGTTGAAAATCTTGCGTGTTATAAACAAAAAACTTACGAAAACATTTCGACCTTTTTTAAAGAAACCTTTATATCTCCATGAACATACGTGCTATTCTCATACAATTGAACACAGAAAAGTAAAACAAGCCTCTTAATCATATGCTACAGCTACAATGCATTTCAAGCATTATTTTTTACAGGGTGATTCCAAACATTATTTTTTTGGTTCACTTCTTTGCTGGTCCCCTATTTGCCTTCGGGTGAAAACCTTCGCTGAAATATGAGGTGTAACATCCTTTTTACACCCCTAAAATTTTGGGATAATTCGTCAAGTATTTTTCTAGATATTCGACAAAACGTCTAAAATCGAAAGTGTCCGGTCATTAACGGCAATGTGGTGTATATGAGGTGTGTCTGGAAAATAAAGTGGTTACAACCCCTGTAGGCAGACAAATAATATTTGGTGCGTAAGTTGAATGTTAGCCTTCCACTTTCCTCTTGCGGCTGTTCCTCATTACTACGTGGAAGCCAGTTCAGGTAACGCATGTATACATTGGCTCTGTCGATTCAGAATTGCCAAATATACTGCACTCCGTCATACGTTTCTTCCAAGCACAGGGTGTGCGCTCAGTGGATATTTACAAAGTACTTGTTCCCATTTATGGAAACATTATGAATAAAATGGGTAGATACTTTACAATACAATAAAGGAAGAACAGAGTTTCTGACTAGTTTCGCCATTTAGTCCCAGGTTTATCAAAGATATATTTGATATTATTGTATATATAGAAACGATATTAAGAACTCCCAATTTATTGAAACATTGAGTCGACAACATGTAATGAAGTGGTGTCGTGAATTCTCTGGAAGCAGGACTGATGTTCATTGTGAACATATTTCTGAATCTGTTGCTAAAATTTGGACCTACTTTTTTTTTCTTATGCCATAAGCTTTCCCCCTTCTTCAATAACATTCCGTTCAAATTGGATGCCATTCTATTAAGTGTTTTTTTTTTTTTCTATAGCGTTTTGAAACTTAAACTTTAATTATAATCACCCTGTACATTAATTATATTGCATATACAGTGTCCGGTTCATTATACAATAAATTAATTCACTTTTTATTTGAATTTCTCGTCGCCAACATCTAATATGAAAACAACAACTCCCTAAGATCACTACTTCCAAATAGGCCTACTTCCAAACTGCTTTGAACCAAAGTCTACAAGAAAAATTATGCAGTGAAGTTATGAAAAATGTTAATAAAAAAGCAAGTAATCTTTATTCAGTTTAAGAAAATTGATGTTCTGTTGTGTTGTTTTTTTGTTTTTTTTTGATGTGCGAGTGGGAAAGCTTTCCCTATCAGTGTAGGACTAGAAACTTCCAAACTGCTTCAACGAAGTTGCTTTCTGTGCTGATGATATTCACACAAATTTACGAACTAGGGGGCGTTGGTATTATACATTAATTACATTGCCTATTCAGTGTCCAGTTCATTATACAGTAAATTAATTCACTGTTTATTCGAATTTTTCGTCGCCAACGGTACCGTAATATGAAACTACCGAACTTCTTCCAAAGATCACTATCTTGCAAACTGCCTTGAACCAAAGCCTACAAGATATAGAAAGCTTATGCAGTGAAGTTATGAAAAATATTAAACTGAATAAAGATTACTTGTTGTTTTTTTTTATTAAGAAAATTGATGTACTGTTGTTTTTTTCTTTTTTTGTCGATGTGTGAGTGGGAAAGCTTTCCCTATCAATGTAAGGCTATAAACTTCCAATGGTGAAAATGTCCCAAAAATAAATTGAATTTTGGTGAATTTAAACTTTATATAATTTTGAACAAAGACAAGAAAGTTCACTTACATGCATTTTTACATTTATACATTTATTTTTAATAAAACTTTCGATTTTAGACCTTTTGTCGAATATCTGGAAAAATGCTTGACAGAGCCAGTAAAAGCAAAGCTTAAGGAAATGAGGACAAGCCAGGCAGTCATCCCAAGTGGGCTGACAAGCCTGTTGCAACCACTTCACCTGGTTCTTAATAAGCTGTTTAAGGACAGAGTGAGACAGCACTGGATTAGCTGGATGGCATCTGACAAGGTAGAGTTGACATCAGCAGGAAACCTGAAGAAGCCCAGCCTCTCGCAGGTAGCTAATTGGGTGAAACAGGCTTGGGATTCGATTCCTGAAGACATGATTAGAAGAAGCTTTTTGAAAACTGGCATAAGCAATAAAATGGATGGTACAGAAGATCATCTTTTGTGGGACGATGAAGATGCAGCCAATGGTTCAGAGGAAAAAGACAGTTCACTTGAAAATTGGGATACAGATGTCAAGTTAACTGAGGAAGATTGGAAAGACCTCTTCAAAGACACAGATGAATCAGATTTTGAAGGTTTTTGAATTGTAAAGATCCAGATTATTTAAAAATTTAAAATTAAAGATTTTTTTTCTGTATATTTTTTGCACATTTTATTTCTCGCGAGGAGTCAAAATTGGGATCGCATTATACAAGAGGATAGCATTTTTGCTGTTTTTTTGGGCCAAAAAGTGGAATCGCATTATACAAGGGGTCGCATTATAGTAGAGGATTTACGGTACCTAAATGCTTTTCCACATCTTCGGTGTGAAAAATTAAGACAAAAACCACCACTTACAACCCACCACAAAAGAGACTGCCTCCAATTTGCTAAAGAATGGGACCAAGTTGTTTTCAGTGATGAAAAGAAATTCAATTTTGACAGTCCTGATGGCTGGAATTATTATTGGCATGACAAACTGAAAGAGCCAAGCGATTTTGCAAAAAGAGTGCAAGGCAGGGGTTCCATGGTGGTTTGGTCGGCCTTTAGCTCAACCGGGAAAGCCAACATCGTATTTGTTAGTAGCAGAATGAAGAGTGTCAAGTACCAACAACTGCTCACCAACCATCTTCTGCCACTGGGACAACCTCTTGGGGGTGAAAATTGGCAATTTCAACAGGACAATGCCCCGTGTCATGCATCCAAGTCAACCAAAAAATGGTATGCACAGAACAATATATCTGTTATGACTTGGCCAGCAAGAAGCCCTGATCTTAACCTTATAGAAAACCTATGGGGTGTTTTGGTTAGGGCTGTATGACTGTATGCATATGGCAGAAACGTACAGGATGCCATATGCATTGCCTGGAATGAAATTCCGGTTTCAACCCTCCAAACCTTAGTCACATCAATGAAAGAGAGGGTAAAGTTTTTTCTATCGAAAAATGGAAGGAAAAATTCTGTGACCTGGGTTCGAACCAGGAACCTCGGCTATCATGGCCGACGCCTCTACCAGTTGGGCTATTGCAGACACCCGGACAGCCATGCTGTCTCAAGGTGTCTTAAAGACAACCAAGTTGTCATGGTTGAAAGCCCAATGGGAGACGGGTACCTGGCTCACAGATTGAGAATCTTTCCTATCCAACCATCAGAAAGTTTTGGAACTCACAGGTTTCTTTTGTTTGAATTTAACAGAGGTGTAAATACAACAGAAGTAGCTTGAAATGTGTGTAGTGTACAGGGATATTGGAGTGATTCTCCAGATTTAGGAGGGGTATCTTGCTTTGATGAAGACTATTGTAATCCATGATAACCCATATTTAGTCAATATGAGAATTGGCAAATGTGGTGAACTGTGGCCACTCAACCATTGCGTGACATGTGCATTCTATGGGCAAGTTTTAAAACACTGTGAACTTGTGCATCAATCTTATACTCCTCTCTGGAAAGTAATAGCAACTATGAAAATTAAGAGCACCATAATATGGTAGCTTATTTTTTGTAAGTTTTACCACATCTTGGTGCACATTATTGTCCTCTAACACGACATGCCTCTACAACTATTCTTACAGAGGGTGTTTCAAAATTTCATTATATGTAACATTTTTATCCAACATTATCATCGGTCCGATCAAGTTTTTTATTTATCTTTGCCTTATTTAAATTTACTATACCTGGATTCACTAAGAGTTTGCAGTGGAGAAATGTGTTACGTGCTCTTTTGGAAAGTCATTTGAAAGGGATACCTCCCACCCAAAAAGTACAAGGGTGGTTGAAAAGTAATGCCTCCATGGCTGTAACTTTTTTGTTAACTGAGTTTCAAAATTCTTTTTTGTATCTGATACTTACATATGTCCTCTATGTAATGCACTATTCACTTTTCGACATAGCCCCCATCTCTTTCCATGCATTGCGCCAACGCGACTAGAAGGGTGAACCCGTCGGAGAGGAATTCCGGGGTTGTTATCGACATCAGGGAGGAATGGCAGCTTTGGACCCTCTTCTACAGCACAATAACACCCTCCCACACATGATCTCCACACACCAGAAGCGTTGCAATGCCTACAGTTCAAAGATGAAAAACTGCAGTTCAAAGATGAAAGACTTTGGATCTTGTGACTTTCACCACCTCCCAAAGAAGAAAGAGCACTTTAAGGGTCATGAATTCTATTCTGAGGATGAGGTGAAAGATGCCATTCAATCCTCGTGTTGACAACAACCCCGGAATTCCTCTCCGACGGGTTCAAGAATAATCGAAAAAGTAGGGAAGGAGGTTAACTTAAACAAGATAAAAGGAAATAGAAGTTGCAAATTCCAGGAAATACCAGCGGTAGAGAGGGAGGAAGAAAATAAGGAAGGGATAAAAGTTCTTTTCTGTAAACATACATGGTTAGAGCTTTGCAAAAAGGCTCCCATAATCAATGTGTAACACTTTCTCCACTGCAAACTCTTAGTGAAGCCACAATCATTATTAATTTCAGTGAGAAATGATAAGATATCGTATATACTCGTCTATAAGTTGAGAATTATTATTATTATATTATTATTTATTTTTTTCCCCAAAAAAATGACCCCTAAAACCACATTTGGCTTAAGCACGAGTCAGAGTTGATGAAGACTTTCATAAGTGGAGCACTCTTATTAATGATGTTTACAGAAAACTAAATAATAATTTATTAATCCATTCAGAATTCATATATTAACTCTTCCACTGCTGAAGAAAAAATTATCCACTCTTTGCAGTGTAATGAAAAGTCTTTAAAAGGCTGTGGTGACCATATTATTGATATGGCTGCTGGCACTTTCAATGAAAGTTTAGCATTCTGCACTTTATCACAAAATAAAAGTTTAAAAAAAAACATAACTATGTATTCTGAAAAATTATATCTGCATATAATAAACAACAGATGATATCCAGTGCAGTGTTCTCCCCAGAAAATTTTATCAGGTGGGTGGTAAGCTAAAATAACCGGGCGGACAAAAATTAAAAACAAATAAAATATTATGCAATGTTGTGCAGTTTTTCGTGTATTCAGCCGGGCGGTCGCCAAAATCAGCCGGGCGGCGCGCCCGTTTAAAAGGGTCTGGGGAGAACCCTGCAGTGATAAAACGAAACCAGTGCATTTGTAAGTATTCTTTCATTGCAATACATCAATACATTAACCTAAACAGTTGTCCAACAGATCATGAATTCAAAATGAAAACTCAAAGATTCAAGAATATCGATACTATCACGAAGCACTAGTGTTTATACTTTACAACACATTGTATAAATATATACAATATACAGTAAATTAATCAGTGCATTATTTCACATCTTTTTCCTGTATTGTTCATCCACTTTTCCATTGTAAAAAGCAAATGCATAAATCAAATCCCAAAAATAAGATGGCAACGACCTTGATAAACCGTCACTTTGTCCATAGCAAGTCCATCTTGAAAATTGTCCAAGAATGTTTTATAAAGAAAGCTAATACAGTTACGATGTATATCTATTATTAAGTAGCGGAAGAATGGAGCTACTTATTGTTTTCACAATGTCCGTCTGTCTGTCCATCCTTTCTGTCTGCTCACCCTTCATAATTTCTGCATTTTTTGAGGTAGAAGGTTGAAATTTGGAATTTAGCTTACTATGGGCATGTGCACCTTCACTATTTAGTTTGGTTCTGATTGGCCCACTGGGGTCAGAGTTTCGGGGGCGGAAATTAGAGGGGACCAAAAGGTCTACATGTATTTATGCATATAAATGAGTGAAATTTGGTATGCAGATTCCTCTAAGCAAGATCAACATTACTGCAAAGTTTGGGCAAAATTGTCCCAATAGGGTCGGAGTTGTGGGGGTGGCAATCACTTAGTCTTTAGAAATTTATGGCAACATGTAGGGTGTGATATATCATTCAATAGAAAATATAGGGTTCTTTTATATTTTCTAAACGCAAGGCTCGAGAAAATCAATTTTTGATTAAAAAAAATGGGGGGGTTAAAAAGTGCAGATGAAAGATTAAAAATATAGATGAACTCAGGGCTTCCATTATTTTCCTATACCTTCCTCGGGAGGCTTAATTTCTTGTTACATACTGTAAATAATTACTGTATCATTTCGAAAAATAAAAGTAATGAAAGTGAGGCTGATGAAAACATGACTGAAGACAATGTGAATGATGAGCATGAGAATGAAAATTGTCATAAACTTTTTGGAGAGTCAGATGAAGAAGCTATGTTTCATGGTTTTCCCACCCATGAATTTGTTACTAAAAACCATCAAACATAGCTTCTTCTTGTAATTAAACAAAAAGTGCTATGTAATCTTCTTGTAATTACAAAAAAGTGCTTGCCCTCTCAAGTGTTGCCTTTTTTTTTTTCCTTTTTTGCCTCTGCTTATGCTATTTTTCAGTTTTCTTGGGTCAAAAATCGCTGGTCGGCTTGTATATGGATCGGCTTATAGACGAGTATACACAGTAACAGCTCATCTTAGCAAATACGCCGACTGTGACAGAATTGTCATTTTCGATTAGTTTTCAGATGACACATCTGGTGATGAAGTGAATTACGACAATACTGCATCTGTAGAGAGTGCTTTCCTCAAATGAAACTATGACTTAAACACTGTTAATATCATTTTTCCTGTCAAACAAAAATCAGCAATTAGATCTGCAGCCTCTTTTGATTTTTGAAAACGCAATTTATTAAATTTCTAATCAAAAGAGAAAACCAATGAAAATCATTTATTTTTCCCAACAAATGTTTATACAAAAATTTTCCTGTTAGTTTATGCAAGTTACCATTGCAAATTTCATCCAAAAATACTGCTGTTTTATAGCAGAAAAATAATGCAGTGAAAAAGGTTCTTCTCGTTCATGTATTAAATATATATATATTTTTTTATTGTTCTGCTTTTACTTGAAATTCAGTACACTGCTGCCCCTCTATATCGCGAATGTTGGGAGCCAAGAATTCACTGCCTGTGACTTAGCACGTTTGCTGTTCCATGACAGATGGCACCACTTTCAATTGCACTATGTTTAAATGACAATGACACAATCTTTAATAGGTTTTAATGGTATACTGATTTCAGCTATAAAATTTTCTCCTTAATACTATTTATCATACATGTATCCTTTTAAATACAAAAATCTTCATCTACTATTTTATGACTTAAATTTTTCCTATAGCGCTTTTTGAAAAGCGAGATTTTTACCTTGATCTAGCAGTTATTTTGATCAAGCCTTGGCGTTTTTTCCATCGGGTAAGCCACCCATTGAAATCATTGACTTCAGGTAACTGCAATGCTCATCTAAGTACGCCTACTGCATTGCTCAAAAGCAGAAGACACCTGAAATATCGTCGTAAATTGATTGCCTCAAAAGGCCCTTATCCAAAGAGCCAATGAGAACATTTTTACATAGCTCACTCCTTCCCAGACAAATGACTAATGTTGTTAGATGACTTGCCTTCCTCATGTATGAAGAGTAGTCCGGATTTAAGAGCAGTTTTCTTCCTCCCACTGAAAAAAACCTGGGTCCAGCCATTCACCGTGGCTTATCCGATTTCGCGACTTACAGGAGCAGCAGTGTACTTTAAAGATTTTTTAATTGACCTCGATTTTACGTTTTTTTTTTTTTGGCTGGTCTGACGACAAACGTAAAATCGGGGGTTTAATGTATAATCTTTTTCGTAGAATCCTTTTTTTTTTTTATTTATTAGTATTGATAAATTTGACCTTTTTCCCATGTTATTAGTTTCCCTGCCAAATTTATGCCATTCCAGTTGTGAGATTGAGCTACAGATGGCTTTGAGCAGTGCCAGTTTAATTACAAATACCCTATATATCAAACAATTTGAAAAAAAAAAATACTTATAAGCCAATTAGCTTTATAAATGCCTTCCATAAATTGTCTTTTAGCCAGCAAAATTTTTTTTTCTATGGCAGTAAATCATCAGGTGTTCTACTCGTGGCCGATAATTCGAATCTAGAGCAATGAAAAGGGTCATACAAAATAGATAATAATAACTGTGTTCAGAGTCTTAATGATAACAGCTCAGTGTTTCCTTAGACTGTTTTTGCATGATCATTCCTCCAGAAGAATGATCATGGGTTAATATAATGTCATGCATTCACATTCTGTGCGTACCTTAAACGGCTGTCTACATGACCAGCAGGGCATAGAGGGTTATGAGTAAGTACGTTTGTTTTATTTTTTTCTGTGAATGGAATCACTATGACTGGGATTCATTTAATGAGGTCAGTTTTAAAAAGTTCAAGTTGGAATTAAAGTGAATCTATAAAGTTGTTAAAAATTCATGAAAAAGAACGGCAAAGTTGACCTTTAGGAACTGCGAGCACTGCATGCACTGCAGAGAAGCATCCCTCAAAGACACCCAAATGAACTAGCAACTGTTTCGTATCCACCCTGCAGTGAAGCATCACTTTAAGTCTTTAAGACGCCACTGTTGACCCATAATTTTGCAGCATTTTACTCTGAAGTTATTAATTACTATTAGAAATTAATAAAATTTATTTTAATTCGTAAATATTTAACAATAATCAGTTAATTTTATTGAAACTCTTAGTATAAGAATTTACAAAATTATTACTAATTAATAAGTGATTTAAACATTTGACATATTAAAAAAATTACTAAATTGCAAAAAAATTTGGTTGAGTGGGCCTTGTATCACATAAATGAATTCTGTATGTACACTGTCGCGATCTGTATATCTAAGGTAATTCTAGGTCGCGATCTGTTTGATTTTGATTTGTTTGAAGTAGGATCCTGCAAAAATCCTACCGGTCAAAGATCCTACAGTAATAGCACAAATGAGGACATATCCCAGAAATAAACCTTAATTTTTATCTTATTTTTTATAATTTATACATTACTTTATTGAATTATTTGAAAAATATCTGGGGTTATTTTTTTTATCAGAATTTCCTGATGTTTTTATTTTCGTATTTGGAGGGGGGGGGGGTCGTTTTTTAAAATATATTTTCTAATATTAATTTACCAAATTAATTATTTGGTGATGGCATTGACCATAAAATTTATACTACATATTTTCATTATTGTCGTGCATCCGGGTGATTATGACATTAAATTTAAGTGATAAATGAAAAATTAAGCCACGAGCCTACATTACAGTCAACAATGACTTAATTGCTTAGAGCGTCGCGATCCCAGACTGGAATTTTTTTTTTCTTTCCTGTTTTCATTTATTATTTATTTAAACGCATTTAACATCTCTATTGTAACATTTTAACATCTGAGGCATCGTGTTTAAATAATCCATCAGCTTTTCTTTAATAAATTTGATACTTGGGGTCTTTGTTACTGTTTACATATACGATGGCTACGCTATGACCTATCCATTATCAGAATTATTTTTATATTTGCGGCGTAAGACCATGTGGCGAATGTACGAATAACTCCCATAATAAGAAAAATAACCAGATTTACTACTACTCCAAAAGAAAGGATCGACATGCTATAACTACTATTACCATTACTGGTCTTACCATTACTGATGGATTGGATATTAGTAACTGTTTTGCTCAGCATTTCAGTGAAACTGTCTCTACTTCTTTCAACACATTCTCGGAGAACTGTCTACCTATTGTCTCCCTATTGATAACCTCATCTTAACGGAGTTCACTGATAGAGATGTTGCCTACGGCATTAAGACATTACGGGCCATTGCAATTCTCTGACAGAGGTTCCTTCCTTTATTCTCAAAGGCCTTATTATTCCTCTTAGGCGCTTCTTTAATTTGTGTCTAAAAGCTGGCCACTATCCTAAAATAAGGAAAAATGCGGTTGTGGTTCCTGTCTTTAAGGGGGGTTCTCCCAAACGGACTGACATTGCTAGCTATAGGCCGATCTCTGTCCTTCCACCCACTGCCAAAGTCTTTGACAACATCATTATCATGTTCCTGCATATGTTCATTATATTTGACCATGTTAAATATCTTCTACAACATGCCCTTCCTCATGTTCCTGCATGTTAACATGGTTTCATTCTCCGACGTTCCCTTGTGAGCAATCTTATATCTCTCACCACTCATGCTCATGATGCTCTTGACCACTGCTAGCAACTTGATGTGGTCTACTTTGATATGCAAAAGGCGTTCGACTCATGAGTTACTAATTAAAAAACTGTGTGCATATGGGATTTTTGATGGACTCCTTCGGATAATGCGCTCTTTCCTGTTGGATCGACAGTTTGTTGTATCTGTACGACATCATTCATCATTGCCCTATAGGCTCACTGTGGCGTTCCACAAGGTTCTGTCCTAGGGCCTTTATTATTTGTTATCTTCACTGCTGATCTCCCCGAGGTGATTATAAACTCCCATATTGAAGTATGCAGATGATGTGAAACTTTTTGGTAATATTATAATTGTCTTAATGCTCACCTGCTTCAGCAGGAAATTTATAGTATATGACATTGGTGTGAGCAGAATGTTCTTGCAATTAATGCAACCATGTGACAAAAAAGACCAATTTTATCGAGTTCTCCTAGTTTGTTTGTGGAAATGTGCAAGTTGCCAAGCTCTGTGTCAATGATCTTGGCGTAATTGTTGACAGGACACTTTCCTATAATTCCCATGTTGACTGTTCGTCTGAAGGCTTACAGAGCTCTTGGTACCATTGTGCATAATGGAGC